>CAJHNH020002337.1:0-62500 GCA_905116865.2 Candidula unifasciata | reverse complement strand
TAGACCAAGAACAAGATGGAAGGATAACATAAGAGAAACTCTACAACAGCACGATGTGCCTATGGTCGAGGCAGCCAGAAGAGCTAGAAACAGAACCTTATATCTCCCTCGACACCCACAGCGGTAAAAGAGGAAGTGAAGAAGAAGAAGAAGAAGAAGAAGAAGAAGAAGAAGAAAAATGTTCTGCTGGCTGTTTTCTCACGTTTTGCCAGTTACTACGAAACGTTCCCATGATACTTGTTTTGCTTTCTTGATACTCTGATGTGTGTCTCTTCATTGCAGTCAATAGCTTACACAATCATCACCTCTCTTTAATTTTATTCACTGTTTATATATATTTGTATCTTCTTAACTGCTTCTTTCATTTCTTCAAACCAGAAAGGCGAAAATCTGTTACAATTCCTCTGCTTCTTCTTTTTTCTGTTTTCACATAATTCTTCAGCGATACTTAGCTAAGTGGTTTTATATACATTCCATTCCTCCTCAGTTTTCCCCACTACAGGCGATTATTGTTTGAACGCTGTCTCTACTTTCTTTTCGAACTGTTTTTTTAGTCTTTCTTGTTTGAAACTTGACATTCTGGTGAGATCATGGTTTATAGTGAATTTTTTCTTGTGTTTCTTGTAGACAAGGTATTTTGGGGTTTTGATCGCCTCAAAAACTGTATAAATGTTTCTCGATTAATGACGCCTGTTCTTTGTTGATTAATGAAACGTCATGCCCATTGGTGAATTGTTTATTTCTTGCAGTCTCGAGCTACATCCTAATGTAAATCAGCCTAGACAGGGATACGGCGTCTTGTCTCGTGCTCGTCGTCACGGCAAGTTTTGAGCATCACATTGAAAACATCGCTTTGGTCAAGTACTGGACAAGCTATAACAGCCGCATTGCCTGCAAGATAAATGTAATGTTGTGAATTCTCGGGAAAATTACATAGAGTTGCAATGAGGAGGACACGGTCAGAGGACCAGTGATACAAGAGGAAAACTACATAAGTGGGTCTCGAATATCCCGTGGTGAGTGAATAACAGAAACGAGGAAAGCGTGAAACTGGAACAGAAGACGTGAACCCAGAGGGGGTAGTAAGACAGATGAAGTTTGGACCTGATTGTATGCGTCCGTATGCGAGAGAACACCTAATGAGAATGGAGAACGTATGACCACGTATAAAAAGTAGAATTTCCCCTGGACGGATATCATATTTAATTATAACCTATTCTAAAAGCAAATAGAAACAGTTAGACAGCATGGTGTCGACATAGATATACATAATAACGTTGTATTTCGTGGAAAACGATAATCAAATACACGCTTTATGGGAGAGACAGACAATAAGAAGAAGATAAAAAAAGAAGAAGAAGAAAAAGATGAAGAAGAAGAAGAAGAAGAAGAAGAAGAAGAAGAAGAAGAAGAAGAAGAAGAAGAAGAAGAAGAAGAAGAAGAAGAAGAAGAAGAAGAAGAAGAAGAAGAAGAAGAAGAAGAAGAAGAAGAAGAAGAAGAAGAAGAAGAAGAAGAAGAAGAAGAAGAAGAAGAAGAAGAAGAAGAAGAAGAAGAAGAAGAAGAAGAAGAAAGAAGAAGAAGAAGAAGAAGAAGAAGAAGAAGAAAGAAGAAGAAGAAGAAGAAAAGAAGAAGAAGGAAGAAGAAGAAGAAGAAGAAGAAGAAGAAGAAGAAGAAGAAGAAGAAGAAGAAGAAGAAGAAGAAGAAGAAGAAGAAGAAGAAGAAGAAGAAGAAGAAGAAGAAGAAGAAGAAGAAGAAGAAGAAGAAGAAGAAGAAAAAAAAGAAGAAAAAGAAGAAGAAGAAGAAGAAGAACAAAAAGAACAAGACGAACAGGAAGAACAAGAGAAAGAGGGGAAGGTAGTGGTGAAGATGAGGAGATGACGGTGTATGTTATTGTGTCGACATTAAAGGCGTCGGTGTTCTGCTATATAGGCTATAGAAATCACTTCTACCTTCGTTTACAGCACCCCCGCCTGGTGTGTATATTTTTCTTTTCTTTTATAGAAGTAATAGAAGAAAAACACATTTTCTTTTTGAATTAAGTGAATAAATAGTTTAATTAGGAACTGAAATCCTTGCATTTGGGACATTCCCACCAGTGCTCCGTCCCCTTTTTGAGGAACCAACAATGAGCTTAGATGCTAATATTACCAGTTGCAACCTTAGGAAATTTCCGCGTTTTTTTCCTTTAGTAATGAATTTCTTCTAGAACGTCTCCCCCCCCCCCCCCCCTTTTTTTTTCCTTCCTCTCACACTCCCGGACCCTCTTTGCTCTTTGAATTAGTATTTTGTGTACGGTTTTACTATTTTCCAATGTCCTTTTGAAAGCATATTAGAGTGGGTTACTGCAATAGTCGTAGTGCCAAGCAGAGGGGACCTATACTAGAGCGACTGATTTATGACTTTGATATCATCATACAATCTGCAGGAAATAAACTGGTAATATGGTATAATTAAACACAGATAGAAATGAGTGTACTGGATACATTGGTTATATAAATCCTACAAGACATGTGCAGTGCCTGCAGGTGAAGAATGGGGTAAGGCCTGTGCTTCTTGACTTGGGCCAATGGAATCATAGTACACTAGAGCTTCAGGGTATACAAATAGATGTGGCTCTAAATTGTAAGCAGGCTAAGCTGGTACTCCTGTTCAAATCAATAACCGAAGAGTTTATAGTTGGCAAAGTAAGACTCGCGATAATGCTGCGCGAGTCTTAAGACCCCACGGTCACTGCTGTCAAGCGCGCCCTAAAGAGAGGTCGGAAATGGAAAGTCCTAGATGCAATCGAATCTAAGCAAGATGCACTGAAATTGAGAGAGGTGATGTGTTACATACAAACCGACCGTCAGGGCCTAGGGCACGGGAAAGTCAGTTGGTGTTTCAAAGCCACAGCCAACGAGCGCCGAGAATGGTAATACAACAGATAATGGACTACGAAAACGAGGTTCAGGACCAAAAAGCCGCTCAACAGTTGCAGCAAGAAAAGTGGATCGGCCTGGAGAGCGCCTTTCCACGAGTACTCACGTGGAGTGAGATCTGGAGAATGACTCCGCTGCGACTAAGCTTTATCGTTAGATCAGCTTACGATGTATTTCCGGTATCAACGTGGTCAAATGGCAAACGGCTACCGACCCGACATGCCCGTTATGTAGAGCTAAGCAGACGCTCGAGCACGTATTATCTGCGTGCAGAAAAGCCCTATGTCAGGAAATATATACATGGCGCCACAACAAGGTACTGAAAGAGTTAGCGGCCGTTGTGGACCAGGCTCGGATGAGGGCCAATGCGAGGGCCAGTCCTATCGTTCTGCCCGTGAGGTTTCTCAATGCTGGGCAGATTTGTAAAGGTAAATTCAACAAATTCGCATACGCCTAATCGATATTTGACTGTGCAAGTGACTGGTTACTGGCCGTTGACCTGCCTGGTCACTAAAAGTACCCATAGTTAATCCGGAAGACCGGCCTGCGACCCGACATCTTCCTACACTCTGCGGAGAGTCGACAGCTCATCCTGATTAAGCTGGCCGTGCCGTATGAGTCGCGAATGGACGAAAGTCATATGCATAAGCTCAAATATACAATGACCTCGTCCCTGATCTGAGAGACGAAGCGTACACAGTAAAAATAATAGCCGTCGAAGTAGGCGCAAGAGGTCTTGACTCCACTTATTTGTATAATGTGATAACGCAACTGGGCTTGCGAGGAAACGAGCGCAAACGGGCACAAAAGCAACTGGGCGATCTGAAGAGAGGGCCTCGAGCTGGCTTTGGACGCAACGGAACGTCGTGCGGGATGGCCTTTGGTAGGCTGGTCCGGATATCTAGTGGGAATAAAGTCTTATCCCTTATAGTCCATCGTGTCCTAATTATCTGTCAGTGTTCCTCTGACATTTGCCAACAAAGTCTAACATGTGTCCGATAAACCAACCGTAAGCTTGCCACATGGTCGTCTAGGTATGCCGACTGTTCTAATAGGCTACCGCAGCGACTATGTAAATTAACTTCGAATCTCACAGCACGTGTTGCATAGTCACCAAATTCAACTTGTCCTTTTCCGAGAACATCCGGTAATACGCAGGAGCAGATCAAGCCTGAGATTCATAAAGTCAGGTGCCTCCCCCCCCCCCCCCCCCCATCTGAAATTGTATAGGAGCTCGTAGGTAGAAACAATTGTGGACGAGGGATCACTTCTACTGATGATTGGTAGACTCCTGCTGTACATGCTCCCCTGTGGAGTTTCTTCTTACTTAGAGCAGCCATATCCGAAGTGCTAGTGCTGCAGTCTGTGAGCAGGTGGAGAATAAAGTATTAAAGGATTATTTTCGTAGATTGCTTACGCTCTCTAACCTAAAATTATCCATGTCATTATTGACCAATTTAATCAGCTTCAGTATTGTCTAAAATGAGATAAGGAAAAAGAAGAAGAAAAAGAAGAAGAAGAAGAAGAAGAAGAAGAAGAAGAAGAAGAAGAAGAGGAGAAGAAGAAGAAGAAGAAGAAGAAGAAGAAGAAAAAGAAGAAGAAGAAGAAGAAGAAGAAGAAGAAGAAGAAGAAGAAGAAGAAGAAGAAGAAGAAGAAGAAGAAGAAGAAGAAGAAGAAGAAGAAGAAGAAAAAGAAGAAGAAGAAGAAGAAGAAGAAGACAACGGACAAAGAAGCAGAAGAGAAAGAAGAAGAAGAAGAAGAAGAAGAAGAAGAAGAAGAAGAAGAAGAAGAAGAAGAAGAAGAAGAACAAGAACAAGAACAAGAACAAGAAGACGAAGAACAGGAAGAACAAGAAGATTAACAACAACAATAAGAAGAAGAAGAAAAATAAGAAGAAGAAAAACAAAAAGAAGAAGACGAAGAAGCAGAAGAAAAATCAGAAGAATAGCCATTATAAAAATCAGAAGAAGAAGCAGAAAAAAAAAAAAAGAAACATAATTGTCGATGGAAGTGGAGGGATATATGAGGACAGGGAGGGGGTTGATACTGACTAGAGAAGTGGAAGTCAGATTTCTACTGTACATTATGTAGCAATTATCTTTCTACCTCCGTTTACAGATAGACAGAATGGTATGTTTCATTTTTTTGTAACGTTTTTGATTAGGGATAATTAATTATCCGGTCTAAAAAAGTGAATAGGGCTTTGCAGAAGCTCGAAGTTGTTTTTACTTCTGATGGCGCTTTGCGAATTAAGTTTACACACATGGAAGGTAGTTCACAATTTCTCTACCTGAAGTTTAGTGCTTCTTGCCGCTCCGTGAGCTTTGTTTTTTCCTGTAAAACGCCTTGCATTTCCGCAGCGGTTGTATCGTAGTATTCAGTATGACCGGTACCTGGTTTACTTGTGAGCTGGTGAAATATCGTTTATAATAGTTTTACGTCTGAATTACTTCTAAAAACGTCAAACTGCCTTTCTTGTGGCGTCTGTGAATTTAGCCTGGCCAGTCGGTCAGGTTCTGTAACCAGCTCTTTTTTTGTGGACTGTCTCTTCCTCTCGTTCCCTCCATTGAGCAGTATAGTAATGTTTTTGACAGGCCGTTAGTTCTTATAACAAGGCCGTACCATTGCATTTTTCTTTTTACTGTAGTTAAAAGAGGTTCATAGTTGCCAATGGCTGTATATATTTTTTTTTTTTTTTTTGCGAACTTCCTCGTTTGTAATGTGGTCTTTGAATGATATGTCAAGAATTTGTCTGAAAAATCGCATTTCTCTTGCTTGTATCTTTCTTTTAAGTTTGGGTCTGCAAGGTCCACGTTTCCAAGCCATATGTGAAATAGGTCACATACAAAAAAGGACTTCATAACGTCATTAGAAAAAAAAAACATGATGTTTTTTTTTTTACAAAATTAGTAATAGACAAAACTAATAGCAAAGATTTATTGAAGGCAAATAATACCTTAACTAACTGATCATGTTAAATGAGACGATTTTATTATTTTCTTTCAAACAGATATAGAGCAGTCGATCACTTAAATACCACATGATCTGTGTAACTTATCCTTGCTATCCTCGATTTGTGAGACCAAATGTTCAAATGATAATCCTTCTGACATGCCAGTTATTGAAGTACTCACATGTCTCACCAGTCTAAAAAGAAGAAGAAGAAGAAGAAGAAGAAGAAGAAGAAGAAGAAGAAGAAGAAGAAGAAGAAGAAGAAGAAGAAGAAGAAGAAGAAGAAGAAGAAGAAGAAGAAGAAGAAGAAGAAGAAGAAGAAGAAGAAGAAGAAGAAGAAGAAGAAGAAGAAGAAAAAGAAGAAGAAGAAGAAAAAGAAGAAGAAGAAGAAGAAGAAGAAGAAGAAGAAGAAAAAGAAAAAGAAGAAGAAACAGAAGAATAGGAGGAAGAAGAGGAACAACAACAAAAACAAAAACAACAATGACATCTACAACAACTACAACAATAGTAATAAACAGAAGAAAAAGAAAAAAAAAAAAAACATCCGGCGTATGTGGAAGTGAAAGGAATTTTGAGGAAAGGGAGGAGGCTGATACTGTGTAGAGAAGAAGACGTCGGTTTCTACTAAACATGTTGTGACAATTATCTTTCCACCTTCGTTTACAGGAGGACAGCCTGGTATGTTTCATTATTTACTTTGCTAGCATTAGTGATTAGGGATAATTGATTATTCGGTCTAAAGAAAAATGAATATGGCATTGCAGAAGCTCGATGTTGGTTTTAATTCAGATAGCTCTTTGTAAATGCTGTTTACAAATAGGTACTGTAGTCTACGATTTCTCTACCTGAAGTTTAGTGCTTCAATTGACCCTGTGAGCTTTATTTTTCCTATGCAAAGATTTTCACTTCTGCAGCGGCTGTGTCGTTGTGTTTAATATGGCCGGTATCTATTTTATGTGAGAGCTGGTGACATATCGTTTATAATAGTTTTACGTGTGAATACCTTCCGACTACCTTCATCAAAGACAAACTGCTTTTCTAGTGGCGACTGACTTCTTTGCCGCCTCTAGCACCTATCATGTGAATTTACTGGGTACGCATATTTCTGGATTTTTCCGAGACTAATTATTTGTTTACCAGTTTTTCAGATAAAACCTGATTGCAGTGAAGTTCAAACCTCGACTAAGACTAAGACCAAGAAAATTTATTAGTAATGATTACTATCACAACATTTCAGTGTTGCTAAGCTGCACAGGCCAACTGAAGGCTAGAGAAAATTATGCTGTATCTCAGGCCACCACGTAGATATTCTTGCGCAAGGGCTTCTCTGACAGACCCCTTAAGTCAAGTGGCTATTGATAATAGCCAAAGTTCAAGAACACGATGCTACAGTACAGTCCAGCCCTCGAATGACCACAGCATGCTGAATTCAGTCACAGTACATTTATTTGAAGTAAAAAAAGTACTTTCCTAGCAGCACGCGCAAATAAGTAAGCAAGAAAAAAAGATTACGCAATGTCATCACCAGAATGAATTCCAGAGAAATTTGACTAAAAAGTTCAACAAAATGGGAAAGAGGAAAACGTGCACAAAACAACACAACGTAACGTTTCGGCCAGGCAGCTCTTTTCAAACACAAGTGGACTACACAAACGAGGAATGGAGAATATGTAGATCTCTTAGGGGTGACGTGAGCGACGTTTAAAAAATGTGATGAGGAATAAATGAAATAAAATAAAATAAACGATGGCTAAAAAATATAGTCACAATACTGGGAATAAAAGAAATGCAAGTGTTAATGATACATAAATGATATTGATAAGAAATAGAATATGGTAATAATATGAAATAAAATAAAATAATTAACATTTAAAATGTGATAAGATTAGAACTATTTAGATGAAGGGATGTTGGATATTGATACCTCTTGGACTAAGAACGCCAAGGCTGTGGATAAGGTGATTTTCCAAAGCGAGGCGGGTAGTATGATCGCCAGAGCAAGATTTCAATGTTGTGACAGATATGTCATCTTTACCGCTGTGGTCAGGGCTATTAAAATGAAGAGGGATTGGTTTGAGTGTCTTCTTGTCGATATCAGAGAGGTGTTCCCGGAAACGATCAGCTAGCTTCCTGCCAGTCTCCCCAATGTATGCCATGCTGCATCGTTTGCAGATAATTGCATAAATTACGTTGCGGGATTCGCAAGTAAAAGGTTCCCTAATTTGAAAAGAACCATTAGGGAAAGTGACCGAAGAAGTCTGGACAACGAAAGGACATGTTTTGCAGGTGCTGCGTGAGCACTGAGTAGTCCCAAGAGGAAGTGCTGTATGGATCGGTGGGAGTCGGCTTCGGACAAGTATGTCTTTAAGGTATTAGCTTGACTGCAGTCACCCCCATAGTTTCATCACCAGAATGGAATGGCGAATATAGGACACCAGCTCTCGCATCCTTAGAATTAATCAGAAGCAGCGCTCTGGAACGCAGACAACATTCCAATGCACTCGAAAGATCAACGAGCTAAAGCAACGCCTCAAGTGCATTCAAGTGAGCTGGCTAGCCAATTACAATCCGGCTTACAGTAGAAACGAACACTGTACAAATTACACATAATCGGTTGACGGGCTTAAGACTTTGAAAACCGCAATAAGTCTCCATGGCATACACATGTGAACCAAAGCACAAGCAAGGAACACAACACGTCCGCACAGTAGGACAGCTTCCCAAGAAACTCTCCTCTCCTTGAGTCTCTTCCGAGTGTATACCATGTGACTTAGCTTTCGCCACATAGACAGACGAGTAGCTTGCCAGTTATGACCGGACTCACTTCAACTCGCCGTGATTTTTGCCTCATCCGCACTTATCTATACAGATTCAGTCTCGGATATGAGTGTCAACTTATGTACTCTTACCGATTCTAGACTGGTTGTCCAAAATTATCTCAATTCTCAACTGAATACAGAATCGACACACAGCATCCAGACGGATCCAGAGGTGTTTTGATCTCCTAAAAAGCTTCGTAACTATAAAGCGACTTATGACACCTCTTATGTGTCACCTCATGAAACGCCTTGTCCTCTTAGAAGAATGTTCATTTCTTGCACCTCCAGGCTGTACTCCAATATCCATCAGCCTTGACAGGGAGGAACACAGTCATGCACATGTCATAAATAACTTCTGTTTAGTCCAGTTCCAAACGAGCCATATCAACCGCAGTGTCTGCAAGATAATCTGCCTCTCGCTCCTTCGAACACCAGCAAGACAACAACAAAAAAAAGATCAACTTTACGGCTGCCATTCCTAAAGTGCTTAGTGTTGCATTTTATCACATTACAAAAAGAAAAATCCTCACAAGATCAGTACTGGAGCTCAAGATCACACGCCTCTCATGTGAACGTTTGTAAGCTACATTAGCAGTGACTACTTGAACCAGCCTGCGTCATAGTTCCATGAGTGAGCAGTCTACACAGCCTTCGTCTGTGAGCACATGGCTAATAAAGAAATAGAAGAAGAAGAAGAAGAAGAAGAAGAAGAAGAAGAAGAAGAAGAAGAAGAAGAAGAAGAAGAAGAAGAAGAAGAAGAAGAAGAAGAAGAAGAAGAAGAAGAAGAAGAAGAAGAAGAAGAAGAAGAAGAAGAAGAAGAAGAAGAAGAAGAAGAAGAAGAAGAAGAAGAAGAAAATAAGAAAGAAGAAGAAGAAGAAGAAGAAGAAGAAGAAGAAGAAGAAGAAGAAGAAGAAGAAGAAGAAGAAGAAGAAGAAGAAGAAGAAGAAGAAGAAGAAGAAGAAGAAGAAGAAGAAGAAGAAAAAGAAGAAGAAGAAGAAAGAAGAAAAGAAGAAGAAGAAAAGAAGAAGAAGAAGAAGATTAAGAAGAAGAAGAAGAAGAAGAAGAAGAAGAAGAAGAAGAAGAAGAAGAAGAAGAAGAAGAAGAAGAAGAAGAAGAAGAAGAAGAAGAAGAAGAAGAAAGAAGAAGAAAAGTAAGAAGAAAAAGAAGAAGAGAAAGAAGAAGAATTAGAAGAAGAAGAAGAAGAAGAAGAAGAAGAAGAAGAAGAAGAAGAAGAAGAAGAAGAAGAAGAAGAAGAAGAAGAAGAAGAAGAAGAAGAAGAAGAAGAAGAAGAAGAAGAAGAAGAAGAAGAAGAAAAAGAAGAAGAGGAAGAAGAAGAAGTAGAAGAAGAAGAAGAAAAAGATACGGAGGAGAAGAAAGTAATGAGGAAGATGAGGAGATAACCGTGTATTTTATTGTGTAACCAAAAAAGGCGTCAGTGTTTTGTAGCAAGTAAATTTTTACTTTCGTTAACAGGAGGCCTGCTTGGTGTGTATCATTATTTTCTTTTGAAGAAATAATAAAAGAAAAACCCGTTTTCTTTCAGTATTAAGTGAATAAATAGTTTAATTAGGAACTGAAATCATTGCACTTGGGAAATTCCCACTAGTGCTCTGTCTCCTTTTTGAGGAACCAGTGATGCGCTGAGATGCTAATGTTACCAGTTGCAATCTTATAAAATGTCCCCCTCTGTCTTTTTTTCCTTCAGTAATGAATTTCTTACAGAGCGTCTACCCCCTGCCTCATCCCCCCTCTTTGAATTAGTATTATAGTGTACGTATTTCCTATTTTTCAGTGTCCTGTTTAAAGCACATTAGAGTGGATTAATGGAATTTTCGCAGTGCCAAGCATAGAGGAACAGTACTAGAGAGACTGATTTATAACTTTGATATAATCATACAATTTGCAAGAAAGAAACTGGTAATCTGTTATAATTAAAGACAGATAGATATGAGTGTCCAGGATAAGACATCACTCCTTGTCCTTTTTAGGACGAAATTTTTCGTTATTTGAAGCCCTACTCTGGCTCTTGCCATGGGCCGCAATATAGCCTGGCAATAAATGTGGCCTAAAGGATGAACGCGGTTTCTGGACCTCTCCACGATGATCCTCACCCACATGGTGGCACTTTGTGTCATCGGGTGTTTATCGCTTGTGTGATGTCCTGGTGGGGCAGAAAGTCAGTCAGTGTCCAGGATACACTGGTTATAAATCCTACCAGACACGGGCAATGTCTGCTGGTGAAGAATGGGGAAAGGCATGTGCTTCTTGACTTGGGCTAATGGAATCATAGTACACTTCAGGTTTAGGGTATACAGATAGATAATGGAGGAACAAACTGAAAGTTGTCAAATGTTTATGCTGCTGTCGCATCTCTTGTTACCGACGAAGACTGGGACTGGCTAAAAGAGTTGAAGCAAATCCCTGATAATAGGCTTCTCATCTTTGGACATTTCGATACCCGGAACAAACAGAGCATAGGACAGTACTGGGGAAAATAGACAAGGAAATGCTTCAGCAGAGGCTATGATGGATGCAGAAATAGTCTGTATAAACGACGGTAGAGCATCTAGAATGGCAATGAGACCTATTGATGCAGATACGGCTATTGATTCTGCGTTTTTTACACATTCAGCAGTTTTGGACACACAATAAAGTGCCCTAGGCGATGTTGGAAGTGAGCGTATGCCATGCGCTGTCTTGATTTCTAAAGCTAGCAAGATCTAGGCTGTGAGAACTAGCAAGAATTTTAAGGGCATTTTCCCCAATTTATGACAATATCACTTTTCAATGTGTTCGTTTTTCTAAAGTTCGGCATTCGTACAATAGATGACACACAAAAATTATTTTATTTGTGAACAATTTAGCATTGAAAAGTTAATACTAACGACACCACCTCGTGCACTTTCTTAAGATAAAAACAAGTTTAAAAGTCAGTTTTCTCAAATCTCTATATTTTAGTTTGCTGTGTGTGTGAAATCCTAAAATCTAAACTAATATACAGAGCAGAATCATGCAATTTTGTATGCATACTCTATAAACAATATTATAGGCACTGGTCTATCCAAAAGTAGATTTTAAAAAGTTTTGATTTCTAAAATTTGATTTTTGTCTTATGATGCTAGATTTTTTTTACTTTTTCAATAAACCTACATTTTAAAATTCTACAAAAAATATTTAAAAACATGGCTAAAGTAAATAAACTAAACCTGTACCTCTAAATAGGATAAAAGATCATGGATCCATCATTTATTGTTAAATACCTATGTTTGTTTGGAAAATTTTAGGATTCTAAGTATATACTGTTTTTTTCACAAGATGGCGGCTATTGCCTTGACAACTATGATTTTTTAACACTTAATGTATACAAATGTAATAACATGTATCCCTACAAATGACCATTATAAAAATAAATGCTTTAAGTCTGTAAATAAAAAAAAAAAAAAACTTTTTTTGGTATAGTGACCCAAGTATGAAAGGGCCAGCACGCTCTCTGGATAGAAACTGCTTTTGTGCAGCCTTCATGGTAGACCCAAGAAGTAGAAGAGGCATGAAGAGCTAAGCCTGCAGAAGTTATGCAATTGCAGAATGTGCGAAAGGCACCTCACAGGTTACAAGAGGATATAGAGTAGCTAGAGAGAGTTAGAAAGGAGAAGGTATAAGACTTCAAACAGTGTGCAGCAGATGCACACACAAAAAAATTAAATGGAAACATTTTATGAGCGATATTAGAGGGGATCCGACGTAATGCTAACCACATTACCTACAGAGTGCTGATCTTCTTCTTCTTCACTTCCTCTTTTACCGCTGTGGGTGTCGAGGGAGATATAATGTTCTGTTTCTAGCTCCTCTGGCTGCCTCGACCATGGGCACATCGTGCTGTTGTAGAGTTTCTCTGATGTTATCCTTCCATCTTGTTCTTGGTCTACCCCGTGCTCTACGTCCTTCTTCTCTTTCCATGTATGCTTTGTATGGTATGGTGTCACAAGGCATTCTCTCTAAGTGGGCAAACCATTTCACTTGCTGTCTTTGTATGTAATCCAGAATTGGTTCTGTGCCGACTTGTTCTCTTATGATCTCATTCCTGATCTTATCTCTTATGGTCACTCCTACAGCCCTTCTCAGACATCTCATTTCCGTGGTTACTAATTTTTTTTTATGGTTTGTTGTGAGTGACCATGTCTGGCACTGGTAGCACAGAGTTGGAATAAATATGCTTTGAATAAGATGTCTCTTTGTGCTGATTGGGATTGTCTTATGCTGTAAGAGGGGGGCTAGCTGTCCCAATACTTGGTTTGCTTTACTGCATCTAATGTCAATTTCTTTCTCCAATTTCCCATCTTCGGTAAATGTAGTTCCCAGATATTTAAACTCAGATGCCTATTTAATGCCTTTGTATTCTATTGCTATGTTTAGATCTGTCTTCTTTTTTCCTATTGACATTACTTCTGTCTTTTCAGTGTTGATTCTCATATTATTTGTTTTACATTCTTCATTCATGGATGTTAGATGTTGTTGCAATTTCAAGGCTGTATCTGCTATCAAGGCCTGGTCATCTGCAAAGAGTAATTCGTTGATCTTACTAAGATCTCCATTCATGGGCTTGGCATTCTTGCATATACTGTCGATGTAGGTGATAAACAGCAGTGGTGATAAGACACACCCCTGTCTTACTCCCGATGTCACTGTGAAAGGATGAGATGTTCCCTGATTTATTCTAACTACACTTCTACAATCCCTGTATAAACCTTTGCTGATGGTCTGTAAAAATATGGGACGCTCTGCCCATATGCCCGATGCGCCGAAAGGCGTGAAAAGGGATCTTTACTTTACTTTTTTTTTTTTATTAGAGGGGATAGGTCAGTTAGTTAGTCGACAGATTATTCTCAGTACACTATCCTCAATCACTCAGTACATAAGTGTGCGAATCCCCTACTCGGTAAATCTCACAGCGTGTAGCGGCTAAAAGTACTTGCACCCACTCCTCGCCGGGTTCTATATCCACCAGTAAACACGCCTGTAACATAATGTCCTCGGCTTGACCTATTCTACTATTTGTCTCTTTTTAACCTGCTGCATTTTGTCTTCTTGATTTGATTATGTAATGGATGGTGTGTACCCGCCTTGACTGTAAGGTAGGCACGCGTTCGGCAAATTTGTATTATGTCTTCCATGGTTGAAAAATCAAGATGATAGCGCGTCGCTCTGCATGCTGTATCTTTTGAACACCCAAGTATAATGCGAATATGAAGCCCCAAGTAGAGCTAAGGGTCAAAGACTGAAAAGAGGAAGGTCTTGGATGACACAAGAGGAAGATACGATTGGACATGTGTATAAGCTTGATACATTTAAGCGAGGAGAGGAGTGGGTCAAAGTGTCAGTGCAATTTTCAGACTAGTGTAGAGTTCTTATCACTTTGAGTCGTGAGTGCAGGGACTGGCCAGCTTGTGCTGCAGAATCAGAAGTTCAACAAAGGATTCATGACAATTCCCTCCCAATTGATGTGATTATCTATACAGATGGCTCTGTGTTGAGGGGCAGACGAAATGCATGGGAGTTTTAAGCAAAAGACAATGGGCGCTGCAAAGATTGGCAAATGAAATTACAGTTTCAAATTTGAGAATGGAGATTAAGGCAGTCACTGCTGCCTTTCGTTGGCTTGAGAATAGCTTGTACACACATGTTGTGATTGTAACTGACTAGCAGATCATGTTATGAATGGTGAAGACAGGCATGCTGCGTGCAGAGTTTCATGCATCACTTCAGAGGTCCCGCGTAGTTAGCAACCTTTGCAAGTTTTTTTCCAGTCATGCCAGCGTGTTGCGAAATGAGCAGGCAGATAGACTGGCCGGTTCAGCACCGCTGGGTGGTTAAATGGTGTATGACAAGTTGGATGTTGTGAGGGCTCTTTGTGAGCGATGGAACAGTTCAGGGGCACAGGCATAATATTATAGTCTGGTGAGAATGGCGCTGCATTTAGCTACAAGGGAATCTAGCTGACGCTAAACACTCATGGGAAAGGCGAGACGGATTTACAGACAATTACTAGTGCCAGAGAAATAGAAAATCTTTTCTTGATGTTGAAGATGAGGAGGGTGCGGTTATGGCCACATTGGCTTAATCACATTTTAGCTCACATGCCAGTGGGGCGGCAACAGCTAATCAGTCTGTTGGCTACCTCATACATCTCGCGTAATGGACAAAAAGTCTATGATATGTTCAATTTGCGCACCAATATAACCGCAATGTAGTACCATCTTCGGCTGGCTAGCAGCAGGTTGAAAGTAGTCGTGGTTTAAGGTGTGTTTTTTTTCTGTTAATGACTGTTAAGGACTTGCTTCTACACAATGATGCAATCCAGTTTCAGTTTTCCTAAACATGCTTTGTAGGTCGTTTACAATCACAACATTACGGACTGTGCTGTTCTTAAGCCATCGGAAGGCTGCAAATACTGCCTCTATACCAGTTCTCACACTCTCTGATTTCAAGCAGTATCAATTCACCTTTGCAATTAAACAAACAAAACAAAAAACAAAAACACAATTCTCACCTCTCACTAGAGACCCTTCTGTATATAGTATGGTGTCATCTGGGCAGACATTATCATTTATGAGCTCTGTTTCACCAGCTATCCATTCTTGTCAACCTCAGTCCAAGGTAACTTTCTCTCTGTGCAAATCTGTTTTGCTGGGCGGCACTCTAACCCACCCTTTACTATGCACTATCTTGTCGGTAACACAGACAGTTCTGATCGTGAAGTCTGCCTGTGCCATCCACGAGACACCTCTTTTCAGCTGTGGCCCCAAGCAATCCCCTAGCACCCTATGCTGAAGGTGTTTCCTATCTGTAGGGACTTTAAGGTACACTTTCGCGTGTAGTCTTGCACTTCTCATATACGGCTGCCAGTGCAAGTATGTGCCCCATGCACACAACTGGGATGACACGTGAACATCACAAAATTCCTCGCATGGCTTCATTTTGTATGCGTTCAAGCTTCCCTATTTGAAAGACAGATTTGACATTACATGGTTCAGAACTCCACAAGCCTAGGTGAAAGACAGATTTGACATTACATGTTTCAGAACTCCACAAGCCTAGGTGAAATACAGATTTGACATTACATGGTTCAGAGCTCCACAAGCCTAGGTGAAAGAAAGATTTGACATTACATGGTTCAGAGCTCCACAAGCCTAGGTGGAAGACAGATTTGACATTACATGGTTTAGAGATCCACAAGCCTAGGTGAAAGACAGATTTGACATTACATTGTTCAGAGCTCCACAAGCCTAGGTGAAAGACAGATTCGATAATACATGGTTCAGAGCTCCACAAGCCTAGGTGAAAGACAGATTCGATATTACATGTTTCAGAGCTCCACAAGCCTAGGTGAAAGACAGATTCGATAATACATGGTTCAGAGCTCCACAAGCCTAGGTGAAAGACAGATTCGATATTACATGATTCAGAGCTCCAAGAGCCTAAGCGAAAGACAGATTCGATATTACATGGTTCAGAGCTCTACGAGCATAGGCGAAAGACAGTCTGCTGTGTATACAGGACTGCTGAAATCCAGTTGACGATCCACGGACTGACATTCTATCAGTTTAAGTGTGTACAGTAAAACGTCATATTTAACGTTATTGTACGCATCTTCTAAATCCAGTGACGCCAGCACAATTTCAAACTAATGTTAACACCCCTCATATACATCGTAAGCAAGAATCGCTGAGTTTTTCCTCTAATTTTTATTTTTAGGGCTTACTAACTATTTCGGTAACAGTCTATGTTTATCAAGGCAATCCTCTAAATTGACAGCAACTATTTTTCTCATGAATCTTACCTAATGTATCCTTTAACGTAGTAATTATATAAACATTCAATTTGGTATGATCTTTAGTTGGTTTTGGGGGTGGTATGAGGTAATTATTCAGCCAGTCCCTGGGAACTGACAATGATTCCACAAGGTTGTTGAAACAGGACGTCATTTCCCCCATGTTGCTCACTACTTAAACTTCTCATATAACTATGCCCAACGTAATGTATTTCAGGTGCGCTATCTTTTGTTTTCTTCTGTATATACTTTATATCGTTTACATGCACGACGTTTTCAGTTTTTTTTATTGATTGTTCTAGTAGATCCTTAGCAACAACATTTCTGATGGTTCGGTCCTTTTTGTCTGCCTGCTCTAAAAATCTCTGTAGAAAAGCTGGCTCTATGGAAATGTATACTCTGGTGGCTCTTTGTCACTCCTTGCATATGTACTGTCTGTTCCACGCTACCCATAGCAGGTGGTAAAGCTTTCGAAGGACTTTCCGACAACGTTTGTACAAAGCATAGGTAACATCATTGGGTCCTAGGGTAGATTTGGGCTTTTTCACATTTTCGATCTCAGACCAAGAAGGAGGCACAGTTGTGAATATTGCATTCGGCAACTTCGCCACTTAAGAAGAAGAAGACGAAGAAGAAGAAGAAGAAGAAGAAGAAGAAGAAGAAGAAGAAGAAGAAGAAGAAGAAGAAGAAAAAAAGAAGAAGAAGAAAGAAGAAGAAGAAGAAGAAGAAGAAGAAGAAGAAGAAGAAGAAGAAGAAGAAGAAGAAGAAGAAGAAGAAGAAGAAGAAGAAGAAGAAGAAGAATAAGAAGAAGAAGAAGAAGAAGAAGAAAAAAGAAGAAGAAGAAGAAGAAGCAGTAGTAGAAGAAGAAGAAGAAGAAAGAAGAAGAAGAAGAAGAAGAAGAAGAAGAAGAAGAAGAAGAAGAAGAAGAAGAAGAAGAAGAAGAAGAAGAAGAAGAAGAAGAAGAAGAAGAAGAAGAAGAAGAAGAAGAAGAAGAAGAAGAAGAAGAAGAAGAAGAAGAAGAAGAAGAAGAAGAAGAAGAAGAAGAAGAAGAAGAGGAAGAAGAAAAAGAAGAAGAAGAAGAAAAAATAATAATAATAAGAAGAAGAAGAAGAAGAAGAAGAAGAAGAAGAAGAAGAAGAAGAAGAAGAAGAAGAAGAAGAAGAAGAAGAAGAAGAAGAAGAAGAAGAAGAAGAAGAAGAAGAAGAAGAAAAAGAAGAAGAAGAAGAAGAAGAAGAAGAGAAGAGAAGAAGAAGAAGAAGAAGAAGAAGAAGAAGAAGAAGAAGAAGAAGAAGAAGAAGAAGAAGAAGAAGAAGAAGAAGAAGAAGAAGAAGAAGAAGAAGAAGAAGAAGAAGAAGAAGAAGAAGAAGAAGAAGAAGAAGAAGAAGAAGAAGAAGAAGAAGAAGAAGAAAAAGAAGAAGAAGAAGAAGAAGAAGAAAAAGAAGAAGAAGAAGAAAAATAAAGAGAAGAAGAAGAAGAAGAAGAAGAAGAAGAAGAGAAGAAGAAGAAGAAGAAGAAGAAGAAGAAGAAGAAGAAGAAGAAGAAGAAGAAGAAGAAGAAGAAGAAGAAGAAGAAGAAGAAGAAGAAGAAGAAGAAGAAGAAGAAGAAGAAGAAGAAGAAGAAGAAGAAAAAGAAGAAGAAGAAGAAGAAGAAGAAGAAGAAGAAAGAGAAGGAGAAGGAGGAGGAGATGGGAGGAAGACGGAAGGCATCATTATTTTCTTCTGTTTTCTGAGCTATTATATGTATGTTAATTTTGTTTTGCAGATTTTGTCGGTCGTTGTAAGTTGTCATTAGTTAGTGCGTGTGCCATAATAAACACTTACCATGTTCAGTCTATTTAACACAATCGCTGATGCGTGATTATATGTCTATACGAGGCTGCTCACTTTACCTGTCAGGAAATTATGTGTAATCTAATTTGAGCTTCTGAACCATCTGTTGGTAATTTTACATTCAGTCGTTAGCTTTTACTCACCTAAGGGTGAAAGTTATTGAAGCGATCTGGAAAAATAAAATACGGGTCACATGTGAAGTAAACCCTGCCTATGGTCAGTGCTGGGATGGATGCAAACGTTAATCAGTGAAAGCGTAAATTTTGCATTTGATGCAAACTTTGTGAAGGGTATCTTGGCCAATGCCTGTCCCGAACACTGATGAGAAAGGAGGAGGGTTTTTTTTTTCCTACAGAAACTTGCTGGGAAAACATGATGAAAATGTTGAACATACAATGATCATGATGAACAAGAGGGTTTAGGAAATATAGTAAATGTCCTGACAACCAATTATGAACGAAGAAGATGGTGCTGTACTAGACACACCCTGGGAAGTAACAAGCAGAGGATCCCTAAACATGAACTAAAATGAGGGAAGGGTTTGGCGGAATTGAGAAAGCCATGAAGTTAGAATCATTTTTCTTCAATTTAAAAACAAAACACACTAACACGATGGTGGATATGTGAGTACAAAGACACCTAACTAGATTCCATCCAAGATATAAATGGGAATGCACCAGATATAATTGAAAGGGCGATTAGACTGTGACGATCCCTATAAGATATAAAGGCACAGCATGACACGAATGATGATGATGATAATAGTGAATGAGGCTATTGCCTATTTTGTAGTTGCGAGTGTGTACAGTTTCAAGCTTTGATGTGCTTTTTTAATTTCTCAACAAGTACTATACATAAAACAGAAATTGTGACTAGAGATTTCAACGGACGGAACGAAAAGTACTCATTCACTACAAACGCATGTCTCGAACAGAAGTCGTTTTCAACGATGGTACCAATAACAACGCGAACTATTGAAGGAAAAAAGAGAACAAAGCCTAAAGACAGGCCATGTTAACGTAGAATCAGGTGCGTGCCTAATGGGAAAGCATAGGACATGCAGGGTAATATAACGGAAAGAAACAAAAAGGAAGATGTCCCGAAAACAAGGAAGAATAAGTTGGAGAAAACAATTTACATTTTTCATTAGGTATCACAAGAAACTGAGAATGTAAATATTGTGAATAACACAAATTTTATATCAGATGCGGCTGATTTGATCAACCAAGCAAGACTTAATAGCTGTATTTGAGATGTCAATTTTTGTGTCAATGGTCAAAATTATTAATATGAGTGGAGAATGGTTTCAGATCTGCCCTATGAATATCTGCAAGATGTTCACAGATACGAAGTGCCAGTTTTCTACTTGTTAACCACAGTCTAATGAGAGTGAATCAGCGAGAAGTTACGAGGGGATTTGACCAATACTCGACGCTCAGAGGAAAGGCAAGACGGACTTATAATGAGACTACTACTGGCACCACTGGTATTAGAACTCTTGAATGGCTGATGAAGATGGGGACGGGGCGCCTACGGGAATGCCCTGGGGGCTGCTATGTCGATTCTTGAGTCAAATCAAATCGGTCAAAACACACCCTTCTGGAAACATAGTGAGCTTGTTAACAAATGGACCTGTTTTGCAACAAGAACTGGAGTACATGTCAAGTACAGAAATAATGTACGCTCTGAATCTGTGATTGTCTATTTACAGCTTATTCTTGACTTCGTTGTGACTGGTGATTACTGAGGATTGTCATACATTATATTACTTAAAAAGTAATCACTATGTTTATTATCTATTGATGGAATTGAAACTTGTTTTTATATCAGGCCACTTTTGTATTGTAGTCTAACGATGCGTGTACACAAATAAAATAACGCAAAGCAATCGTAGCATCTTTGCAAAATGGCAACAAATAAAAAAAAAAACCCAGTCTCTTGATATCAGAGAATACTATTGTGCGAACCGAAACCGTCTTGTGTATGTGAGATCAGCACAACAAATGTGATCTTATCTACAATTTTTAATGGCGGCTCTTATCAGTTACAGGTTTTTTTTTTTTTTTTCTTTCTTGCATGTGTGCGTTTCCAGTGTTCATGCGTTGCCAGAGCTTTAACTGGACATACAGGCTTGTTTATTTCTTTTAAGGCACACCCCAGTTATCGGACGTTTGTGTGTGTGTGTATGTGTGTGTGTGTGTGTGACTTTTCTTTCTAATTGCAACATATTTTTTCATCTCTTGTGCTAATAAAGGCATTCTAGCCGCAATGTTGACTTGTCTGGTTTCACCTTTCATTTGATTTGACAACTTTTCTTTTCTGCACAACAAGTAGACTAGCGTAGGTACTTCTAAAACATCAGTAACATGTGTGTTAACATTAAACAAGAAATAAAAAGACTCACAGTTATAAAAAAGGACAACACTTGCCGTAATAATGTAGATGCATCTTTAATAGGTACTGGTAGAGCTGGCTGGGTCATTCAGTTAAAAGCTGTTATTAATACTAAAACAAAATAGTCTCTGTCTTGTGTCCACACTGGAGGAAAACTGGGTTGGTCAAGACGAGTATAAAACAGAAGAAGAGGTGGCGTGGTCATCATACATCTTGTTTTTACTGGGACAGTCCTGTGCTTAAGAATGCCCTACTATAACGTCGGTAGTCCAAGGAAAGCACAATAGTTCGGTTTAACAAAAAACCAAGAATTAAGGCCGATAATCTAACACACACTTATATTTGTATAGCTTATTAGATTTCGCAGGTTTTTAATGCCTGGAATGTGTTGAGGATAATCTTCATTGTAAGGTGTTTATTAATTGCAGGTAAAGAGCATATTGTTTTGTCTATTTCTTGGAGCAACGGTTAGGGTTTTAATACAGCTGACGAGGGAGTAAACCTGTTTAACCCGGTGACCTTAACAACACAGAAGGGGCGTTGGGCGTGGTTGGGAGTTTGGGGAATAAAGTAAACTTGCTTGGGATGTCTAATCTTCAGCAAATGACAGAATGGTCAACAAAAGAAGGGGAGAAGATAGGGAGAGAGAATGGATTAAAAAAAAAGATGGTGGGGAGGGCGGGAGGGGTGCGCGGGCGACGGGGAAGGAAATTCATTACAAATCTCACAACAATATCGTTCTCCCATCTTTTTTCAGGAGGCCTCGAGATGACAAAGTGGAATTAAAGTGTTCCGATGAGTTGCAGAACCTTCTGTATTTCCTAGTTTCGATTCTCTGTGACTAAGTTACACATTTTAATTCTCACTTTGGTTATTATACAAATAAAATTTACTTTAAAGTTTGTATGTGTGTTTCTTTCTGATATTTTCCCTTTTACTTAAACGTCATAATGTGTTTGTTGTGTCACAGAAGTTTACAAAAGCCGTCACTACGTTGGACTTATTTCTCATTTGGTTCTGTTTCAGTCTACAAAGTGATAACTCTGCAAAAAGCAAGAAAATCAGTGATCTTAATATTAGTGTCCTCTAGATATCAGTGTGTCGTCCGTGGCATAGGCGTTGTGAGTCCTACTCGTAATTCCAACGCACCTCGATTTAAACCGACTGCTGGCTGCGTGGATTTTTGTTCTGTTATGGGGCGTCGCAGGTCCACCCAGCCTGAAATGGGTACCAGGATGAATGTCCCAAGGAAGTAGAGATGGCCGGTGTAATGCTGACCACCCTACCCACCAAGTGCCCATTGGACTGTAAAAATATGGGTGCTCTTCTCAAATGCCGCATGTGCCTAAAGGCGTAAAAATGGATCTTTACTTCTTTTACTTTTTACTAGATTTCAGGATTCAGGTGCAGTTTAATTGGAGCAAAGGCTATACCATGAGAAGATATATATAGTAAGCATGATCCAGTCTCAACCAACAAATCTGGTGCCATCACCGCAAAAAAAGGTTGGCTGCAATGGATCTCCAACACGCCCTGTCACTTGTCCTGGTTGTATACTCTCTCAGGCTGCTGTCCGTCCAGCTCTTGATCTTGTCCTCCCACTTATATCGGTGCCTACCTCTTGCTCTCTTGCCTTCGATCTTTCCTTGCAGTATGGTTTTTGAAAGAGTGCTGTCTTTTAATGTGGATAAAGTATTTCACTTGTCTTCTTTTTTTAAAAATATATATCGTTCAGTAATTGTCTTTTTATTTGTAGACATTACAGATTACAACGTGGACTGTATTAGAATGTAAGACTTCAAAGAATTTAATTAGTTCAAACGGATTATTAAATTAGGGACGGTACAATGTCACCTTGAAAAAACGCATGTAAAGCCATGTGAATGATACAGACAATTGATCAACAGTGGGTTATGTAGGGGTAGCAATAGAGATTATTTCCCGAACACATAGACACAGAGAAATAATTATGCAGTTGATAGACTAACGATGACAGAAAACGAATGAAAAATAAGGCTGGTCTTGACTGCAAAGATTTTGAAAAAAATACATAGAGGCTAAAGAAACCTGGCTGGAAATCGCAGAAAAGTCTCGCATTTCATGTACCAAAATTAACAGGAAGAAGCCGTGTAACGGCACTAACAATTTACAATTGAAGAATAGTAAAATAATAATTGTGCACACTGATGTAAATAACAGACTTAGAGAATTCATACGGGAGCTGTATGTGCATAAGGTACAGTAACGAGCTCAGCCCCAGCAGACTATGATCAGTAACCAGATCTGGCACAGGACACTGTGATTTGATGCGTCTTAACCTTTGAAACGCGTAAGTTTAAGTGGAGGAGGTGTCAGGTTGGTAACAAGTTGTATTTTGTCGACGGTCTTACTCGCGACCACGCGTGCTCTATATTACAGGCTTTTAGCGGTTTTAACGACCCCATAAACTCAAATTCCTCCCCCCCCCCCCCCCCCCCCCCTGCTCGTGTCTGTATGTGTATTTGTGTCCGTATATGTTTGCATGTGTATGTGTGTTTGCGTATTTGTTTCTGCGTGTTTGGTTTGACTTTATATTTGAATGTTTTTACTTACCATCCGTGTTTTGTATATTTTAATTATACAGTTCTACTTGATATTTAAAGTAGGGGGCTGTGTGGTCTTGAGGCATGGCGTCCGCCTCGAGTGCTAGAGGTCCCGGGTTCAAGCCCCAGTGAAGGCTGGAATTTTTCAAGTGGACTTCTAGTAATTTCCCCTGGTGTCTGGATTGTAAGACCGGACGCCCGTGTGTAGTGTTGCATACGTTGAAAATCCCTTGATTGGCAATTGTAAATCGAAAAGAGTAGCCTAAGGGCGCTGTCCATGCAAAATATGGAGTTGAACATTTACCCAAAGTATTTCAGGACCCCGCCCCGTGTTCCATGATGTTGATCCGTTGAACAAAGAAGCAAATAAACAAAATTGCTATATATATATATATATATATATATATATATATATATATATATATATATATATATATATATATATATATATATATATATATATGTGTGTGTGTGTGTGTGTGTGCCCGGCTCTCCAGCGTAGTTAGCTAAGCCTTACTGCGCGGTGACCATGTGACGAACTCCTTGTGGTCCGGGTTCACTCCCGGGGTAGGCCGAAAAGTCACATTTCTCCCAGATTTACGGTATTTACACTAGAATCAAGGCTAAAAGGTTGCGAAATTCATAATACCGAGCCTAATGGTTAACAACTCATGACTTCTAAATACTAAAACAAACAAACATATATATTTAAATGTGTGTGTGTATATATATATATATATATATATATATATATATATATATATATATATATATATATATATATATATATAGTATGTGATCGTGCTTTAAAGATAAAACACAACTGCTCTATGAAAGATGAGTGCTTTGAAGGGCTGAATGTGAGACGGGCCTGCATGTCCAATGTATGCCCCTATGAAAATAAAATTCGTTCGTTTTTAATTTGGTGGTTGGTACATATGCAAAACATTAGCCCAGAGAGATACCAGACAGATGTCGACGGTATATTATATAATCAATATTTGTATATCCAGTACCACAGGATTCAGGTGGTAGTACCAACTCATACATCAGGAATGTGTATGTGTTTTTCCATTGTTATCAGACAATGATCTGATAGTGTGACAGGTCGGTTTAGGATTAGCCATTTCTATAAAATATGTCACGAGCCTTTGCTCTTCTCTATAAATGTGCTATATGATCACAGCCCGGACAGCTCCCGACGAACGCGCTTCTGAATCACGTCAACTTGCTCGCTTGCTGCTGAGATACGTGAGTATATCCCCATTGTGTTAGATACAAGCATTTTGTGTCTGTTCCGAAGATGAAGCATTTCACTTGTGTTTCAAATGTGGGAAATTGTCTCCTCATTGTGCTAGCTGGTTGCCAGGGGTTTGTTCATATCTAAGACATGGATGAGAATCGGATGCAAACAGTTGGTAACGAGTAGACGAGATATCCTTTTACTTTCTTTATTGAACGTAATCTGGTTCAGTCAATGTTTTCTACTGATTAGCACGGTCCAACAAGAGATGATGACGTTTATCAAGTGAAAATCGACGTCTGCTACCACCCACACTCGTTACCTTTCAGTCCTGTTTTATAATACAATGGTCTATCCAGAATCTCTGATCATGGTTTTGAGACTCTTTGCCGGGGTTTTGAGACTCTTTGCCGGGGTTTTGAGACTCTTTGCCGGGTTGGAACTCGTCGGCTATCACTTCTGGTTAGGCTGTCATCAGGTTGTCGTCTGGCTGTCCTCTCATGGACTAGAATTTCCTTCACGTCCTAAATTATACAATGTAACATTCACTCGTTTATCAGATACGAGCTTTCGCGCCACCTGCCAAACACATACTCACTGGTTAGACCTAGATCTAAACTTATAACTCTCGTTCTGGGTTTCTCGTGCAGGTCTGAGCCCTGTTCGTATATCTCGAGCTTCTAAGAGCATTCCCATTCGCATGTATTCCTCTCTTATCTCATGTTTACTCCAATATTGTTGTTTAGAGAATTACTGTAGAACAAACTGACATTACACCCCATAAGACGGACTATTGCGGTGTTCGCTATTGACTTTAATTCAAGTTCTGTATTTTACTTTGCTGTAATCATTCAGAAAGAAAACATGCATGGGTAACTGCCTCTTTCATGCTGTCATTGTTTCATACGATACGAACTTTCTTTATCGATCGACGTTTGCTAACCTTCTAGTCAGCAATGTTTATAACTAAAAAGCTGTGCCTGGGATCTTCACCTGTCCCCAATAGTTTTTTGTCATGGATTGCGCCTCTAAACCACAGTTTATCATCATCATCATCATCACCTCGTAACAGTGCGTGTCATTCGGTCATCAGTTTCTAGGGTCGCCAGTTTCTATTTACCAGTTCTATTCAATAAGGTTGACTCAGGGGCCAAAATGTTCACAAATAGGTATCGTCTCGGGCCAGAAGCCCCAGCCCCAGCATAGATATACCATAAATGCAATACAACTAGCAGTGATCAGCGGGCCACTTGATAGGCCTTGGCGGGCCAGATTCGCCCCGCGGGCCGACAGTTAAATAGCCCTTGCTATTGACTGTCTGATCATCTATCTCCATCTGTAGTGGCAGTTGCGATGGACTGCATGGTCCGGTCATTTAGGATCTGTAACCAGGTCTATGGGGCAGTATTTCAACTCTGGCGGGGCCCACTCCTCTCCAGATGGCCATTCCCCGTTAGCCTGCATCCTCACGGAAACAGTTTCCAGTCTGCACCACGGTGAGGTGGGGTTGGCTTGTGCGATTATGGGACAGCGGCAGACTACACATTTTTTCTTGCCACCCTCCTAAGAGAGCTTGCTGACCCCAACACTGCTGACAGCAGTGTTAGGCGTGAGCACACCTTGTATACTACAGTTGTTATTTCTATTTGGCAAAGACTGCTATTATAACTGGCTTCAGAATCTGTGTTGATAGCCCACATTTTTCAGCGGCAGAATCAACAAGACCAGCTGGTAAAGAGAATCGTTGAGTTGACAGTGCCATCTAATTTATGTAAACATATCACACACAGCAGTTTCTGCCAAGCTCATTGATTGTATCAATTAGCCTATAGTTTTATGTATTGACTTTCAGTTCATACTCAGGCGCATCATTGTCTCTTTCAAACTCTGAGATGCATGGAACTAGGTTAGAGCCTCTCTTTGTTCAAATCCTACAGACTTTAATTATGTGGCTAAGTCATCCAGGTTAACTGGTAACTCGGTTTAAAAAGACACATTTTACCGACGTTGGAAGTAACATTCATGGAACATGCGATTTAATCTTTTTAATTGTAAATAGGTTTATTTTGTACTGTGATAGCAGGGAGAAAGACGGAGGAAAAAGAGAGAGAAAGGAGAAATTTGGGCTCTCCTGTCAAATCCGGACGAAGAATAAAAAGCCTTGGACGACTTAGTCAGAGTTCTTTCCCTTGGTCGCACTGCAAACAGTGATCGGAAAAGCCAAACGACACACTTACCTATCATCATACGATTGCGTGTAGGGCGCGTTTGCGTGAATCGTGAAGGGATGCGTAATCATACGGTTCATGGCGTGACATCGTGAAGTGTTGCGTAGTCATTACGGTTGCGTGTAATCTAGTGTTTGGGTTGAGTTTCAAGGGTTACGGTTAGTTAATAGGGGTTTAGGGTTTTAGGGGTAGTTTAGGGTTAGGGTAAGAGGTGAAAATTTTGACGTAGGATTTCGAAATACTGGATGACAATCGGATGTTTGTGGGAGTGCCGCCACTGAAACTCTGCCAAATATGACGTCAATAGCGTGGCGAAATGTGCGTTTGACCAGCATCCAGAGGCCCTCGATTGTTTGTGTGTGTATGGGACTGTGCGCGATTATAGGAACTCCGGAGGCAAAATTGTCAAATCTAACGCTAAACCTGACCCTACCGCTAGGCAAATTTATCGATCATTAAAGCATACAAATCGAAAAACCAACAAACAAAACACACCAAAAAAAAAAAACCCAGAATTGTCCTGCAGCGTCGAAAAAAAACCAGAGCATTGGCAGCCCTGATGTCGACGTGACTTCTTCTTTGTTTCGTTGGCTTTTCCGATCAGTTTGCACGGCCAAGGGAGAGAACTCATAAGTCGTCCAGGCTTTTTAGTCCGTCTACAGGAGTACCGAAATTTGTAATCAGACAAAAGTCATAGTAGTTATCCGCTAAATAACAAAAACAGAAAAGTAAAGAAAAGACAGGGGTTCTTCTCCTCAGAGATCCCAGATATTTCACCGAGACCCTAACTATGGATATCTGCATAATAACGTTACATGACGTCGACCTAACTACATGGGTACACACACCTAGATAACCACGGGCTACAGATCCTAAATTAAGTAAAGCAAATGAATTATGATCACATTAAACAGTTTATTTTACTCAACATTACATCAGCGTGGTCAACAAATAATGACATTAAGGACGACAAACTGGTGGAACAAAATCTCAAATATATAGCGATCTACCATCTAACTATCTCTTAGCAAAAACACAACGTCAGGGGCCGTCACCGCAGGAGAGGCACAACTCTGAAAAGACAGTTGCCGTAAGATACAATGTACCTCTGCTGCTGCAGGTGGGTCTCTGGTGTAGCTGCGGTAGGCGTAAGGGGCTGTGAAGGCTGCCACTAGGACCTGCATCATGGATGAAACTGTTGATCCAAGAAAAGAGGTTCGCTGTTACAAAGGAGCTTGCGCCATAAGAATGGGCCATCTCATTACGCTCTGAAGGTTATACATAATGCCTACCTGAGATCTCAGCGATGTGTGAACAGATTTTATGTACGAGCTGTTTTCATGTCAAGAGTGTTGTTTAAGTGGAGACAAACTGAATCTAAGCCTCTTGACCACCATGAGGATTCTCCGTGTGAATTCCGGGACCCTAAAAAAGGGAAACAAAGAATTGACCCACTGCCGACACAAAAGCATGTCGTAAGAGTCGACTAACTAGGAGCATCCTTTAAAGTCGGAGTGCATCTGCTTGAGAGGAAAGGAACCAACAGTTTGCACACAAAATGAGTTTAGATTTGTCAAACGGATGCAGCTGCAACTCTCAGGTTCTAAAACAGGACTGCAGTCTAGAAGTGGACGAACAACCATAACTTTTTGCCAGAGATTACAGCCGGTGAACGCGAAGAAGACAAAGGAGAAGGAGATTACCATGGGAAACAATTTTCAGTTCTCTTAGCTAATAGTGATAAAAGAACATTGACACACATTAATTAATGTAGACATATTTTGCAGTGTGTCCCGAATGCTTAGTTATTTGTTGCATCTGTTGGTACCGTTTGTCAATTGAAGTTGCAATTATATGATACAAAAGTGGCAGGTCAAAGACACAATCAACCGTACAGTCTGGAGTGTTTCTCTACGTGTTTCAAGAGATATTAGAAAGCACAATAGTCAGCCTCTAATAGGCTGCAAACGTAATAAAAAAAAGACGCGGGCATAGTGTGAGTGAACCATCAGTGTCAGCGCGTTTTAGGGGTCAGTGAGGGGTCAAGTTGTCCTGCGGGCTTATTTGGTGAGGATTTTAGGGGTCGGAAGAGGGATAGTTTTTGGAGTAAATTTAAAATTATTGCTAATGGGTTGCTGTGGTTCCGTCTAGTTTTTTTTTTTTTTAATATCCAGAAGCCACGAGTTGTTAGCCCTTAGGCTCGGTATTGATTCCATGATAGATACCGTAAATCTGGGATAAATATGGCGTGTTTGCCTATTCCCGGGAGTGAACCGGGACCACAAGGAGTTCGTCACCCAGTCACCGCGTAGTCCGGTTTAGCCAGCTACGCTAGCGAGCCGGGCTGCCGTCATGTTAGGTGAAAGTTATCAGTAGGGTCATCAGTAGATGGCGGTATGATTTTTTAATATAGTGAAACATAGTTAACTAGTCAAAGCTAGCCCCATGGTGTTATAGCTTTTTATATAGTTATGGTTTCCCCCCAAACAGTCTTAAATAAGTTTAGACGACGGGTCAACATCTTGACCCAAGGGTGGTAACATATAAGTGCTCCGTTCTACTTCTGACTCAAGCCTGAGTCCAAAAACGACCTCCGTAGCACCAGCGAGTCCTGAAATACTTTGGGTAGATTTGTAACTCTAAAAGTTTTTCCAGTGCAGCGCCGTTCGGCTACTTTTTTTTTTTTTTTTTTGATTTCCAACCGCCAAGGGATTTTTTACGTGCGCAACAATACAGATCGGCGTTCGATCTTACTACTGAGAGACCAGGGGAAATTACTTGGAGTCTAAGCGAAAAAATCCCAGCCCTCACAGGCACTTGAACCCGGGACCTCCGGCACTCGAGGAGGACGCCATGCCTCGAGACCACGAACACCCCCACCCCCCTCCCTGAACAAAAGATGGCGGACATATGCATTTATATTATTTATCTTCTTAAAAGTTATTATCTCTGTCGAAGACCTTGTATTGTCCTAATAATCTACGGCTCGTTATACGGGTCCGTGACAGACACACTATCCACCAACACACCAAACCTAACACGTACAGAGCACACATATCAAATCCTTATTATAATAGTACGGTATTACTTATCAGTTAACTTCCGAGACGAGAAGGTGAGCACCTTTATCTGAAACTAGGCAGGAAGAACTTTACACTTCACCACACCAATCTATGCACGTTTCAATGTACAAACAACTGGGTCCGAACTCATGCCACCTGATACGCTCTTTCTACATTTCCATTGGACTGCATGATGATTCGTGGGGTGTCCACAGCGTTGATGGCTGGGTGCGTGAGGTTAGGCAATATTGCCACCGCTGAGCACAGCTAACTCTAATTACCTAAAATACGTCAGCAACTTCCTAAGTAAGACATTGTACCAACACACCTGTCGTATAACATATAACACACAAAAACTACTAAACAAAAACATTACTACAACGCTAACAGTCGCTGTCTTTTCTTCTTCTCTTTTTTTCGTTCGCCAGTCGTAATCTTTAAACTTCTAACACAAATTAGCTAAAAAAAAAAAGTCCCTCTATGGCTTCAGTCTAACGCCTCTGTCCAAATCTCCACCTAGCTTCTGCCGGCTACCAGGGCTGCCAATGGGATTTTTTGAAAAACCTAGCTTCGCTAAACAAAAACCCAAGCAATACATAAACCCAGATTGTTTAATGCACACAAAATTTCCTTACGTCTTTTTTAGGGCGGAATTTTTTATTTTAAGCCCCACCCTGGCTTTTGCCAGGGGTCGCAATAAAGGCAGGCCATAAATGTGGCCAATTGTCTGAACGGGGTTTCTGGGACCTCTCCACGGGGATCCTCATCCACATGGTGTCACTTTGTGTCATCGGGTGTTTATCGCTTGTTTGATGTCCTGGTGGGGTAGAAAGTCAGTCAGTCAGTCAATGTACACAATTTATAGTTACGAAACGAAACATTTACCACTTTTATATAAGGATATATATATAACACACACACTCAAAAAAAGATTTCCCCAATGCGTCCAAAAAAAAAAAACAGATCTGGGCGGAAAAGGGGGGGGGGGGGGGGGGACAGCTTTAGCAGTCCTGCCGACAACCATTTGGGTTAGTTCAGTTTCCCACCTGGGGTGAGCCGATTGTCTTTAGTACAGATGTTGAAGCAATCCCGGGTTTTACCGGTGTCATGAACTCAGCTGGCTTACCAATGGTTCAGCGTTGGGTCTGTTAAGTACAAACATATGACGTCACTGGTATTACTGTCACTACACAGTCCCTTACCCTTCCCTTATGGCTATGCCAATCTCTAAGTGTGCAAACCATTGGATTCGCTTTCTTTATATGTAATTTAGAATTGGTTTTGTGCCGATTTGTTCTGTTATGACCTCATAGTTGGGTTTTTTTTTTTTTTTCTAATAATCACGACTGCAACTCTTCTCAGATATATGATTTCCTTGATTACTAATTGTCCTTTCTTCTTCTCTGGTTTGTTGTAAGTGTCCATGTCTGGCACTGGTAGCATGTGGTTGGAATTAATATGCTTTATATAGATGTTTCTTTTGCTAATTGGAGCTGTCTTGTGTTGTAAGAAGGGTGCTAGCTGCATCAGGTATTTATTTCTTCATTTAATTTACCACCTTCTGTGAATGTTGTTCCTAGATATTCAAACTCAGACGCTTGTTTAAGGCTTCATTCTTTATAGCTGTCTGCGTTTGTGGCCTAGGCGTTGCCGAGGTTCCGGGTTGGATCCCGAATCGTCTTGAGTTGGTTTCGACAATGGTACCGAGAGCTGAATATCAGAGAGCAATGGCAAACTAATGTATGCAAAATTTGCCTAGAAAACCAGAACAAACAAAAATTACTCTTTTTTTTCTCTGCAACGTCGTGTGAAGGATACACAACTAACTTTAAACTTTTCAGGGTTGATTCCCATGTCATTTCTTTTGCATACTTTATTCATAGCAGTGAGATGTTGTTGCAAGTTCGTGGACTGAGCATATTTGCATATACTGTCGGCGTATGTGACAAACAGCAGTGGTGAAAAAACAACACATTCTTGTCTTACTCCAGATGTTCCTGTAAATAGCTTGCTGGTTCCTTGATTTAGTCTAACCAGGAAAATAAAAACCATCTACAGGAACTGATTACCTTATAGCTGTACGTAATATTAGGCAGTTTCACTTTCACTTTTGCCGGAGCTACGAAATTCGTGCTCTGTGCGGCGCTACAGGCAGGCGGCTAGCCGTTCTGCGGAGAAAAACTGAGCAAAATAGGATAAAATCCGGTGCAATGAAGTCGACCCTTCGACTTTATCCCTCTCGACTTTAACCCTCTCGGCTTTAATCTTCTCGACTTTCAACGCATGGTAGCGTTCCCAAATACATAGGCAAACATGAATGTATTATATACTATTCTTGGTAGTCAAAAAATACAGATATTTACAGGAAATAAACATTGCATTTGATTGTCTCATTAGCAGTTCAGTGTTTTGGACACTGAAGTATTTTGGTTATATTAAACAAGACGGAAGTTTAGACATTTTGTAATGTGACACAACTGTATCTTCCACATCTCCCACGCTCATTCAGATGTGCCTGAACGGAACACAGTATGTACAATAATGTTTGTACGTTTCTTGAACGTGTTTAAAAACACAGGCAGTGATCCAACAAATCAATTGCTAACAAGTTTGTTTTTTTAAACAAAATAATGTGAATTTAATCAGAACGAATATAATACCTTTAAACAACAATAGGGACACTTCAGAATATTATTGCTGGCTATTCATAATTAACTATAAGTTCTTTATTACAATGATGATTCATAACTTAAATACATGTTGATTGGACGTTATTTCATCACGAGCAGGTTATTAACTATCTCGACTGTCTTCTCCAGTCTCTCTCAAAGTCCTGCAGAATTCTCTCTTCTAGCGAAGATTCACCAAGTTTACTACTTTACATCTAGTCAACTCTCTTTACCAGCCAAAGTTCTTGTCGACCACACAGCTTAACGTCCAGGTTCTGACTGTCCTAGCTCATGCGATTTCTTCCAGCGTTTTCCTTTCTCAACGCACCTGATCCACTCTTATCGTCCCAAAGTGGTCGCTTGGCATCCCTCGATGCTATTGTCCGTCCGTGGCCTTTCTTAAATCGATCATCCGTCGTCTCCTCTTCCTGACAACCTCCTTTTTGCTCGCTGTGTACTCGCTGATCTCTCACACTCGGTCTGTCCATCTGTTTATTTCTATCTCTGTCCCGTTGGTCCTGCTTTATCTAATGGAGCTGGATGTAGTATATCTCTCAGACATGGTGCATCAGCCTGCCAGGCAGCGGAGGCTGCACAGGCAGAATAACGGAGGTAGACTAGAAATAATTGTACTGCTAATCCCACACGTACTGCGGCTTCCATCTGTTGTCCGCACTGCTCAAGAACTTTTCAGGCTCATTTTGGACTAATCAGCCACCTTCGTACTCATATTCATTAATCATTACAACTTTGGATGAAAGTGGTCTTTATTACACATGACAGACGAACATCTAAAGGAGAAATTGATCTCCTTTTCTTCTCGGTACGCCCAGGTTTGACGATCTCTGATAAATCTGCGTTATCCTTATTAGTCCCAGGGAAGGGCTCCCGTCTTGCCTCGGTGCCATCTGTCACCTCTTCGTTCTCGGCACTATCCATCTCTTTTTCGTCTCCTCTGTTGCATTGTCTACGAGCATATTGATAGGCTTGATACGTCGGTACCACCGGTTCACAGACGCCCTCGGCTGTCATGTCAAAGCGTTCTGTGTTACTGTATTTACTCCCACAGGTTCTGGCATATTCTCGATGCTACCCCGCACTTGTTCACCCTTTTCTAAACCCTATTTCACAACAGTAATAAAACTCATAGTTTTCAGAAGATAAGCAAACACCAACGAACTAGATTGTTGAAACAAGACAATAAAAGCATCTTAGATATGCAAACGCATGAGTGTGAGAGGGATAGATAGTATTTTTTGCGAACCAAGAGCCGTCCTGCAAATCAATCTTGCTGCTTTGTTTCAAATTAGGTGTACACGTAAGTGTGTGCGTGTCTGTGTGTGAGACAGTGTGTGTCTGTGGGTGTGGGTGTGTTCGTGTGTGAATGAAATACTTAAAAAATCTCATTGGCTGGCAAATAATCATGTGACTTCCACCTACTGTATTACAGAAAACGACAAGAATGAAAATGTTTCAAACCGCCTGTTTCCTGGGTCTGATGGTGACCCTGTTTGTGGGGGGTAAGTATCAATGCTAATTCACTTGCTTGTGAATACCATTATAACCTGACACAAAAGTTTTTGTTCCTGTTATAGGCTTTCTGTTTTTCCAAATTCTTTTTGTAATCAGCTTATTGTGCTAGCTGCTTTACCTATCCTCCTGTTGATTTCTTTACCGAGCAATAGTTTGTCACTTTGATCCTTGATATGTAAAATGGCTGAGTGTCTCCAACTCTTCATCATAAATGTGGACTGAAGGTATATCGTTAACACCTAGGACCATAATCTGTGTTTCTCACAATGTATTCCTAGAAAATAACAATGAAAATCATTGTTGTGGGTAAAGAAAGAACTATTCCAAGATAACACCCACAAAAATCTATTCCTAGTTTTCACTGGTTGATCCCTCCTGACAGAAGTTCTAATAGTCTGCCTACAAATAAGCCATATCTTTAAAATGGTTGTCCACGCGAAACGTAAGTTAAGGACCAAGACCACAGTCCTAGAGTGGGTGAACAACTAGAACTTTGCACTGGAGTTTACAGCCGGTGAATGGCAAAGAAGAGAAAAACAGATTACAATGTGTCTGTGGTTAGGAGGGCCGCAAGAACTAGAACCAAAACCGTGTATCTCAGCTGCATTGGTTAAAGAATAATTGAAGTTGTCTTAGTTGACACGATATACAAAGCTAACATGTATTGAATAATAATATTGATTTTTTTTTTTTGGGTTGGTTGTCACATTTCATATTTAAGAAAAATATTTTTTTTTTTGTTTCAGTACAATCAGACATTGGTGGGTATTTATTGTCAGTTATTTATTTCCTATTTTAAACAAACTTTAGCTCCCAAAATAAAGTAGGCCACATACCATTGATAACTTTGTTTGACTAGTCTACCTCGCTGGAGGTTACGGGTATGCCGCCCTTTTGTTTGCTTTCTGGATTCTCTTGCATTTATGTTTTTTATTCCGAGAAAGAGAATGCCTGTGACATAGGTCTCATCATTTTCTAAAGGGGTTTGGGTGATAGACCCAGTTTGTAGATGTTTTTAGAGTTCTAAAAGCGCTGGCATGCTAAAATACAAAACACGCGATACCAACGACATTGCGGAACACTCCCGTAACCTTGTACCAAGGACATGTGGCTCAAGGTTGACCAATAAAAAGTGAGCTAGGCTGAAGGTCGGCCAATCAGAAGACAGATAATATGTAACACTGTGTAAATGAGGAGAAAAACGTTACTAATACTATTTCTTCTTTATTTGCACTGGACACTTTTCAATCGTTGGTATGTCATGTGTAGTCAGCCCCGATAGATTAGTTTTGTTGCTTGTGACAAAAAAACTTTTTGTTTCTTTTTTAAAGTTTTGTAGCTGTTTATGTTGTGATCGCGTAGATTTGGTGAACTGGTGTTTTGTTTATTTGTTGTTGCTTGTTAAAATGTATGGTAATTAATGGTTAGGTCTAGCAAACTGGTCGATGTCTGTGGCTTTCGCGTTACGAACGCGTTTCACAATTCTGATGAACTGATATAGATGCTGGCTATTTTGCTTTGCTTCGGTTTCGACAATGATATCAAGAGCCGACGGCCTAGTGAGCAATAGCAAACTACAAAACGCAAAATTACCTAATGAAATCACAAACAGCCAACACCCCCCCCCCCCCCCCCCCCCATCCCTTTGCCAAAAAGTGATGTGTTTGATTGTGAAACGTACTATAAAGGAAAGCCAGCTAACTAATAAATAGCTGTTGTAACGCATGCAGTGGTCTCAACAACTAATTAGTAAACAGCTGTTGTAACGCATGCAGTTGTCTCAACGGTTATGGGACAGGGGAGTGTGATGAAGATGAATCGGTATGTCTGTATGTAGTGACCCCTAACTAAACTCAGGGCCAGTGCAGACAAGCCGAAACACGGATAAATACGTGTTTGCTGAACTAGACTTGCCGGGTGTCAGCAGACTTCACGCGGTACAGCGAGTCAACGCTGAACCCTGGAGTTCAACAAAACGATTGCGGGAAGGGCAGATCAGGTATTCTTGGCGCGACCTCTGTGTGACCCAAGGCTTCCAATGCTGGGGTTTTCCCCTAGATCTGGGGGTTTTTTTTTACGCCTAGGGGGAATCTAGGTTTTTTTTTTTAAAATATCCTTATATAAAAGTGGTAAGCCCGGCTCTCTAGCGTAGTTGGCTAAACCGGATTGCGCGGAGACCGGGTGACGAACTCATTGTGGTCCGGGTTCAATCCCGGGGGTAGGCAGGAAAGCTACATTTTCTCCCAGATTTACGGTATTTACAATGGAATCAAAGCCGCAAGGTTGTGATATCCATAATACCGAGCCTAAGGGTTAACAACTCATGGCTTCTGGATACTAAAACAAACAACATAAAAGTGGTAAATGTTTCCTTTCGCAAATATTAATTGTGTACATTTTAACAATCTAGGTTTTTAATATTTTTTTTAAAATTTTTTTGTGTGTCTATGTATTGCTTGGGTTTTTGTTTAGCAAAGCTGGGTATAAAAAAAAAAATCATATTGGCAGCCCTGTTGTGACCAGGACGTTGTTTGACCAGATGTTTAGATTGTAGAATTTCTTTGACAAATCGTAGCGACCGGTAGCGATGTAGCATGTATTAATCTTAAGCTGTGATTCGTTCAGTCCGTGGTGTTCAACTAAGTGTGTTAGTACTTGACTGTGAAGGTGAGAATTAGTAAATGACCTCCACTGTGAAATAAAAACCAGCAGAGTCAAACCGATTTTTTTACTTTTTTTTTTTAATTTGAACGAACGAACGAACTGTCACAGTTTGCTGACGATAGCTGTGGATGACACGTCAAGAGGTAGCGGATATACGGAACCCACTGCAAACCCAACTAACAAACGTGATGCGCTGGATGAAACAGTGGGGGTTCCAAGTCAATGCAGAAAAATCAGCAATGATGATCTTCAGCAGAAACAAGACGAGGAAGCCCTACGAGACACAATCAATCTGAATAGAGCTGGAAGGCAGAACGATCAGGAGGAAACAATTCACCAGGTTCCATGGGCGCCCGCAGAAAATTTTCTAGTTGGGTGGGGGGGGGGGGCAAAATATTGTTAGTAATGTTTTAATGTAGTTTTAATTTACTGTAGCGTATTTGTATGGTGAACGAATGGACAGGACACTGTAGTTGTAATGACAGCCCTTTTGTGTCTCCTCCACACTGCCGATTAGGAATTTTTGAAATTTTTTCAAACTGATCACTAAAGCTAATGCCTCTCGCTCGAACGCACTATACTTCTGTTGCGCTTGGGTGAGTTTTGTGACATATAATATACAGGTAATAAAACATTAGAATGTAACTGAGCTAGCATTGAACTTATGGTATGCAAACTCGCATCAGACTGTAGATAAAATCTTTTTGATATGTCTGGCTGTCTGAGAATTGGAAATGTGGAAAAAGTTTCTTTAATTTTTTGTAACAATTCGTCATGTTGTTGCTCCCATTTTAGTTTTGTTGGTTGTCCCTTTTTTAACAGTTCAAATAACGGAAAGGTTAGGTCTGCGAGATTGGGGATAAACTTTCCATAATAGTTAATAAGACCTAACAACGACAGTAGTTGTTTTCTATTTTTTGGTTTTTCAATTTTTAATATTTTTGATACTATTTTATCGTCTGTCTGTATTTTGTTATCATACACTTTATGTCCCAAAAATTCGATAGTTGTGAACGCAATTTCAGTTTTGGTTGGATTTACTGTAAGATTTGCTTCTTGAATTCTCTGAAATACTTTCTCTAACGTTTGGAGATGTTTTGGCATATTGTCAGTATGAATACAGATATCATCCATGTATGCTACTACGTTTTCAACGTTGTTTAACAGTTTTCTTATCATTTTGGTGAAAATTTTTGGCGCATTTAAAATTCCAAAGGGAACTCGTAACCATTCTTTTAAACTTAATGGTGATTGAAAGCTGGTATATTGTATTGATGTCTCTGCCATTGGTATTTGCCAGTATCCTTTACATAAATCAAGTTTTGAAAAAAATTTGGATTTATATAAACTCTGAAGAATATCTTCTGTGCTTGGAATTGGTTCTGAATCTAATTCTGTGATGCTATTGAGTTTCCTGTAATCTACACATAATCTAAGTGACTGATCTTTCATTTTTACTATCACCAATGGTGAGCTATATGGAGAAGTTGAATCTCTAATTATTTTGTCTTTTTGGAGTTGTTTAATTTCGTTTGTGACCTTGTCCAAATAATGCAGAGGTATCGTGTAATTCCGTGATCTAACTGGGACATCTGTCTTTAACTGAATTTCATACTCTATCAAATTTGTTCGTCCAGGTTTTGTAGTGAATATCTCCTTGAATTTTGAAATGATGTTTTGAACTGCATTTTTATCTTGTTCATTTAATTGTGAGTTTATTTTGATGTCTCTCCAATCTTTACTTTTCTCCAGTTCTAGAGTAGGAATTTCGTCTTCTACTGCATCTATCATTTCTTCGTCCACTACGTTGCATGCATTTGATACTTGTACCTCTTCTTTTTCGTCTATCACTGACCTTCGAATGTATTTCTTTAACATATTGAGATGAAACATTTTCTTTTTGTTGTTCTTTAGGATTTCGTAATCCACATCAGATATTTTTCTGGTCACCTTGTACGGACCTGACCATTCAACTAATAGTCTGTCTGACTTTGCTGGTAACAATACTAAGACTTCATCTCCTGGTGTTAATTTTACAAGTCGTGTTGATCTGTTTGCGTATCTTCTTTGCCAGATTCCTGAATTTTGTAGTGCCGCCGTTGCTTCCTCACATGATGTTATTATTTTATTTCTTAAGTCAATTACAGCTTGGTAATCATTTCCGGTTGCACTGTTTTCTACTGTTCCTGTTATTAATTTCTTTTACAAAGAAATCGGGAATTTTGGATTTGCCCCATAAACAATTTCGAAAGGTGACATCCCTGTACTTATATGTGGAACTTCTCTATATGCAAACAATATTGCGGGTAGCAAAATGTCCCATGTTGACGGATGTTCATAAGTTATGCGGCCAAGCATTTTCTTAATGCTTTTATTTAAATTTTCAACTAATCCGTTTGCCTGAGCATGATACGGTGTCGTGAATTGTCGTTTTATCCCTAACAAATCCGTAATTGCTCTCGTTACCACTGATGTGAATTGCGTTCCCCTGTCCGATATTATCACTTCGGGAAATCCAATTCGTGAAAATATCTGTAGCAACACTTCTTGGATATCTTCAGCAGTAATTGTTCTTAGTGGCCAAGCCTCAGGCCATCGACTGGCAAGATCAATAAGCGTAAAGATATATCTATTACCTTTAGCAGAAACTACTGATAATGGGCCTATTATATCTACTGCCACTTCCTGAAATGGGCGTGAAGCTAGCTGTCCGCTTTGGACTGGCGCCTTTGGTGTCTCACCTTTTTTTTGACGTTCGTAGGCAGATATCACATGATTGGACGTATGATTTGATATCTTTTGAATATCCCGGCCAAAAGAATGATGATAATACTCTTGATTTAGTTTTTGTAACTCCCATATGTCCTGAAAATATGGAGTCATGAGCCAATGATATAGCTTTTTCTCGGAATTTCAGTGGTAGTACTGTTTGTTTTGTGATGCGTCCTCTTTTCGAATAAATTCTCGATAAAATTCCTTTGTCTACTTTGAACTTCCATTCTGCATTTTTGGTTTTTCTCGGCTCTCGTTTTGTTGCTTCAAAGCATTGTGTTAGAGTTAAATCATTTTTCTGTTCCTGGTAAAAAATTTTTTTTAGTATTTTCATCTGCTGTAGTTATTGGTTTTGTTCTTTGTGCATACTTACGGAGTGCTCTTGAGTTTGTTGCTTTTTTTGTTACACTTCTTGTAATTGCTGCAACATTTTCTATTTCCTGCAGATTTACACCGTCACTTTTATCTTCCATGACCGCATTTGTCTCTTGTTTCTGCGTGGTTAGCATCACCTCTTCTGTCATCTCAGGTATGTTTTCTTTCTCCCACTGTTTTATTTCATGATCTGTCATCTCTTTTAGCCCTGGTTGGTTACCAATGATAAGTTCTGCACACGGTGAACTTAATACAGCCATGTCCATCTTCTTAGTGGTATAAGGCTTTTTGACCCATACTGATGCTATTCTGAATTTTTCTATTCTACCTCCGAATGTTCTGCATCTAACCACTTTATCAGTCATATCCTCTGGTTTCACTAATAACTTATGTATACCTGAGATCGTCGCCCCTGTATCTCTTAAAATTGAGACGATTCGATTACCAACTATTCCTTTATGTAGGTTTAATTTCCCACAGTCCTTCACAGAATTTGCATTATGCACCACTATCTAATGTCCACACGGTAAGTCTCCATATTCTTGAAACGTTTCACATATTGTGCATATGTCTTCTAATAGCACTGCTGCATTTGTTTCTGATATATCACTTCCTGACTCGGAGTCTGATGTTTCACAAACTACTGCTGCTTTAAATTATTTCCTATATTTACAAAATTGACGCGTGTGCCCGTAGAATCCACAAGCCCAGCATTTACTTGTACTATCATATCTCTTTACCTTTTTCCTCCTGTTTTCAATTTTCTTTCTGACTTCTTGTTCATACAATTGATTGGCATCGCATATGGTTTCATTACCATGCCTTTTTTTGCATATGTCACAATCTATTATTGTTATTTTCCTTCCTCCATTAAATCTTCTTCTGGACGGATATGCTGATCTATTATATCCTGTTTCATATGATTTTTGTCCTTCGGCACTGGATCCTGAGTATATATCAGTGTTTTGTGGTATGAGAAAAATATCACGATGTGCTGCATAATAATTTTCTCCTAGTTGTTCAAGATGTTTTAACGAAGTAGGTTTGTGTTCCTTCAGAAATGTGGTCATAGGTTTTGGTAATGATTCTAGCAATTTACTTCTTAATAGTAAATCAACTAACAGATCATAGTCGTTGTTAATTTTGGCTGAATCCACCCATTTTTGAAAAGTTGTCTGAACTTCGGACATATAATCAACAAATGTTTGAGTTGATTTTGGTTTTAAATCAATGAATTGCAATCTGTATCCTGCTTCTTGTAGGTCATAGTGCCTCATTATCCGGTCTTTAATGTAATCAAAATCAAGTCGTACATTTTCTGGCACTGTCTCCAGTATTTTTAACGGTTCTCCTCCAAGGTGTCTTTGGAACAGTATTGCCCAATCCTCTTTTGGAATTTTATGAAACCGAACTTGTAGTAAAAATGCTGAAATCCATGATCCAATGTCATCCTTTTCACCAAAATTCTTTATTAATCCTTTGTATTTTGTAAATTTATGTTCTTCTTCTTTAGCTCTTTCCCTTTGTGCTGCCAGTTCTGCTTTGGATTCATTATCCATTTCTTTTGTTCTTATCTGTGCTTCAACCTTTTGTCTGTCTGTTTCTATTTGTGCTGTCAACCGCTGTTGTTCAAGTTTTAACTCTTGCAATTTGATTTCTTTCTCATGGTCTAATTGCTGTTGTTTCATTGCTGCTTCATGTTGTAACTGTTTATCTTTCAGTGCTGCCTCGTGGGCACGTGCTTCTGTTTCCTAGGCGCGTGCTGCGGCCCTTTCTTCACGATCCAATTGTTGTTGAACCCTTTGTGCTTCTTTATCTTCCTGTCCTCTTCCTTTACAAAATTTTCTCAGCTCCTCTCCTGATAACCCTAACTGTTTTCCCAGATTTAAGTATTCTGCTAGGTTTGACATTTTAGAACTGATTACTGTAATTTATTACTTTTGAAACTGTTTAAATTTAAGATAAATCCCGTATTATTTAATTTATACCCTTCTTTAACTAAATAATTGAGATTTTAAATTTAATTATATCCCTTAACAAATTTATATACTCAACTAATAAATAAAATTTTTTTATCTATTTCACTTAAATAGAATAATAGAATATCACAATCAAAGAACCTGAAGATAGAACAAAGAAAGCATGTAACAATGTAATGAGTTTGATTCTTTTTCCTTGGTCCTGGTGATGGCTCCCTTGCTCTTCTGCTGTTGGAATGGACTGGATTAGGTTTGTGGCCCTTGATGCTCCACTGCACGTCTTTACTGTCTCTGGACACGCTCTTCTGATCTTTGTAGGACACTTCTCTTGTCTTCTGTCGTGGTCTAAGTCTGCAGATGATCTTAAAAGACTACCATTAGTTTATGCTCATTCAATAATTCAAATATGTCCAAAAGTCTTTATACCATGTAGTTTAACAATCTACAATGAAGTTGATCAGTTGGCACAGATCACTAAATGTTCACAGTTAGCGCATATTAATTTCACTTTAATAGTCACGACAAACTGTTGATAAATGTTAGATTCTCACTGAAATACTTTTCTTACAGAGAATGTATGTAGTTCTACTCTACAACCTGAATAGTCATAGTCTATCACATTAATCACTGTTTTTACTGTCTATCCATTATAAATTGTAAACCATTCGTGACGTAATTAATGTTGATAAACACCACTCCTTCCTTGCCTACACAATACACACTTGAACTCACCTATACGGACGTATTACAAACATTTAGTAGTAAAAGTACTACTTCTGGTGCTGACTGGACCCCGTTCTTTTTTATTGACAAGTATTCTTGACCTGAGGCATTCACTTGTGGACGGTGTGCTGTACGGTTGCCTCGAGTTAGCTGTCGCTGATGACGTTTTATCTGCTACTGTGTTGTACTTGACCGTTGTTGATGACCTTGCTCGCTGTAACTGAGTGCCGTCTCAGTCCCTGGCAATGCAGTGTTCTTGCGGTGAAATCTAGTCCGAAATTAGTATCTCTGGTTTATGACCTCTTGTTTGACGAACAAAACCTACGTTAAACAACGATCACAGGGATACTGCTGCTGACAATTTTCCGTCGTGGATTACCCACCACAAGGGTCAAAAGTTCAGCTTACACAGTCTCTTCCAGCGACGAACAAGCGTTCCCACGTCGCGGGATGAAACTTGTGCAATTTTTTTACACGTGTAGTGAATACATTACCCAGTATTGTTTCGCCGTGTTTCTGCCAATTTTTCTCAGGCTAGCTTGTTTGTTTCAGAATGACTAGAGTCTGGAATTCAGTTGTCCCGGTTTTACTTAATGCCCTTGACAGCATGTCCTGGTCTTACATAATACCCCGTCATTTCTGTAAACTCCATCTTCCAACACACATAGTCACTCAAAACTTACGGCTGCCGGTATTTGCCTAAATTTTACTTCTGTCCACAAAAAACACTACGTCTAATGTACTGGCATAGTTAGAACAAGCCTGCACTGTAACTCATACTTATAACTTACAATGTATTCGCACTTAGGACGGGTCCCCAATGTAATGACTGCCCTTTTGTGTCTCCTCCACACTGGCTATCTGTGGTGCAGAGTTAACACTGGCTTTAATGTCTAGAGGTTCACAACTCAATCAAAGCAGACATGATCCTCTTCATGGTCACACAACGTCTAACAACGGTTAACACCAGCGGCACATTTCACGAGTTTATTTACACGTTAGCTCAATACACAAATCACAGGTGAATCCACTTACAGCATTCGGACAATAGACGTTGACATATTCACAGCTGGCTTTGACAATCAAACAGGGTACCATCACAGCTGGCCTTCTCGATCATTCATTCCTCGCCGATTCAGATCCACATGCTCTAGTCATTCTCCATTCATCTTCATAGCTTCATTTCCCATCCTTTCTCTCTGGGGCCCAGTCACCGAATGCCCGCCTGATTCTCAATCCCCCAGATCTCCTCATTCACATGTGACACACTCTTTCCTGTCGTTTCACCATATCTCCGTGAAACCCATGCTCTCAGGGACTTCCCCAGTTATGCCAATCATCCCCTGATATTATCCCTATTTATAACATCATTACAGTAGTAATGAAGGGCATACTGTAGCAACAATTTTTTTTAAAAACACAATATATGCATATAACAAAAAATATTACAACATAAATTTAAAATAAAATTTATTCTTTAAACAAGAACAGGAGTCGTCTGTTATCGCTACCAAACATATCTACAATTTTGTCCATAAAGTCTTTTTTGTTGCAGTTCACTTTGTCTCTGTGTACGCTTTACATGCACAATCCAGACAGACGTGCATCTGATATTGTAGATCTAAGCCATGTTTTTACACAACGTAATGTGCTGAACGATCGCTCCGCCCTACATGTTGTTGCTGGTAATGTTAGCAAAACTAGTAAGGCAGGCATACCTGACACTCAGATAAAACTTTGTAAAAGGTAACAAGTCGATGAAATCTTGGCTACTTTTGTATTCTCGCGTTTTCCAAAAATCAAACCAACTCAAGGCTTCAGTTTCAAAATTGTAAATGTGGTATACCTGATTAATAGTAGACATTATATCCTTAAACTGTTGACGATTCAGTTTGCACAATTTCGAAGGATGTAGCAACTCTAAGTTAAATTGTGCACTGTTGGCTTCACAAAATCGACTCTCCATTGAGTTCAATAGACAATCTAAGTATGGAATGAAAACTGCTTGTCTGAAGTACTCTTCAACACTTATGTTGAAGGCTCAGGACACAAGACTCATAAACCTTCATTTTTGTATTATCAGTTAGCTTTTTGTTTGACCAGACTCTCTTTGTGAGATTTGCAAACATAATAGAGGCCTTTCCTATACGTGTGTTTAGTTCTGCATCCAGAGAATGATTGCTTGAGATACGTGAGCCTAGGTACTCAAACTCATTTACAGCCAGCAGCTGATGGTCATACACACTAATGTTTGGTGGATTTCCAACATTCAATCCCATCACTTGTGTTTTGTTCAGACTGATGGTAAGCCCAAATTCTTTGCCCAAATCTCTTGGTGTGCATTTACCTGCACCTGTGAAAGTGGCCAGTGCATGGCAGAGTATACTGTCTAGTTGCTGAATCATCACATTCTAGGTTCCCTCCCCTTATAGGGTTGTATGAGTGTGGCATGGTGGCCTCCCCATCCATTGCCTTCAACCGTTCTTTTAAAGTTGCTATTTTGTTTACATTTGTCTACCTTTGTATCAATATGTTTGCCTCAGTTCAGCTGTTGATCTTGAATCATTCTTAGAAACCGTGTACTCGTTACCATTTCGACTGGTCTTTCAATGATTCAAATTATAACAGTTTCACCGTAATTGTAACGTATTCCTTTGTAGTTGAATACGACGCTTACTCTTTTGATGGTATTTAATTTGATCACCCAAATGGTAACATTATTGAAACCTTTCTATAATCAATTTATTGCTGTCTTTTTCTCTTGTGGTAAATTAACAATATGCATAGGATATTATTCTCTTTTAAGGGGACCTGTAGTCTGTAAGGAGAGTATTCAAATATATTATTATTGTATTTAATTTGGATTGTTGATATTTTTGATTTGCTTTGGAGGTTGGTTCCACAGATGAGCTGCAGAGTACACAAAAAGGGAAATGTTTTAAAGAAGATGTATGTTTGTTCACAGTCTGAAGGCAGTGTTTATAACGTACTTAAAACAGTTTTTGTGATCTCATTCTGTAAAGCTTGTTTTGCACAAATCTACCCTAGATTTAGGGAGTGTAATATGTTTGGGAGTTTGTTATGTTGCGCATTATAATTAAAGAAAATTTCTACGAGGGGTTCCAGCCTCAGCCATATAAGTCCATGTGCTTCTTAAGTGGCAAACCACGTATCCACATGTGTAAATTACAGTGTCCCCCTTATAGAAAATCAAAGCACGTCTGCCTCAACAGCGGCTTAACTTTCCTGTTTGCATTGTCTATCTAGTCGGATGCGAACAGAAAACATCGACTCCGTTGGCAACTGCACCCGATCAGACAGAAAAGTGATTAGAAACAAAGAAGAACTGACCTAAAGAGTATCTGCCTTCAATCCCAGCCCTTATTTTGTTGCATTTTATTCCATTATCTGTAACACCGCCTTCTCCAGATTAGTAGCTAAAGTTACATGTGATCTGTAATATACAAATGTTGTGGAACTGCTTGTTATGTGTGTCAGTGAACATAACACGTCTGAAAATGCATCTAAAACCTAACCCCAGAGAACCTAGTGGCATCAAGTATCGAACCTTTTTATTTAACTAGTTAGGCTGTGAGTGCTAATGAAGCTTTGATTTACCCAGTACATTCTTTGCTTTTAAGGTCTGTCTTTATTAGGTTTTTTTTTAGCCTCCTATGGTTTCACTGGCGATGTCACCTTCCTAACTGAACTATTTTCTGTGTTAGTGTGTGCCGAGCGAAAGTTATCTTTGTTGGCTTTCAGTAAATGATGTATAGAAAGTTCGCTTATTCAAATAAACTCACCTGTGACAGGTTTATTGGAAGAAAAGGAATGACAGACGAATAATATAATTTTGAAACATGCACTACATATATTTACCAATGAAAAATCGCTAATGTTTCAGCATTTTGTTTTCTTTTCTATTATCAATACTCTCTCTATTCTGAACATTGTTCAACCCCCCCCCCCCCCCCCACCCCCCCCCCCCCAAAAAAAAATAAAGCACCACAGCCTTCAGTGTTGTGTTTCACATATTTTGTTATAATTTCATATATTTTTGGTAGGTTGAGATGACATAGAATGTAATTGTATTTACTATCACATGATGTAAAATATGAAACGAATGAGGCATCGTGAAAGAAAAAAAAGTTTATGTGTGTTTGTTTACAGTTGTAAATGGTAAGTAAGAATATTGAGCAGCATTATGCGAAGAAGCTAGTATGCAGTATATGTTAAAAGATTGAATGTTGAATAGAGATCGACATCAAAACACTCGGAGCACTGACCATAAGGGATTCCTCCCCATTTATAGCAGCAAGCGATGAGTTCTAATTCCGATAGCCCCAGTAACTCTCTCATAGTGTATCCGTCTCGCCTTTCCCTTGAGTGTTGAGCGTCGGTCAGACTCACTGCTAACTCCTCGCAGCGCCATTCTCCTCAGACCGTATTTGTGATTCCGCACTGTTCACTCGCTCCTAAAGGATCCTTACAAAATCCAGCTTGTCTTACATCAGTTCACCACCAAGTGGCACAGAACAGCCCATTATATAAGCATGCCTGTTTCCTAACTCACAGGCATCACCTGGAGAAAAATCCAAAGGACCGTTAACTACCCGGAACCCCTGAAGCGATGCTTGCCACTCTGCAAAAAGCATGCCTATTTTTCCCTTTCTCAACATGCACAGTTAAAATCACGGCATGAGTGTACAGCTGATTCTTAAGCCAGCGGAAGACAGCAATGACTGCCTCCAATTCCATTCTTAAACTAGACATTGTGATATCATATGCCAGACTTTGCTGCATTAAGGGACGTCATCGCCTTCGCTATAAACCCCCATGCACGTTGTCTGCCCCTCAACATAGAGCCATCTGTATATACAATCACATGCCGGTGCCTGCACTCACATCCTAAAGTGATGACAACACATATCTAATTGTGCCTTCAGTCTGCGCCTTCCAGGAATTTCCTCTTTTCATACTGTGATGCTTGGCTTTACCAAGGGCTTCATAATCTATCACCGTCAGGATCACATGATAGAACATTATGAACAACATACTTTATTTCATTGCTGCCATAATCAGGAAACCATTGAGTAGTTTTGGGTGTCTATCTTTTGCCTCCGCATGATCCCTGAAAGTCAGACTTCTATGAAAAATGATACCTAGATAGTTCAGTTTGCTTAAAAAAAAATATTTTTGTTTCTTAAGGTTTACCACTACTGCTGTGCAGTGTTAAAGATACATCTAACATTATGCTAAACAAAGCAATACATTCTTGCAAGTGGTGAAATAGGAATGTTGTTATTCTGTCATTAACGCTATCCTTTACGAGCCAAATGATGTTCACTTGAGCATGTATTATATAATGTAGAGTTAAAGAAAGACGTCAATGTAGATGGGAAAGATCTCAGAATAGTTAAAAACATTTACAGCAATCAAGAGGCAGCAATTAAAGTTGAAAACAGATTGGATACATTTAAACAGATAAAGCAAGGAGTAATACATGGATATGTCTTATCCCCAGACCTTTTCTCTCTATATAATGAAATAATTCTGAGGGAAACTAAAGAAAAAGCAGGACTAAAAAATTGATGATATAATATACATCAGTTGCGTTATGCAGACGATACAGGTTTGTAATCTGATAATACAAATGATTTACAACTGCTGGATATGGGATGGAGAGTGCTAAGAAAGGGCTTTCCTTTGGGAGAGACAAGGGAAGGAGAGGGGGGGGGGTGTGGAAGTAATGGTTAAATCAGTTTAAAAAAAGATACGCCACATTGTGATATCTCAATTTAAGGAAAAAGACTTAACCAGGTCAAATAATTCAATTATCTGGAAAAAAATCATATCAACAGATGAAAAATGTTTGACAGAGATTAAAACCAGAACAGGTCAAGCCAAGACAGCATCTCAGAAAATGAAAAAAAAAAAAAAAACATTTTTATTCAATAAGTCGCTCTCATTTAATGTCAGAAAGAGAGTGCTAAAATGTCATATAGAACATGTTCTGCTGTATGACAGCGAATCTTAGAATGTCAGTGAACAAATTAAGAAGAATTTGGAAGCAGCAGAGATGTGGTTTCTGAGACGAATGTTACGAATACCTTGGACGGCCAGAGTAACTAACAACGATTGTTTAAAAGATGCTATATGAAAGTAGATCTTTATATAAACAACAATAAGAAGGAGACAAAGAATCCTTTTTGAGGCACCATAAACCAGGAACTAGGAAGTGGTTGAGCAAGAGGGATGGTGCTGGATGGGCTAAAACAATGGCATGGAGGGATGTCATCACGAGAGCTGTTCCTTGCAACCAGGGATCGTGATCTGTGGAGATGCATGAGCGCCTACGCTAACTGGCAGAGCACATGATAGTGATGATGATGATGCGAGTGACAGGGAGCAGAAGCTGGATAAAGCAAAATTAGAACACGATAACTAAATAATCGTCGGCGTCTGTAGCTGAGGCTTTTCAAACGCGCTTCGTAATGCCGGGGTGCCATGGGCCTTGCGCCTTGCGTTCGTTTCGACAGTGGTATTAAAAAGCCACCGTGCAGTAAGCAATGGCAGACTGCCGCAACGTAAATTTGTCAAGAGAAACCACAATAGCACACACAAAAATGACTCACTGTCTTATTTATGAATAACCTTTGACCTAAGACACATGGAGAAAACAGTTAGAAAAGACAAAGAGCAGGGGACTCAAGAGAACTCAACTGATGAGGAAGTTATCAGCATCAGTCCTCGTTATGCCCAGTGGCACATGAGGCTTCAGAGAGGACTTTCCATGCTTTCCTGTCCTGCGCAGTCTTTAGTGCAATTTTCTATGTCAAAGATGCCGCATCAGGCCACTTTCCGTCGTTCGTCTCCATGTTGTTTTTGGGCGCCCCTGTTTTTTCTTTCCCTCTGGTGTCCATGTGAGAGCTGTTTTGGCGTGTATATCAGGATTCATTATCATAACGTGGCCAAGCCATTTCCATCTTCTCTCGGTTATCATACTCTCTAAAGTTTCTTGGTTTGTGACTTGAAGTAGTTTAGTGTTTGCGATTGTATCTGGCCAGCAAATTTTGATTATTCTACGTAGACATGTGTGGTGGAAGGTGGACATCTTGTGTGCATCCTTTTTGGTCATTCTCCAGCTTTCCGCACTATAAGGAAGAACTGGCAAAATGATGCTCATGTAGAGTCGGAGTTTCGTTCCTCTGCAGTAATTGTTAGATTTCCAGATTTACCTCATCCTTCCAAAAGCAGCTGTAGCTTTGTTCAGACATGACTGTATGTCCTCTTCGGTCTCTCCCGGCAGGGACACCGCACTGCCAAGATATGTTAAATGTTCTACATTTCCAAGAGTTTGGTTATTTGTGGTCACTGGTTGTTAATTTGGACTGTTTGTCATGATCTTAGTTTTCTTTGTATTTATTCTCAGTCCCATCATTTCTGCTGTGCTGTGTAGTCTGTTACTTTTTTCTTGTATATGTTCATGTTTATGTGATATGAGTGCTATATCATCTGCAAAATCAAGGTCCTCTAGCATGGTGAATGGAGTCCATCGTATGCCTCTCAATGTCCTGTCTACTGTGTTCTTTAGTATACAATCAATCACAAGGTTGAAGAGGAGAGATGACATAACACATCCCTGTCTTACACCTGTCTTTACTGGGAAAGATGTATTCTAATTTTTTTATACTGCAGGGAAAGTCTTTATAGAAGAGAGCAATTATGTTGACTATTCTTTCTGGAATTTATAATGTCCTTAAATTTTCCACAGACCGTCTCTATGGACGCTGTCAAAAGCTTTCTCAGCATGCTTTTAATATCTGTTAAAATTGCAACATGTCTATGCCTCTTGTTCTCTAGCCACCAGAGAGCTGCAGTTACTGCTTCCACATCCATTCTCATGCTAGATGTTGTGGTTTCGTACGTGAATCGTCGTGAATGAACTGTTGGAATTCCACTTCCGTAGCGCTCGTGGTCACTCTCTGCACTCCCGGCCGAATGTGGTCATAACACTACACAGGTCAGACTTTTCCTCTGTTACTCTGACCCACTCCTCTCCTCGCCCAATGTTCTCCAGCATGTATACTTGTCTTATTGTGCCTTCTGCTTGAGCCATCCACGATGTTTTCCTTTTCAGCCTCTGACCCTTACCTGCAGCGAAAGCTTCATACAGAGGGTGTTCTTTGTCTGCTGCTACTCTGCAGTATGACTTACCCTGTGACACATTTAGAATATCTGCAATAGTCGGCAATGCAAGGATGTATTGCATGCACACAGTCTATTGTACATCCCAGGATCACCTGCATAGCTTCATTATGTATGTAGGAACTATTTCTTCATCCTTCCATTCCTTAGGAAGTATTCCCTGGGCCAAGATTGATTTATAAAATCTAAGAGTCGTTGCCTACCAACTGGTTTCAAGTGTACTATCATTTCATTTGTTATTCGACCAGGTCCAGGAGCCTTCGTTTTTTAGGGTTTCTTAATGCACACTCTAGTTCTTTGGGACTGACGAGTTTATTCATTGTATCTTGGTTATCTTTTTGCTTTTTTTTTAGTTTTCCTCAGTTCTCTCGTCACTTATTTTTCTCTCGATCTAGACATAAAGATTTTGCGTTCCTCTTTAAAACTATCAGTTAGCAGGTTTGCTACTTGTTTACCAGTGAAAGTTGTTCTACCATCTTCAATGACAGTGTTGGCATGGCTGGTATTATTCTCCTCATTTAGACTCTTTATTAGATGCTATAGCTCCCCCCCCCTCCTTACGTTTCTGCATGCTGAGAGCTGCAGTCTTCTCCTGCCATCTTGTCTAGATGCATATGAGTTTTTACTTCTATAAATAGCCTGATATTTTTTTTTTGTGTTTTGTTGCTGTTGATAATCATGCCGTCCCCACGTGGGATGCAATTTTCTGTTTTTTTTAAAACCCACTCTGGCTTTTGCCGGGGGTGGGGGGGGGGGGGGGGGACTAAATATAGCCGGGATATAAATATGGCCTAACATCTGAACGGGATTAATATATAATATTCCTAGGCACACTTGGCTGGACATTCCTACTACTAAAAATAATTAGCACCCAGATTATGATAGTCTACTATCATAACCATGATAACACATATAAAACCTATTACTCACACACATATCAATGTTAAACAATTAGAAAGGTGAAACAGGGACATCTAAGTCAGCCATGAAAATGAATGTATGTAATAAGTACAATTTATTTACACATATATTGAAGAATAGAGTTGCCAGAATGTTCATAGACTCATGACTCAGCGACACGACCCAGATATTGAAGCAGCCAGATTGCCTTGGGACGTACATCAGTGTTCATCACAGGAATATCACGGAGCGGTGGGGAAGAGAGCATGATAATGAAACAAACTGTCACTTAGCCCAGTTCGTAGGTTGATGCTCCCCTCAGTCCATGGAGATTCAACTGTAGTTGTCTCAGGTAGCTCTGCCTCAAGTTGATCTGGTCACAGAGGATTATCTCACCATCGAGGACACATAAACTGTATAGGGACTCAACAAGTCTCTCTCACAGGTCACAAAACTGTCTCGGGTCCCAACCAAGTTCCTGAAGACTGGTTTACTCGATCAATGACACAACCTCTGCAAATGTTCACTCGTCCTGGAGCTCACACAAACGCTCTTGCCATGTTGAGGTATTGGCATACACGGCATGACATGGTTATGTTAGTACATACACTGGTGTTGGTTGGTGGTTGTTGGCTGGACTGTGATTCGTCTGCCTTATCTTTACAGAGGTCTCATCCTGTCAGGAAAGAACTCAAAATTAGTAATCATCAAGAGGGTATCATCTTGTCAGGAAAGAACTCAGAATTAGTAATCTGCTTTCATCACACATCAGCTTACTCCACCTCTGCTCCTCTTTTACATTCCTCAGAGTGTTCTCTCAAGACCAGGAAACAATGTCTCCTTTCTGATAATCTGTCGGTAATTAGTGCAACAGATGGAAAGTCAGATACATATAGTGGAGATAGATAGACACTATCACACATAGATCATTCTCTCTCCCCCTCACATCTGCACACAGACACCAATGTTTACAGTCAGTACCCATATATCTTTCGTCTCCTCAGGTCATTCACTACACACCCATTGATCTGTGTCAAACACACTCGAAGCAGCGCGCTAGTTGCCGATTAAACTGACCTACATTCTCTGTCCCAGTTAATACTGCACAAACTTCTGTTGCCTGGTCAGAGGATAAATACTTGTAGGGTTCAATTTCTTTACAAAAGGTGTGGGGTATGTAGAACACAACTAATTTGTCTGTACAGGTGAAGGTCTAAGGTACGGATCCGGATCTCTGGACATCAAGAACGGTCGAACTCTGTAATTACATAAGTGATACCGCTCTCTCTACAGCAGTGACCCTTTTAAAAAGAGATCATTTTTGGTACTCGTAAACTATAATTAACTTACCCAAGCTTAGGAGAAGTCCTAGACACCAAAGGCCGCCTCCTCAAAGCATAGATTTACGAGGCCCCATTGAACACATCTGTTCTCTAGGCAGTCAGGCAGAAAAATGCCCGCTTCAAACTACGCTTGGCGTTTCTAGAAAAGAATTTCTTTGTATACATGAGCAAGGAGTAAACCGGTTTCCAGGAATTTTCAAATAAAACCCCAGAAATCGCCAACTTACAGTTGCAAGTTTTAAAATGAAGAATATATCAAAGCAACTAGAGGGTCCAGAAATTACTATTTTACCAGATAAAGGTATAGATCAATAAAGGGACTATATACCTTTCCGGACGGGTCTAAGTTTGAAATTTTTCTGAGAGCGGGGGATATCAGGTCCCGACTCGTCCACTATGTGTAGCGGCTGCTCATTCATTGACACTACTGCAGGCATTAAAATGAAAATTACATTATTTTTAGTATGACTTCCAGATTTTCATTACGCTCCATATATGATGATATATCCCCATGTTGTCAACCTGCCAAATACATGTATGTTGAATAATCTGTCACAGAGACATGAAACAAATGATATAAAATAGATGTAATGAGACATTCTGTACATGACTTGCTACACAATGATGATGAACACTGACTAAAAATTACCTCTGTTTGGATACTTGATGAATCAGTGTTGCGGCCCGGCAGCCCAAGGAGGATTTCTGACCATCTTGGTTTGTCTTAGTATCCAGCTTACGCAGAGCTTCACGAGCTGATCTGGCAAGACCGTCTAATGGGTGGACCATACATTTTAAATCGACCACGTCTCCGTCTCCACAGTCCTCTTTGAGTCGTTAAGACACTCGGTGGCTTGCAGCAGCTCTGTCACTTATGATTTTGTGCAGTTTGCTTTTCACTTCTTCCAGAATACCTGTTACGGGTAACTGGAAGGCGGTACAGTAGATCTCGCAGACATCAGATAAGGCCTCCATTGCATGCTGGTACAGCTCCTCTGCTGATGAACCTGAAATGGGTCTAATATTGAGAGGTAATGATTGCCTACCAAGTAATGTTGTAAAAGACACGTGCACTTCGTTATAATAAATGCCCGCCTTCGTTGTAGAAAACCAGGCTAATGTGACGAGATCGCATTAGTGCAGCATCTGGCCAGCTTAAATGCTAGCAAGCACCCCGAGTTCATAAGCCATCTGTGCTATTGAAGTAACACATGGAACATTCAAAAATTGCTAAAAACTATTCCTGCAACAGAAGACAACAGCAAGAAACATTCCTAACACTAATATTGTACATTAAAGAGTCATGAACACATTATCTAAATTTGGAATCATACTTTTGTTGTACAATAAAGCTTTTACTTTTGTTGTAACAATGTTGTAACTGTATTTAGCAGATTCTGCATGCTCAAAGGCTTTGTTTTCCCAATATTTACTTTTTTCCTCTTGCAGTCTGATTTTGACTTCCTTTAATTCACTATTAAGTTTCTTTTGGATTTGACAAAACTCTTCTTTTGACTGCTTGATCGTTTGATTATGCTAGTCCTTTCAGTTTTTCCGAGTCCGACATCTACTAATACATCACATTTAGCTCCCTTTGTGGCTGTTTGGTCAGCTTTTTCATTGCCTTTTACACCTCTGTGTGCAGGTACCCATGCAATGGTGACTTGACATCCTTTATTCTTGAGTTATGTTGTTAGATTAAAGATCGTTTCTTTCATATCTGGTCTACTGCTAGTTTTATGTGTATTTAACGTCTGCAGTGAGGACAATGAATCTGTCAGTATGGTAAATTTAGTTGGAGGTTTATTAATTATCATCTAAAGTGCCTTCATTATGCCGACTAGTTCTGCTGTGCATACTGCTACATGATCTGTTAATTTATATTCTCTTTGCATATTCCACTGTGGGATTATTATTCCTGCTCCTACTCCTCCTGCTTCATTATTAAATCCGTCAGTGTTTGCAACCAGATTGTCTGATCGGATCTGGTCTATGTATTCTTCTGTTATTGTTTTGGCTTCAAATGTTTCAGTATTCTTAATAATAATATTCATCAGACTCATGTCTGTCCTGGGCAGCTCTAGTCTCCTTGGAGGGATTTGAGGGACAAACCTAACGCTTGCCTCATCATCGTTAATTTCTAGTGCAGCGTCCCAGGCTGCTGGTGTCTGTATATCTCTGACCGGTCTGTCACCTAGGTGGGTAATGTTATGATGAAAAGCGCCTGAAGCTGGGTCTCTGGCATCGTTGCCGCTTTCATCCAATAGCTATAAATTAGTAGCTTCCTTCTTAGGTTAAGCGGTGTGATGCCTAGTGCTACCTCCATGGCCTCTCTCATGATGGAAGTTAGAGCTTGGCACTGAATCCTATCAAGTTTGCATTTGGTGTTCTCTGATGCTGATTCGTATACTACGCTTCTGTATTCCATTTTGCCCCTAACGAAAGCTTTATGAAATTGTATTAGGGTGTCGTGATGTGCTCTCCATCCGTTTCCTTCAATCATTCTCAGCATATTATTGTACTTTTTGCACTTTACTACAAGATCATCGATGTGCTTAGCCCAGGTCATTTGCTCTTCCAGAATCATTCCTAGAAATTTCGTCAAACGTGTCCGTTGAACTTTTCTACCATTAATTTGGAATCTCATATCTTCTGGGTCATAATTCTGGTACTCTGGTAGTCTGGTAGTCTTAGTTTCAGCTTCATGGCAAACGATAATTAACCTGTCTTTTAAAGTTAAATGTTATGCTTACTGTTTTGTCCACGTTGATTTTAAATCCCAATTTTCCCATCCAATGTGCTACTTCATCTAGACTTTTCTGTAGTCTTTTCTTAGCGCATGGGATCTGATTACGACTATGGTAGATTGCACAATCGTTCGCAAATTGGGTTAATCCTGTGTCCTTGTTCGTGATGGCATCATCAAGGTCGTTCACTTATATACTGAACAGGGTAGGGGATATTACAGCACTCTGAGGAATTCCATTCACCTGTTCGTAAGTTTGTGATCTTTAGTTATTAACTAGTACTGAAAATGTTATATCTTGTAGAAAGCTTCTGATGTATCAATAGGTTCTTCCTATGATTCCTAATTTAGCTGCTTTAAACAAGGCTGCTGGCCGATTGCACTGGTCATATGCTTGTTCCAGATCCAGGAACACTGCCATTGTCTTACCTCATGTTTTGAATGACTTTTTAACTTGGTCCTCTAATTTTATAATTTGATCGAGGGTGCATCTGTTAGATCTGAACCCTGCCTGAGTTTTGCTAAACAGGTTATTCTTTTTCATGTGGAATGTTATTCTTTTATTGACGACTGTTTCTAATATTTTCCCGAGGTGGGATGTTAGCCATATTGGTCTATATGAGTCTACGTTTTGAGGGTCCTTATTAGTCTTTTTAATAGGTATGATAGTTGCTTCCTTTCATCTTCTTGGAATCTCTCCCTCTTTCCAGATCTCATTGTAGAAATCGGTAATCTGTTTAATGGTTTTTGATGGTAGCATTTTCATTATAGTATAGTTTAGAATATCGGCCCCAGCTGCCGTGTTAGATTTAGCTTGTATCGTCGTGTTAACTTCTTCAGTAGTAATATCTGTATCTAGGTATGAATTTCCTTCTTAAATTGTGATTTTAGTTGACCTAATCTCTTTATTAAGAGCCATTCTGTTTTTTCGTTCTTGTTGATTTAGTCTATCATTCGAGCAGACCTCATAGAAGAGCTGTCCAAAGATATTTGCCCTATCTTTATCAGTAATTGCCACTGCAGGTACCTGGATTGTAGAGATCCTGTCTCTTATTTTGTCTACTTTATTGACTTTAATCTGGTACCCTTTTCAGTTGCTGGAGTCTCTGGGTTCAATTTTTGGCAGAATGTCGTACGATGTGCCAACTTAGCATTGCAAATAACTTTGGTAGCTGCATTACTGTGTTTAACATATTCTTTCCATCTTCCCGTTGATCCGAATTTTCTATAGCTTTGCAGAGCCCTTTCACGTTTATGTCTTGCCTCGGTACATTCTTGTGTCCACCAGGCAACGCGGTTCTTACTTACGTTTCTTTTATTGTTGTTAGTTTGAGTACTATTTCCTCCCTCTAGGAGATGGGGTGGTGTCGCGCGCCCACGTGGGTAAATACACTGATATAGTGAGGGTGTGGGTTTGAACCTTAACAATGCCCACCCACGTGAGAAACTGGACTATTATCTAAGCTATGTTGATCCTAGACAGTCCTGGATAGCCAAGAAAACAGCGAGTGGCTCGTTCCATGAAATGAAAGTTGCTGTACTTGTATCCACAGGAGTAGGAGAAGGGATAGATAGATATCAGGATACACCCACTGTGATATTATCTCGATACACAGTTAACCCCTGCGACTATTCTCCTCTCCTGGCATTACTTAAAAGCCCCCATCAAGTGATTTAAATATTTGTTAGCTGAAGTAAACTAATATGCACAAAGACACTTGAACCTAAGTACACAATTTACTCAACTATCATGAAAACTCATCACACATGATTTATTTGAATAAATCGAAATTAAAATGAACTTGTTTAGGCTAGTAGAGTTGGAATGATGTGAATGATGACAGTTTTGTACATATACTTAACTCCTAGTAGGAGAATTCACCGTCAGGACAGTTCTCGGCTTGAGACCCTGCCTATCTTTTCCAGTTTGTCGTCCTCACTGCTTTCTGCAGGTCGTTACACTCGACGGTCGGCAAATAATGGATGCCTACTAGTCCCTGCCCAATGTGGGAACTGGAGAATGAAGAAACAAGCGCATATTTTGTAGTATCTGCTCTAGATGTACACTAAGCATGTATATTATACTAACCTCAAGCATGTTTATTTAAATAAAACATTTCATCTCTCCCTCATGCTCACATTCACTCCTGTCCAATTTGGAAGGGCTTATGTCTCACATTCCAACTGTTACATCTTCTGCCTTCCTCTACACGTCCTGTAATGATAGTCAAGTCTTCTACGTCAGGTGCCATCTCTCGTACAGACTCAAAATGACAATCAGTCAGACAGAACCAGTTCTGGAATCTATGCTTGGAACAATCGACGCGCCCAGAATGCTAACAATAGTTCTGGGGCGAATCAAATAACAAATCTCGTGGATTTACTCTCCGGGATCAATCTCCGCATTAGCCTCCCGAGAGTTAAACCACACATTTCAGTGTGTTAGCTGTATGTAATACAGATTCACATTAACCACACGTGAAAAGATTGCCAAAGTTATCTTCACGCTTGTGATTTCAAAAACATGATAGTTCATTAAATTTCAATGGCAACAACAACATTTAGGTTTTACAACATTGAAACACATGTGCACGAAAAAAACATTCATGACACTATCAAATAGGATATAAAGCAATGTGACAGTGCCCTACGAGAATGAAGAAATGTCCGCCTAGGAGTACTACAAAGTGATGAAGACACACACTTGAGTAAAAAGACAGTTAGAACTCTATCATAAAATATAGATTTGAACCTAATTTCGATCTTACCTGGAAAAATGAAACCACGATGCCAAAAGTTCTGTCTCAAGCTTAGGTTAAGCCCAACAGATGGCATGTGCTGGACAGGATCTCATTTACCAGACCTTAAGTTCACCACTTTATAACTTTTATCAAGCTCCTCCTACATTACGCCTAAAATCATTCTCATTCAAGGATGTCATAGCTCCTCCCCTGTGGGCAAGTTTATTCGCTGTCAGTCAGGGCTGTACAACACTTGTTTAAATTCCCACGCTCACATTCTACAAGTTCAATTAAGCTGGTCAAAGCTAATAGGCCAAGTTACACCTCCAGTCTACTTCACCTGTCATCACAATAAAATCCGACTTTGTCAATTCTTCTGCCAACACTTTCCGCTCACTGTGTCAATAGTGACAGTCGGACCTGCCGTCGAGTTAGGTAACCTCAGGGGGAGATAATGGCAATTAGCCCTTGTTATCTGTTCCTGAAGATCTGGCAGGGGGAATAACTATCTGACACCAACAAATGGTGTGCAAATCTCCAGTCAGTAAGTCTGCTTGGTCAGTCTTATCTCTGTACCTTAACACTTAACATCTGGGAAAAAGTTTTAGTGTTTGATATGACCAACGGTCCAGGAGAATTAAAGGTGTGATGTGGTCGTCTTACTGAGATTAAGGATGTATCCAAATCCCTATTTTCCTGTATACTTTCAAAATACAAAGAAATAAAAGTAGGTTGAGGAAAGACATTCTGGAGTCACCGAGCGTATTGTCACAGAGCCCCCCCCCCCCCCCCCCTTTAGTTCGGTCACCCTGACCGCACATCTGCACGCTCTGTGGCTTCCAAGAATTTCAAGTCCTTCTTTGCATAACTTCCCATAAGTTTTCTGTTTCCAGTATTCTTTATGGCAGTGGGAATTCCTGCACTCTTCTGCAGACGTCCCGTGTCCTTTCATCCAGGATAATTCAATACTGTCATTGATCCTGGTAATGAGCGGGTATTCCAAGCAGTCGCTCGGTAATGTCCCTTTGTCCGGAGGTTCCTCCTTCCATCGGAAAATAAAAGATCCATGCTTTGTCAACGGGACTCCTCTGCGCCGTTGACTGACAACCTCTGTGCGTTTCCTCATTTCGCTGCGCCCTATCTGCCTAGGGAGAGCCTGAAGTGTTCTACTAAAAGGATTAGTTGCAGTCATGTTGGATCCTCTTTTCCTCCGTCTACAGATCTTGAAATAATCTGTCACAAATCTCCTCTTAAAACGAGGGATATCTTCACTCATCGTGATCCCACGAAGTGAGTGCCACTTACCACTAACAATTTCTCTGAAGAGTGTCCATTTGTTGCCTCTTCGGTGCATTCTGTCTTTACCTTGCCAAATTGTCAGGGTGGAATTGTCTTTAACAAAGGTCAGTCCAGAGTCAGAGCACGAAATCAAGTCAGGGTATACAGTCAAATCAGTAAAAAACTCAGGGTTTCCTGTAGACTGTAAGGTGGGATTTCTTCGCAATGAAGTTTCCACCACCAGCTGAGATACTCTTGTCACTTCCTTCGAAGCAAAGAGTACTACAAGACCAGAATGTTGGGGTTCCCTACTATTCATGGCTTGTTCTGCTTCAGGGTCCTTCATCAGAAGTATCCCTGTCGCCCCAGCTGTACAGGGCAGCAGAGACAAGTTGTCTCCCTGCTCACGAAAAGTATTTTCTTCTTCGATAATGGCAAACACTTCTGTCTGTCCATTATCGACGTGCACAGGCCTAGCAGAATTGTCCAGTTTATGGCATATTGGAGAAAGAGAGAAACACCGCAAAGAAAACAACAATCAGCAGAGCTGACAAAAGTATCTGCACTGACCAACTGAAAACAGCCAAACACCAGGCACAGATGACTGAAGCACCATAAAGCAGAGACCAAAGCACAGAAACCAATAGCTCGAAACCAGACTCTGAAGCTGAACAAGAAGCCGACCAGAAAAACGCGGTAACCAACAAGGAGATAAGCGAGGCCGACGTCCTAGAGAGGCTACAAAGTATCAACAAACAAATACACCCACACAAGATCAATCTAGAGGGCCGCAGTTACGTTATCTTTTTTGATGAAGAAGAGACAAAGAAAGTCAGCCTGCTACCCGACATAGAACGCAAAGCCTTCTACAAGTAAATGAATGCGTTCTAGGAAGAAATGTGCGCAGCCCATGAACAACTGATCAAGGCAAGAAGGAGACGGCCGAACCAGGGAACGCCAAACAGACGATACCGCTAATACGGACGATCCACTCACTCTCACCCGAAACGACCTGATCAAGCCACCATCTTGCGGGAAACCCAGGAAATCAACAGCTACCCACCAAGCAGAATAACACCCAGACACCTCAGCAGCCCCGCCCTTTCTCCCTTACAATGGCCTACCCCGGCTACGTAACCGTTCTTTTCAGAACGGCTACCCCCCTCCCTGCCATGCCGAACGACAACCTTCCGCCCGAACCACGCCAGATCTAGCCCAATGCAGACAAGGAAAACAGCAACAACGACTTAACTCAGATGTGGCGAACACATCACACTGAAGTATCAAGAATATACCACAAAGAAACCCGACCGACCAGATAACCAACGCTCAGACAGGAGCCGGTTAAGCGTCGTCGCACTTTGTCATTTTTGTTTTCATCACCAAGCCAAGCCAAGCCAATAACATGTGCAACTCGCCCTAACCTCAAACTCCTCCCCCTTACCTCACACAGCGAACCTAGGTTCCACGATAGAGTGCATTCTACGCCCCGTGGTTTCAGAATTCTCAACATTTATGAAAGGAAAAATTAAGGACATTTTTGTTTTCCTAGGCAGTTTGCACATCTAATGTTAAAAATCTAATTCAGTATGATATTACTTGCATTTTTTATAGTTTGAGAACACAAATCTATTTTTGATTAAATTCTATTATGAGGGTGGAGAAGATAGGTTCCTGTCATAAAATCGAAGGGGCGGGGTGGGGTAGTCATGATCTACACGAAAAGAGAGGCATGGTGGTCTTGCAGTACACCAAAGGGAGCCGTGGGGGTGTTGCAGTAATGCAACCGGTGGAAGGGAGCGAGGGGGTCATGCAATACACCAAAGGAACCCGTGGGAGTCTTGCCATATACTCAAGAGGCGTGAGCTAAAAAATGACGGAGACCACTACATTACACAAAGTAACGAAAGGCAGAGGCCACATTCAACATCACTGAAAGGAAATTGCAGCCTTTGGGAATTTAGGGGATTAGGAAAATGCAACATTTTTACATTTCTATGAGTAATAAAGAATATGTCGTAACAGCAAATAGCAGCTTAAAGAATTAATACACAATCTGAGAACATTTCAAAATGTTTATGGACGTACGACACAAATAATCAATATCACCTAATGTGTTCTCATTATACGGTGAATCTATTATAATGAGATCTATCAAAGGTATGTCAGGAATTGTGGTTAGTGATTAAAACAGAAATGTTCTACATTATGTCGATGACACTGTCTTAACCGTGACAAGTCAGAGAGGACTACAGAGGTTGACAGATACCTTGTTGGCAAATATGATCAAATTGGTCTCCGTTTGAATACTGTGAAGAAAAAAGTAATGCCATAAAAAAAAGACAGAAGAATTGCCTTAAAGTAAATAAAGTACAAGATGAATAAAAGTAGATATAAAGTAATTGACGTTGGTTTTCTTGTGCATAAGAATATCAGAAACACAATTATTTGATGCAACCCGAACTCCAGCAAGGTCATATCAATACGCTCAAATGCAACACCTTTGCATTTTTTGTCATACAAGTCTCTGAACCAACTACAGACTAGGATGACAATTTTTTGTAAACGTGTTTGTCTAGCCGACAGCAAAATGTCATTGACCCTTTCCATCCTTTTTTGTAAAATAATAATAAACTTAAATAAGACCTAATGTCGTTATTCAGGAAATTTGGAATTATGAAGGAATAGAAGCACAAGTAGCCTGGAAAGACGTG
>CAJHNH020002336.1:585000-609113 GCA_905116865.2 Candidula unifasciata | reverse complement strand
GCTACAGCTGCATTCTAGCTAGATAGCCAAACCACTTTATTCTCCCAAGTAATTCAGGCTGAAGCTTGTAACAATCTTCTCTCTTTTGCTGATATTTGTTATCCTACCCATTCATGTGTTGTCTGAGATCTTCCTAAGACAGTGCGTTTTATATGTGTTTGTTTCTATTCTTATGATCTCCCGATTGTTCAGGTCTGCGCTCACTACAATCAGAGGGACACATATGTTTTGAATCATTTGTTGTTTTGCTGGACGGGAGCTAGTAGCTGATGAATGACACTATTTGCCTTTTGGACCCTACCTTACACCTATCTGTCGACACAGTTATCTTCTGTAAATAAACCTTTTCTCAGATAGTGAAATTCCTGTATATTTTTATGGCAGTATCATTTAAAGGCACGTTTATATTATTGTGTTTCCTACCTATTCTCATTATCTCAGTTTTCGTAGCTTTTATCTTCATGTCACACTATGTGCATGTATGATACAAGGAGTCATTATGATGCTGTAGGCTCTGTTTTTCTTGGTGTGTCAGAAGTTGATCGTTTGCAGAAACCAGTTTATTGATTTCATTGGTCTCTGTACTTACCTCCTGTGTAAGTTAAAGTTCGTTGCGTTTCCGTTACAGGACGTTCCAGAACCGCCCCCAGCATTTTATGGCTGTTGTGGTTTTTCTAGGCAAATTTACGTCCTGTAGTTTGCCATTGCTTTCTGGACGTGTAAGTGTGTCAATAATATTAATATAAAGCAATGACTAGAGGACACCCTCTTGTCTGACACTTGATGTGACAGGGAACATTTCAGATATTCCTAAAATTGCCGAATAAATAATCAAGGTCAACAAATTGTAGCACTGCTCTGTTCTTTGTGTGTATTGATTTCACACCCAGGTTAGTGTTTAGTTTGCTGCCCAGAGGTGTCAGTTGAAAGGTACAGACAAGGAGGAAGATGATCGTGTCGATAGTGGCAGTGATGATGGTCTTTCTTGCTTGTGGCATGCGTCTCACATGTGTTGTTTTAATGCTGTATAAAAAATGTCTTGAACAACTTTACTCTTGTGTGTGAGTGTGTGTGTGTGTGTGTGTGTGTGTGAATGTGTGTGTGTGTGTGTGTGTGTGGGGGTGGGTAATATCTTAATAGCATGACGAATAACATCAGTGATATTTGGAATAGCAGCAGATTTCTCTCACAAAATAATTTCTGCGTCCTTACTTATTGTTACACCTTCTCTAGTTTTATTTATTATATCTGCCACCTGTCTTCTGGTGCTGTTTGGTACTAGGTGGTTAATCGTCGACTCTGACATCTTGTTAATATGTATATCAGTTGTGTCTGTTGACCATGGATCCATGTCTATTGTCTGTTGTCTCTGTAGTTCGATATATCGTTTCATGTTTCCACGCTAGTGCCGGTTTTTGAGGCTCTATGCTACTGGTTCCTCTCTTTCTAGAATTAAACTAGCTTCTCCACAACAAACGATTCTCTTTGCGTTAGTCAATATGGCTAGTCCCTGTTCCTCTGAGTCTCAGCGAGTAAAGGTTCTTTTCTGTGAGGGTCTATGCTACTAGTCCCTTCTCTTCCAAGTCTTGTAGACTGAAGGTTCATCAAGTGGTTTCTAGTCTCTGTATATCTGTTTAGGAATGCAAAGAAGATTGTTTCCTACTTATTAACTGCTTCTGGAAGGTTCTAAAATACCAAACTTGTTTACAAACTGATTCATCAGCGTGGGAATTATAACTCGATTGCATCATTTAGTTTTTCATCTAAATGCACTAATCAGGCCGGCAGTTAGACTTTTAAGGTCTTTTAGAATTTTCTAAAATATTTTAAACAACAAAGTTATGGATTCTCAAGTTGGGTAAATATGTCGAACGATGAATGCTAAATATATTAATTGGCTGGTTCTGAAAGGGAAAACTGAAGATTTCCAAATTGTTGTGGTCAGTCCAAAAAACTAATACGTAACCGATGAGGTCTGCCTGTTACAAAATGATTGGGTCGAAGCGCTGGAGTATTGACAGCTCTGACGCCTTGTGGCCTCCTCTACATTCCCCGCCTATTTTAATACATTATTAGTATTGTGCCTCATGATTATCTGTAAACGCTTTATCATACTGACTTATATGATTATAGGTAACGATCAATAATACTGACTCCTAAAATTATAATAAGTAAACGCCTGATAATACTGTCTCCTATGATTATAGATTAGCACTTTATAATATTGACTCCCGTGATTACAGGTAAAAGCTTCACAATGCTGTCTCCCATGATTATAGGTAAACACTCTAAAATACCGACTCCTGTGATTACACGTCAAATCTCCATAATATTGTCCTACGTGTTTATAGGTAAACGCTCCATGATACTGACTCCCATAATGACAGGTAAAAGCTATGTAGTACTGTACCACATGATTACAAGTAAACACTCCATAATACTGACTCCCATAATTACAGGTTAAAGCTCCATAATACTATGTCCTATGATTATAGGTAAACGCTCTAAAATACTGATTGCAGGTAAAAGCTCCGTAATATGATTAAAGGTAAACGCTCTATAAGATTGACACCTATGATTTCATGTTAAAGCTTTATAATAATGGCTCCACGTTTATAGGTCATCACTCCGTTATACTGTCTCTCATGATTATAGATAACCGTTTCCTAGTACTGATTCCCATGATCATAGGTGAACGCTTTATAATACTTACTCCCATGAATTTAGGTAAAGCTCCATAAAACTGTCACCTATGAATATTTGTTAACGTTCCATAGCAGTTTCACCCAAGACTATATGTAAATCTTCCTAATACTGTCAACAGTGATGATCGGGAAAAGCTCAACAATACTGGTTATAGGTAAACGTAGTTATATGTAAACAATCCGTACTACTGCCTCCCATAATTATAGGTTAACGCTCCATAATGATGTTTGTCGTGACTATAGGTAAACGATCCAAAAAAACTGTATTCCATAATTATAGGTAAAAGCTTTATAATACTGTACCACGTGATAACAAGTAAATGTTCCATGATACTTAATTCCACAACTACAGATAAAAGCTCCATTACACTGTTTCCCATGATTTTAATGTACCGTTTCATAATACTGCCCCACATGAATATAGGTAAACGCTCCATAATACTGACTTCCATAATTAGAGGTGAAAGCTCCATAATACTGTCTCCCATGATTATAGGTAAACCCTCTAAAATAATATATCCCCTGATACAGGTACTGTATAATACTCCATGATTATAGGTAAACCCTCTAAAATACTATATTCCCTTGTTACAGGTAAAATCTCTATAATACTGTACCATATGATTATAGGTAAACACTCCATGATACAGACTCCCATAATTACAGATAAAAGCTCCATAATACTGTTTCTCATGATTATAGGTAAACGTTTCAAAATACTGTCCCAAGTGATTATATGTAAACGCTCCAGAATACTGACTCCCTTAAATACAGGTTTAGGCTCGTTAATACTGTCCCATATGATTATAGATCAACGCTCGCTGATACTGACTGCTATAATTACAGGTAAAAGATCAATGATTATGTTTTCCTTTGATTTTAGGTTAACGTTCCATAATACTGTCCAACACGATTATAGGTAAACGCTCAACGTTTATAGGTCATCACCCCATTATACTGTTTCTCGTGATTATAGATTAACGCTCTCGAGTACCGATTTCCATGATTATATGTGAACGCTTTATAATACTGACTCCAATGAATTTAGGTAAAGCTTTATAAAACTGTCAAGAATGATGATAGGTAAACCTCAACAATACTGTCCCACATGATTATAGGTAAATAATCCGTACTACTGCCTTCCATGATTATAGGTTAACGCTCCATATGATATATGCCATGATTTTAAGAAAACGCTCCATGATACTGTCTCCCGTAATAAAAGGAAAACGCTCCATAATCCTGTCTCCCGTAATTACAGGTAAACGCTCCATAACATAGTATCCCATGCTTAAAGGTAAACATTTAACCACATCAACAGAGATAATGAATTATCAAACGTTACGTTTGTCACTAGCTATTTAATTCGTTTTAAAATAATTTCTGGGTAACTACTTATCCTATGGGAGTCGCCGTTGCGGAGCGGCTAGACGCTCGCTGAAGATCGGAAGGTCGTTGGTTCGCTCCCTAGCGGAGTCGAACTTTTTTTTTTTTTTTAAATGACCTTGACTCCCATGTCGATCCAGCCTTGAGTGGGTACCGGGTGCAGTCACAGGAAGTAAAGGCGACCGGCGTGATGATGACCACGTCACCCACTTTGTGCTAATTAGTCTATAAAATATAGGTCTAGCCCTATATGTCCTATACGCCTAAAGGCGTGGAAAGGGGTCCTTTACTTAATTACTTAATTTTACTTATTCTGTGAACTTTAGTTTTGTTTACACGGGCTCCAGTGTGTATCTCGATGCTAAGGCTTTATTCATAAATAGAGTTTAGACTGCCTAGTTGTATCGAAACAGTTGTTTTCTTTGTTATTTTCTTAATTTGTATAATTTTAGTCAGGTAGAAGAGCACATGTTTACAGTACCGACGTGAATTGTTTCAAGCCGATCCCTAACTATTTCTGTTACGTCTTTACAACTTGTCAAGTACTTGGAAACGATCCAGCACACTAATCGTACTGCCCGCTGACACACTTACGGCCAGTGTTGCCACTTTGGATCTTTTATATCCAAATGTAGATCTTTTTCATTGCATTTAGATACTGTTTTTGATGTTAAGATCGTAAATATTTTTCTAGAAACTTTTCATATGAGTTGGATATTTTAAGATTTTTTTTTCTTTCATTGTCAATTTAATAATTACTGTGTAAAATATTTACAACAATATTTTTGTTTTGGTCTGGCACGTACATTGTGACAACTGCCATTATTTGAACTTTGAACTCTCACTGGGGTCAACGCACAAATATCTGACAGCCCCGGTACTGATTAATTAAAACGCGCGTAAATCATACTAACTTTGTTTCAACCGTGTCCTCACTGTGCTGACTTTGCGTTTCTTTTTCATGTGCTTTAAAAAATAATTGCTCACCTTCTTATGTGGCTTTCACTTTGAAAAAACCTTTCAACATGCCAAAAGTAAAGTATGATAAAAAAATTTGGAAAGAGTGGTTGCATGATGACAAAACTAAAAAAAAATTGGATATGACCAAAGCTTGTTGTAAGTACTGCAAGTGTGAAATTGAAGCGAAAATACAAAACTCAAAAGAGTCATGCAGAGACTATAAAAGCATAAAACTGCAGTTTCATTTAAAGATATTACACCGCTGACATCTGTTTTTATAACTATACTGATAGATGAATCATCAAAAGTTTAAGTATCAGTCGCAATGTTTTTAATTTGTCACTGCGCAATTTCAAACTGTGACCATTTGATCGATTTGCAAAAATTCTTGAACTAGTTCGATTTGAAAAGTGTGATGTAGAAAGTATAGCTTAGAAACTGAAGGACCTTTTAATCAGCAAACAGTTAGGCTTGAAGAATTTGGCTGTAATTGGTACGGATAATGCCTCAGTGATGGTTGGTATAAACAATGGCGTTTATGCCAAGTTGAAGGATGCTAACCCATCGTTAATACTTATACAATGTATGCGTCATTCATTGCAGCTAGCATTATCACATGCTTCATCTAAATATTTACCAACTAATTTGGAATACCTTATTGCTGAAATACTTTACTGGTTTTCCAAATCATTTGTCAGACAACAGCAATACAATACATTATATACAGCCTTGAATGATGGTTCCACACCACCGAAAATTCTGCCAGATTGCAAAACTAGATGGTTATCAATTTAACCAGCTGTTGAAAGAATTATAAAGCAATGGCTGAAGTTGAAGACACACTTTGAAATAACAAGACAAAGAGAAAAGTGCCACACAGCTGAAATACTATAGGGAGTGTACAGTGATGAAACAAACAAAACAGAAACTCAAGCGTTTTGGAGTGTCACGAAACGATCTCAGTGATTCCAGAAGTTAGTACTTGTAATAAGTTCTTCTGGTTATTGAGAGACAAGAGACTATGCCCTTAAACCAAATGTTACTTTAAACCGTATTGATTTAAATGTTTCCAGTCCTTAGTCCAGACAAAGCGACTGAACCTTGGGTAATATTACCTAAAACTTTACACTGTAGCTAGGAATTCTATTCTCATGCCAGTGTCAGAATGTTATCTCCTGACCACAGACTGTAGAGGCCAGCGAACGGGGAACTTAGCATCACACCTGAGCTGGACCGTAGGTCATAAAAGATTACCTAACACGAATTGAGCGGACTGTAGACATAGAGGCGACGAGAAGTTTAAAGTTTAACACGTCAGTGTAATTCTGGGGAGAACAGGTGTTTGGCAATTAGGAATGTTTTATCTTGGTCAAGGTCGTACTGTAGGCCGTTCACTGTGAGTGACAGGTAACTGGTTAGCTAATTTGATTTGATAGGTACTTCAGAGGCGGAGCTTAAGCCATCATCTTGAGGGTTGGGTAAAAACTAAGTAAAGGGAGGAGTTTAACTTGGACAATAGATTGATACTTATACTTCGAGCCTGTGGAATTCCCGTCATTAATCGCAGCCTGCCGGCAAACAAACACAGGTCGACGTAAAGGTATATTTTACTGTCGTATTCTGGTTTGGCGATAGATGGAAAAGTTCCCAGGTAAGAGAAAATATTAATTTTAATCTTGTATACATAGGTTAGGGAGTTAAGCTTAGTCTATACTACCTTTTCCTAATTTGTCTGCACATTCTGCTTGAAATAGTTCTTTGTGAGAATTCAGTATCTCAGTTAGGGAACTGCTAAACTATTCCTATTTCTTGTATGTTTGTGTCACATGTTTTTCAGTGTATGTTTTCATGTGTAGAAAATAAGATGTGAACAATAACATTTGATATAATGAAATGTAATTATATTGTTTCCATGATGCCCATATGTGCAGGGATGCTGTTACGTTTTGTGTGCCCACCATGTGCTCACTTAAGGTGTTCACCTAAACAGGGGATTTATAACCCCAGGGGGAGAATGATGGGTGTACAGTATTTACTGTCACTGAAAGATAATATTCAGGACAGAGTGCACATATAAATTGTTTGAGTTTTCAGCACATAACCTGCTCCACGTGGTCATGTAATATCAATGTCAGCCAGTTGGAAGTCTGAGTGATGACGGACAACAGACTTAGAAAGTCAACTATCATGACATAGCATTGGAGGGAAGGCAGGATATGTGACGCCCATGTAAGACAAAAGACCTTCAGACTAGACTGGAGAGGATGTGGAATATGAGGAGGAGTGATGGGATATATTTTATTATTATATGTTGTATTAATTAATACATGTATTCTTAGTGTAAGTCAAGATACTACACGTATGTGTTTTGTTTCCATGATTACAGCGCCCATGTGACGATCAGTACATGAAAGAGACTACATAGTGTTAGACTCGGCCAGCAGGGAACGAGGTGGAGAACGATGTGGAGAACGAGGTGGGGAGGAAGTGGAGAATAAGCTGAAACAGGCAGACAACAGGCAAGGAAGAGTTGGACAAGCTTGACAGTTCCTCACGGCTGTCAGAGGCTTATAAGTTGAGTTAACCCCTTTATGTTAACCTTTTATCATCATTATCATACCACTCTAAACCCCGAGCTGTTTGTCTCGCTGAAGCGTATCACTTTCATTAACCAGTCACTGTTTGTGTAAATCAACAAACTGGTAATTTCATTGTAGTAAATAAAGCTGTATGTCAAGTTTTAAACTACATAGTTTGTTAAATTCCAAATGTCTGTTCTTACATGTTTAATTAAACTGTTAGGATAGAACACCATTTGGTGGGGGCTCAAATAATATAATAATTCTTTAATTATTAATAATAACACCGGGAGAAGGTAGATGACGGAGGAATCACTTGCCCTGTCTAATAATTCATTAAGTATGATAGACATCTAAAATTCCTTGCCTTCTCTTGTGGGTACCAAGTTCAGCTAATGTTAAAGTACTTAACGAGCCAATATGGCTGTTTTCTTGGGTATCCAGGACTTTATCTGAGAGCAACATAGCTCAGATTTTAGTTCGTTAATCTGGTGGAGGAAATGTGTTGAGAGGGACATCCCTACTCAACATTATAAACATTTAAACCACGCGTCACGTCACATGGAGTGAAGTGAGACAATTTAAAGATACCTCATCAAACAGTCCATTCTGTAAGCTCTTTAAAGTGCCATGTCTGCCATGATACTACCTCACTCAAATGCTGACGTAGAAAGAGTTTTCAGTGCTAGGAATTATATCAAATCTAACCTAAAAAATAGGATGAAATTTGACCTCTTAGATGCAACCGTGTCATTGAAATTCGGCCTGATGAGAATAGAGAAATAAGCCTACTGTTCCACTTATAAAGAAATTTGAACAGCTAAAGCATACCAGGGTCATTTTGGATCTGAATCTTCAACTTCATTATCCAAGCTAAGTTTATCCTGTGGATCTTGTGGGGCAGACATCAGTGAAGGTGAGGACATGATTATGTAGGGTAAGTCATAACAAAAGCTATGTAATTTTTGACTTTTTCAATTTGGATGTTTTTTCTAGATCTTTTCCACGGAGATTCGGATCTTTTTAGATATTTTTTGACACCGTTTTGGATATTTTTTGTCAAAGAAAAGTGGCAACACTGCTTACGGCGCAACAGTCGTGGTATTTACGTCAAACACAAGAAACACGTGTTTTGTTATTGGTCGATTGGTTACGTTAGGAAAGTATGCCGTAAAACTGTTAAAAGGTATTCAAGCAAGGATCTTCGGTTCTGTTCACGGTATCCGTGACGTTGACCTTTCATTCATAGCTGACACTTCCGGGTCACAGGGGTGTGCGAGTATATTCCGCGGGACATCTATCCTGTGGGGAGAGAATTGCGACTCGACATATTGAAAGTTTGCCTGGCTGGCTGCGACAATTTAACCCCCCCCCCCCCCCCCCGGCCCTCTTCACCCCCCCCCCTTCCACCTCCGCCAACTCACATTGGTCGAGAGCGTACAGCCGAGACCGAGGTGTGTTACACGCGTTAACTACGCTTATCTCTTTTGTTTCTGGGTGGCGCTAGAAAGCGCCGTAGCTGTCTTGGTCAAACCCGCCGTTAGCGGTGGGCCTTAATAAGGACAGACAGTGAGCAGTGACACCTTTCAGATTCTCTGCGGTAAACAAAAGTCGACAAGTCTTTACTTTCGCCGTGTCAGTATATATCCGACAAAACTGTTGTGCCAGGACGAATAAAAGTCCTTATGATAGGTAGCAGTATTTCCGCTTTTCTATCGGTGACGCAGAACATGAAACCGAATACCCATTGCATTGACAAGACTCCACCTACCTCATTCTTACTTCTAGTGTTTATTTATAGGAATGACGTATACACACCGGAACCTACCAATCAAATACCTTTCTTAAAATGTTTGTGTATTCTAGACAAAGCAATAAGGTCTACTGTGTTCGTAAATTGTTGCTGTGATTGTTATTCGACATTTGCTTCGTTAATATGAATTTCTGTAACCTATGGTGCCATTTCAATGGGTTGAAATGAATTCTGTCCGTATTCCACAGTCGTGGATTTCAAGCTGTACGATAGACATGGCCAATGGGACACCTTTTTTGGGGGGTGCCTAGTTGACCATATATCTTAGTGCACTTGTATTCATGGCGAGGCGCAGACGCCGTCTGGAGGTGACAGGTTTAATTCCCGGCACGGTAATTATAGCTTTCGATTTTTATGTTGTCTAGTGTGTTCTTCTATCTTTCTACTTCTTTCTATGAGTGCCGTTCACAATACTTTTTGTTACTTGATTAATTCTAGTAAAGTAGCTCCCCCCCCCCTCCCCCACATCCCCCACCCCCCTCAAAAAAAAAAAAAAACTGCAGGATACATGATCATCAGCCTATGTGCGCAAAACTCCCTTAAGTAACTAGTCCAGGCACCCGTTGTCGAATGTGACATCCCCTGATCTGACTGACTGGCAAAACGAAAGGGCACGTCAACTTCTCACTCCAACAGTTTACAAAAAGTATCCCCACTGTCTGTCTGCAACTAAGACGTGCGCACTCCAGACACGTGTCTTTCTTAAAAGCCAGTTTCTTTCTACAACCTGCATGATGGCATCTTCTTTAATCCTCACGATCGCTCAGATTCAGGACCATGAAAAGAACAGCGTCTCGACAAAGGCAAGATGCCGTGCTCCTGCAGAAATGTACAGCTTCTCTGCCTGTCGCTGGTCAGCGCTGACAACTGAAGAAAACTCACGTCTGCTGTTCACAACAGCAATTCAAACATCCCGCAAAGCGTTGCTTGCCAACGGAACGACGCAATGACCAGCGACACGTCGCAACATTATCATCGCACAGTAAGTAAAGAAAAGTAAAAAAGTAAAGATTCCTTTTTCCGCCTTAGGCGCATCGGGTATATGGGAAGAGCGTCCCATATTTTTACAGACCAATCTGCACTGCATGGGTAATGTGGTCAGCATTACGCCGGCCATCTTTACCTTCCCAGGACAGCTATCCTGGTACCCATTTTAGGCTGGGTCGACCCGCGACGCTCCATAACATCTCCGGTGGTGTCCCCGAAAAAATCGAGAATTAGCTCACACCCCTAGGCCCCAGAGCAGTCCAATGATTTATAAATGAAACATCGCGCAGTGCGTAACCCAATTTCAGCGTCACAGTTACCGCGAACAGCTCCCCACAGTCCTTGTCTTTTTGAAAATCCATCCTAGAAGCTCAATTTATTTGATAAAATTTAATTCAGCCGTTGCATTTCTGGGTATTTTATTTGTGCTCGAAGGGGACAAGAAACCTGGGGTAAGTTGTACTGTACATTTTTTGTTAACACACAACATGTCTACAGTTACAAGTTTTTAACTTAGATTTATGGCCTCAGTTGCTAGAAGCTAATCAACTGGGAAGAACTTTACACGAAGGCTGCAAAGGAGACTAGGAAAGTGATGAAGGATAAGATGAGACTTACACTAAACACTAAAATGGAGTCAAACCGAGAACGGGTATCTGAATGAAGGAGGCTTGAACTGGAAGAACTCAACGTGACGATCAGGCAGACGGGAGGAAAGCTCTTACTGTCCTAGCTATGGATATAATTGAAGAAGGACTAGGGAAAAGAGCAGGACTCACTACCACCCCAGCCACCTAATCTATTAAAGGATCTACCCCCACTGGTCCTACCTCTCTTCGACAACTCTACGACTGAGCTGCCCTACCTAATCTTATCCAAGCATGATTAGAGAACCACATTATTACCAGCATCCATACATGCAAACTTGTGAATCGCTACCAGCCCGCATGTTGCTAGCAGAAATATCCAAACTACATTTGGCAAGGAATATTTGCTAAAAAGATTGAAATTGAAAGTAAAAATGGACAACTAAAAGAATGCATAGATCCTCACTCCAAGACGGCACAAGAACTAAAAAAAAAAAAAAAATTCAAAGAAAGAAATACGGAAACATTCAATAGAATAGCAAAATTAAAACAATGGAAACTGGTCCAAGGACCCGAGGAAGGAGAATAAAACTTTATCATAGTGAATTGAAGGAAAGGCAAACCCAGAGGTAAAGAATTGACGACCTTTTATAGAGGCAACAATTTAAAAAAAAAAAAAACTATCATTGTAATTCATACAAACTAAACAGGCACCTCAAAGCCGGATAATAGAGGTCATAATACCAGGAAACCATCCACTGTACTCTTCACCCTGACTGCCATAGCCCCCCCCCCCTCCCCCCCAGTCCAGTCACACCCACTGATTGTCCCATCCACCCTATGCCCTACATTACGCGGGCCTCTACTATACCTAACACTACATTATCTCTCACCTCAGGCCCATTACCTCGCCGAACTGCTACTTACCCTCCACGTAACCCCATGCCCAATAAGCGACCCCCTCCCCAATCGCTCATACACCCACCCCAAATGGACAGAGAGATATGAGGAAGGGGATAATGAGTGGAAAGAAAAACGGTCAGACAAGAATCTGAGGGACAGGACTAATTTTGAGCACAAAAACGCTAAGTAATACACAGACAAATTCAACATGGGTAAAGACGACGTACAGATAACTCACTGAAACTGCATAAGTGATAAGGTCAGTCTATATGAAATGCTAAAACATACAGAGGGCCAGATCAACATCACAGCTTGTTGGGAGACAAGGTTCCATTCAAGACACAACTTCAAATGTAAACTATATGAAATAAAAGGAAATTATAGAAAAGTTTATTCATGAAATGGAGGATCAGCAATCCTAATTAGTAAAAGGCAAAGAATATAAAGAATATAAGTAACACCAACTAGTATGGACTTTTTATGGAAATAGCATGCCCTAACAAAAATATAATACTGATAGTCAAACAAACGTTAGTCTCCCTACAGAAAGTAGGACACGTTTCATTGATAACTTTTTCGGACTGGTCTAACCTGCTGAACGTTATGGGTGTGCTGCTATGTTGTTTGCTTTCTGGGGTGTCTTGCATTTACATTTTTTATTCCAAGAAAGAGAATTCGCGTGACATAGGTTTCATCACTCTCTAAAGGGTTTGTGTGTTAGACCCAGTTTGTCAATGTTTTTTTAGTATTTAAAAACGCTTTAATACTGGCACATAGAAGACGCTATAACAACTGTATTGGGAAACACCCCCGTCACCTTTTGCCAAGGCCAGATGGCTCAAGGTCGACCAATCATTAGAGAGCTAGACTGAAGGTCGACCAATCGGAATTGAGCTAGTGTATATTGGCGGTCCGTTGGGAGCCTGACGTTTCTGGGATCAACACCGATAATAGCTACGGCCTGAATGGCATTAGGAAAGAAGAGAATCTTGAAGAATTGAAAGTTGGGTTGAGCTGTTTCAGGAACACCACAGTACCAGTAACATTCACATAGGCGCTCCGTCTCCATCTTCAGCTGAGTTCCAATACCAGTGATGCCAGTAGCAATATATTTCTCTGAGCGTCGAGTATCGACCAGAGCCTCTCTTCAATCCTTGCTACATCACTCTCACCAGACGGTGATGATACAATTTTCTGTCCTAAATTTTACACATGCTCCCATTGGTCACGTCTGCCTTATCATTCATCGATTTTCCACCAAATTGTGCAGAACCAGACAAGCTGTTCATTTGTTCATTTCCGAACACACCGGCATGATCGGAGCAAAGATCCAGACGATGCTCTGTACCCTTGACCTCCGAAGTAAAGTGTGCCACTCGGGATAACGCACGCCTGTCCTCACCTTTCCCAACATGTTTTCTTACTGGGACAGATCTGACTAATTTGTATGCAGACTGTTGGTTCCTTGCCTCTCAGGCACATGGACTCCGACTTTAAGGGAACCTCCCAATTAGTCGACTCTTACGACATGCATTTGGGTAGGCAGTGGGTGTATTCTTCTTTTTCTTAAAATAGAGCCCCGGAATCCACAAGGGAAGATTGATAATTTAAATGTACATGTTATCATATTAATTAGATTTTTTATAAGGGTTTTTTTTTTTTTTTTGTAGGTGTACAAAGTGCTCACGAAAATGAACATCTCCTTTAACGTTTTGCTTAGTTAATCGTTTTTTTTTTTTTTTTTTACGCAAATTGTATTTGTAATGAAATTAAAACTAAATGTAAGTATAATGGATTATTACAAGTACAAATGCACTCACTTTCACAATTGCTTGACGGTCCTTGCAACCTTCCTTCCCCGCCCCCCCCCCCCCCCCCCAGGTTGGAGACCACTGATTCAAATGGGATGTGTAGTAGAACTTTGCTCCCATTACAACTCGCATAAAAGTAATCGTATAATAAAAGTATGTCTGATATAAGAATCAGCTGAAATATTTTAGCTAAAACATTTCAGTGGCTCTAGAGAAGGGCGATGTAGGGCGCAGTTTGCACAAAACCAGGAAGGGGCCGACCGCAAAGTTGGATCAAGACATTGAAGATGCACTGGCTCCGACAGCACACAGGGCTTTAGAATTAGCTAGCACAAAAAATATATTCAGCCGTGCCTTTACGTTCTGCAAAGGACCTGTTGAAAGTGATGATGAATGTGACACAAATAAATAGCCTATAAATCTATATTGTTTAGCCACTACATTACCGATGCATTGATACATTCGTGAAATCATGTATACGCATCAGCGATTTTTTATTCCCAGCGTTTCTCTTTACAGAGAAGTAATTCATAAACTAAACCAAAGGCCTTTGAATTGAACGATTCATTGTGAAATATATCAAGACATGAACATTTTATCCCTTGAAAGCGTTTGGACATATTTCGACAAGATCGTTTCTATCAGGAATTTCTGTAATTGAAGTAATGACATATATAGGGAAATAATTATTTGATGCTGTCTTGGTTCGTTATTCTCGTTATTTTCTACCTGGAAACTGTAAGCTTGAGGTTTGGAGGGGAATTACAGTCTTCGGAACGTGTAAGACCGTTAATTTTATTTCTTAAAAACATAAGTAATTTTTGTTCCTCGCCTCTGTGTTTCGCAAGGTTATATTCGAATTCCAGTTTCTGTAAATTTTGAAAAAGTGAGTAATTCTGTCAAAATCCCCACAACAAGGTCAGTAGTTGTGCCATTGTTTGTGTTGAGCTGAAGATAGCAGTTTGAATACTTCTTTGTTTTTACACACTATAAACTTCGGCAGAAACTTCTGGTTGTTTTGTCCACCTTTGAACTTTCTTTCCTCTCAAGCAGATGCACAACAACTTCGAAGAAAGCCGTAAATTAGACGAATCTGACTTGTTAGTGAGGCAATAGGTCACTTCTGGTTTCCACACAATAGTGCAATAGAAGCCACTCAGTGAGCCTACTTGACTCTTATGTGTTTTTTTTTTTTTTTTTACCCTACTGTGAACACAAATAACAGGAGAATAAACAGATAACAACGTTATCACCCCTACCATTATCACCACCACAATCATCACCACTACCATGATCACCATCATCACTACCATCATCGCCAAAATTATCACCATCATCATTACCACCATGAACACCACCACCATTATCATCACCACCACCATCATCATCACCATCATCATCACCAAAATGATCACCTCCGCCATCATTATCACCACCATCACCAACACCACTATTATCACCACCACCATTATCATCACCACCATCGTCACGACCACCATTATCATCACTACCACTATTATCGCCACCATCATCATCACCACCACCGCCATCATCATCACCATCATCATCACCACCATCGCCATCATCACCACCACCATCACCATCACCACCATCGTCACCCTTATCATCACCACCACAATCATCACCACCACTATAATCATTACCATTGCCACCAACACCATCATGACCACCATATCACCATCTCTATCACCACCATCACTATCACCACCATCATTACCACCACCATTAGCACCATCACCACCAACACCACCACCATCATCACCATCATCATAATCACCACCATCATCACCACCACTTTTATTACCACCACTTTTATTACCATCACCAACATCACCACCACTATCATCATCACCACCATCATCACCACCATGCAACCACCATCATCACCATCGCCACCATTATCATCACCACCATCATTACCACCATCATTATTATCACCACCATCATCATCACCACCACAATCATCACCACCACCATAACCATCGCCCAGACCATCATCACCACCATCACCACCACCACAATTAACACCACACCATCGCCACCATAATCTTCATTGCCACCACCATCATCACCACCACCACCAACATCATCACCACCACCTCAATCATCACCACTGCCACCATCATCATCACCATTCGAATTATTATCATCATCATCGCCACCATCATTATCATCGCAAATGTCATCACTATCGAAATCCACAATCATTACCATCATCACCACTAACATCACAACCATTGATTTCATAACCACTACTAACATCATCATTATTGCCACCATCATCACCATCGCCACCACCATCATCACATCCATCATCATCATCATCAACACCATTGCCACCATCTTTATCATCACCATCATCATCCACATCATCACCATCGACACCACCATCATCATCACCATTATCACCATCGCCACCACCATGATCATCATCGCCACAACCATCATCACCATCGCCACAACCATCATAACCAACACCACCACTATCATCACCATGGCCACCACCATCATCACCACTACCGCCATTATCGCCACCATCATCACCACAATCACCATCGCCACTATCATCATCACCATCAACACCTTTGCCTCTATCACCATCGCCACCACCATCATCACCATCATCACCACCATCACCACCACTATAACAACTATCGCCACGACCAACATCATCAACATCACCACTACTATCATCACCATGGCCACCACCATCATCACAAACATCACCATGGCCACCAACATCATTACTACCATCGCCACCACCATCATCATCACCATCACCACCGCCATCATCACCATCGCCAACATCACCATCACCGCGACCATCAACATCATCGCCAGCACTATCACCGCCAACACCATCATCACCATTGTAACAACCATCACCACCATCATCATCACCATCACAACCATCATCATCATCATCACAACCATCATCACCATCACAACCATCACCACCATCATCACGACCATCACCACCATCACAACCATCATCACCATTATCATCAACATCACCATCAGCACCACCATCATCACCATTATCATCAACATCACTATCAGCACCACCATCATCACCATTATCATCAACATCACCATCAGCACCACCATCGTTACCACTATCATCACCGCCATCATCACCGTCGCCACCACCATCACCACGATTTTCACCATCACCACCATAATCACCATCACCACTATCATTTTCACCATCATCAGTACAATCTTCGCCACCAATATCATCACCACCATCATCACCACCATCATCACTACCATCATTACTATCATCATTATCACCAGCACTATCATCACCTCCATCATCACCACCATTATCAACCCCATCATCAACACTATCATCATCATTATCACCATCACTACCATCATCATTATTAAATAATTATCATCCTGTTGTGCTTTCTTTCGTCACATAGGACTCACAGTGTATACCTGCATTCAGTTCCATGCTGTGCCATCGTTTTAACCCCATGTATGGGATCCACTTTAGCACCTTAGGCCTCTCTTTTCAACATTTGCCATAGGGTTTCTTTTGAAGTTCCTTACCCTCATAGGACTGAATATTACACAGAGCTGGTGTTAACATACGGGTGCCTCAGTGTTATGTAACTCAGGTCTGGATCAGATATGAATGAGCCATTGAATAAAAAAAAGCCGGTACTACCTGGCTTCTGTCAACATCGAAAGTTGGGCAGGTAAACCAGATCTGACATCCCATATGGTATCAATGGCTTCGGGCGAATCGGCGCGTTAAGGAGGATACTAGCCTTATCTTGGGAAGAGAAAGGGCACACTGTCACTTTTATTATGTTAACCTTGGCTGGCAGCTGGTCTAGGAGGGTAGCTCTGACAGGCGGACAAAAAAGAGCACTGCTCTTCTGATCCTGCAGATTCTGCAGCCTGCTTTGTTCCAAACGTACTGGTGTTAACTTTTTTTTTTTTTTTTTTGAAGTAAACAAGGCAGGTTGAGACAGGGATCATGATGCATTGGCAACATATGGTCTTTACCATACTGCCCAGAGAGGAGAAACATTATCCCTGGCCTTAACAGGTCTCAGAAACAAATCGAGAGGCAGCAGTTAGGGGTTTAAAGTTCTTGCTAGTTGACCTCTGCAACGAAAAAAAGATGTTTGCAAGCGGGACATTAATGATACGGGTACTGAGGTGAACTCGTGGGAACAAAATATCATGGACCGTGTTGTGTGAAGGGGGAGACACGTCAGGAGAGGAATAAGAATGAAAGATGAACGGACCGCAGAAAGGATAAGAGCTGGGCGTCTGAGAAAGAAAAACACATTAAACACAAATGTTGACTACAATGGTCCAGAAATCCTATGCTATAATCGATAAAGACTTTTCTTAACGCGGGTAGGTTTTACTAGTCACACTCGCCATCGCCAGGGGCTGGGAGTCACATGTCTCCCTATAGCGCCATATAACACTATCGACCGGAAAAGGTGCCAATCATCAGTTAATTTTAAACTTTTTGGACGTTTAACGGGATATCTGAAACTTAACTTGTTGATCTGCCTTCCAGATTTAGATTCTTCTATCTCAGGATGGTATGTAATCCATTAGGTAGTAAACCCAGAAGAGACAAATTGATCGACCCTTTCATTAGTTCTACTTACCTATATAAGCACCCTGTTTGGTGAATCTCTGCAATTGCAGGTTACAAGGATGGATGAGAAAGCGGAAAGTCTTTTCCATGGGGCCAGCTCCCCTACCCTGTAAATATAGGTTCCTGCACAAACTCGAGGAATACGACACACACTATTCAATACACATTTTAGTGTCCGGTCACGACCGGCTCCAGCTGACGGGTCGTGCTGCTGATCTCACCGGGTCGGGCTAACGATGCATTAACGCAGCGTTTCTCAAACTGGGTACCGAGGCACCCCAGGATGCCGTGAGCGTATCCCATGAGTGCCACGGCAATAATCAAGAAAAGTCGGCTAAAAATTGTGAAATTATTAAAGAAGGCATGTAGATACTTAAAAGTTAAAATGTAAGTTGTCTTCCCTCGCCACTGTCGAAAATAGTTTATTTCTTGTTTGAGAACCGCTGCGTTAACGCATCGTTAGCCCAACCCGATGACGTCAGCAGCACGGCCCGTCAGCTGAAGCCGGTCGTGGTCCGGTATAGTTGACTGAACCTCGCTATGTACGCTACGGCAGTTGGAATTCAAGATATAAGGGAGAACACAACGTGAATCAGTTCCGTTGAAATATACAAATACCATCATTTGTTACATACATAAAGGAGCGGCTGGTCGAGAGGTTACAACGTTCGACTCTCATGCTGGAGACCCGAGTTCGACTCTCATGCTATAGACCCGAGTTCGACTCTCATGCTGGAGACCCCGAGTTCGACTCTCATGCTGGAGACCCGAGTTCGACTCTCATGCTGGAGACCCCGAGTTCGACTATCATGCTGGAGACCCGAGTTCGACTCTCATGCTGTAGACCCGAGTTCGACTCTCATGCTGGAGACCCCGAGTTCGACTCTCATGCTGGAGACCCGAGTTCGACTCTCATGCTGGAGACCCCGAGTTCGACTCTCATGCTGGAGACCCGAGTTCGACTCTCATGCTGGAGACCCGAGTTCGACTCTCATGCTGGAGACCCGAGTTCAACTCTCATGCTGGAGACCCGAGTTCGACTCTCATGATGGAGACCCCGAGTTCAACTCTTATGCTGGAGACCCGAGTTCGACTCTCATGCTGGAGACCCGAGTTCGACTACCGGTTAGGTGATGGAGTTTTTATGATGGGGGCAAAATTAAACATCCAAATCTGTATTGTCCGTGGCGACAGCACTAGCTCTGCGGCACTAAAATCCTAAGGATCCATGTCCACGCCGCCCTAAATATGATACAGACAAAAATGACAGTTTGAAAGTGTATATGTCACTAACTTAAATCCAAATTATTCACATGAATACCACAGAACTTTAGGATTTAGTGACGTTAATAGGGAGAAGATGGAGGATGCTAAAAAGAAGAAGTTGAAGAAGAAGAAGAAGAAGAAAAAAAAAGAAGAGGATGAGAAGAAGAAAAAGAGGAGAGAAAAAGAAGAAGAGGAGAAGGAGGTGTCGAAGAAGAAGAAGTATGAGGAGAAGGAGGTGTCGAAGAAGAAGAAGAAGTATGAGGAGAAGGAGGTGTCGAAGAAGAAGAAGAAGTATGAGGAGAAGGAGTAGAAGAACGAGAGGAGACAGAGGAGAAGAAGAAGATGAAGAAAAAAAGAAAAACGCTCTCAACTGTGTTACTTACTTTTCATTGTCAGAATTCAAGAAATACAAATGTGCAAATCAGTAAATGTATGGTTTAGAGCCCTGACTGCTGTTTTTGCTGTTAGCTGGATACTACTGTACTCGACAACGAGGTAAGTGTCTACTAATAGAAAGTTCATGTACCTATAATTAGCAAGCTACTTACATTCTTGATGTTTAACGGTCAAGTTTAATGTCGAAAAGATCGACTGCACTGTAGAGGCTTTTACCACACAAGTCTCAGTCTCTCGCCTGAGAAGAAACGAAAGCCACATTCGAAGAGGTTCCTGCAAAGCACGAAATCTACTGCAGTTAGGCTACGAGCCAATAGGATCTTCATAATACTGTGGTCGTTGATCGAATCATACATTATTTTAAACTAACTATTGACCTTCGGATCAGGACTTCAACAATTTAACCACATGGCATAAAAAACATCTATTTCTCTCTCTCTCTCTCTCTCTCTCTCTCTCTCTCTCTCTCTCTCTCTCTCTCTCTCTCTCTCTCCCAGCCTCTCTCTCTCTCTCTCTCTCTCTCTTTCTCTCTCTCTCTCTCTCTCTCTCTCTTATCTTTTCTCGCTCAGTCTCTATTCGCCCTCTATACACTAGTACAAGTTAAAAAATCACGTTTAAATTGTACAAATATCTAGCGACTCATAATGACGCATGGCTCGTCTATGTGAAGTGACTGACTGATGTGCAGAAATGGGTGCTGTCATCAACTCGGAAAAGGTGGTTGTGCTGTGGTGTTCTCTGGACAATAGAATTGTAAGAGCTAATATTTCCAACCTTACAGTTAATAACAGTAACATCAAGAGAGGAAGCAAACTGAGATACCTGGGTAATAATTTCGATAGAAGTCTGTCCTTCAGGAATCGTGTGGATGCCGTTGCCGTGAAATGCTAAAAAGAACTCAATTCTCTCAAAATGTGGCAGCAATGGACATGGTGCAAAGAATGCTGTTTACAATTTTCCAGCACATGAATGGTTCTTATAATTTTAGGTCGTGATCGTAGAGGCTGGCCAGATGGTGCTGCAGAATCAAAAGTTACACAAACTATTCACGACAATTCCTGCCCAAATGATGTGATTATCTATACAAAAGGCCCTGTGTTGAGGGGCAGACTAAGTGTAGGAGGGTTCATAGCAAAAGCGAATGGAGGTCGCTTAGTGCAACAAAGCCTGACAGATTATATCACAACGTCTAGTTTTAGAATGGAGGTGGAGGCAGTCACCGCAGCCTTCCGCTGGCTTGAGAATCAGTTTTTACGCATGCCATGGTGTAACTAACTCACAGGCATGCTTTGGGCAGAGTGACATGCATCACTTCAGAGAGCTTAGGGAATATTCTCGAGTACCATGACGATGATTCTGAAGTCAACATTCAACTTTGATAATGTCCAAGTCTGGTACTGATAGCACAGTGTTGGTATGAATATGCTGTTTATAATGTTTATTGGCGATCATACTTATGCTAGGCTGTCTTAATAACGATGTCACTATGTATAAGTGTACTGGCTCGGTGAAATCTTGTTTTCATTTCTCGATCTATTCTCCCGTCTTTCGAAAATGTACTTTCTAGATATTCACATTCTTTAACTTGCTTCAGACAAGTACTAGTCACTCCGATTTGTAGCAGACTAAGAATTATGCTGACCTGTATTATATCAGTTTTTGTAATATTTATTTGTATATTTTTGCATGTTAAACCTAATCTGAACTTATAATCTGTTCAAATGTTCTTGCAGTCTAATTCCTTCATTGTAAAACAGGCACCGATGGTCTGCAAACAGAAGCTCCCTTTGTGTGAAAATTTAATTCTTCCTCTGTAAAGTAAAATTCCTTATTTCCTGGGTCGACTTCTTCATTTGATATTCTATGTGCATAGAAAGTAAGAGAGGAAAGTGTATACATCTCTGCCAGACCCCTGTTTTGTTTGAAAATTTATCCAGCATTTGTGTCTCTGTGTGTGTTTATATATATATATATGTCATTCTGAAGGGTCGTATGTGTTTAATTGTCAAACGACATACACTCACAAACAACACACTTACACACTCAAATATATATATTTGAGTGTGTAAGTGTGTGTGTTTGTGAGTGTATGACGTTTGACAATTAAACACATGCGATGCTTCAGAATGATTTCGCCGTGGAATTTACTGCCCTTGATGTCTGAGATCGAATGGGGACCCTCGGCTGCTCAAGAACATGAGAACTACTGGATAATTCCTGGCGCTATCCCATCACTGCACCAAACTAGAAATTCAAGCATTGAACTGTACATAGATCTGAAAAAATTGCGTGAGGTGAGTATTCAAACTAAAAGTCTTTTGTGTGCGAGTGTGTGTCTGCGTGTATGCGTTCGTGTGTGTGTTTGAGGGGGGGGGGGAGAATACTGGCCTGTGAGGCAGGCTTCATGATGAATTATAATCCATGATTGGGAAATAGTACAATAAACATATACATCAAAATATGGGACAGCGTTCAAGACAAATAATCTGATGGTTATGTGAAGAGGTAGAATAATAAGAATAATAATATTAAGAAGAAGAACAACAACAGCAATAACAACAATCACAGACAAACAAACAATAAGAAGACCTGAAAAAATGAAGATGAGAAGGAGAAGAAGAATAATATGTACTAAATGCTGCAGTATGGATTTAAGTAGGTAAGTTGAGTTTAAAAAAAATTACCCACCACTGTTTTTCTGGCTAGATGCATATTTTATAGACCAGGCGTCACTCAGTTGGTTTTGTTGTCAACTTCTTGCCTGCTGACAATAGATGGTCAGGTCAGTTAAACAAAATTACTTGCAACGAAGGGACTCAACGAACGAACGACTTTTACTTTCACGGGGCGGGGGTACTATCTGGCCAAGTAGACAGTAGAAGCTTCTATTCCTCTTGTTCTTATTCTTCTTCTTTTTCGTCTTCTTCCTCTTCCTCTTCTTTTTCCTCTTTTTCTTCTTCTTCTTCTTCTTCTTCTTCTTCTTCTTCTTCTTCTTCTTCTTCTTCTTCTTCTTCTTCTTCTTCTTCTTCTTCTTCTTCTTCTTCTTCTTTTTCTTCTTCTTCAGTATTCCGGTCCCTTGAGATTCATTGCTGCAGATATCACCCGCCTCCATTTATCTCTCTTGTCGGCCTACTCTTTCCAGTTAGTGTTTGCAGGCCTGTCTATATAATATCTCTCCATCGTCTTCTTGGTCTGCCCTGTGGTCTACAACCGTTCATCTTTCAATATGTCCCAACCATTTCAGTCAATTAGCTCTCATGATGCCAGTGATCAATGGTGATTTAAACAGATTATGAATTGTGTTACTTCTTACTCTTCTGTCCCCACAGTTTGCATATTGGATGGGTCCAATGACTCGTTATAAGACTGTTTTCGGAAACCTGTAATAAGGCTTCGTCTCTTTTAGTTGTGCTCCAAGTTTCAGAGCCATATAAATCGACTAGGCTTATCAACGTTTTATATATTTTGATCTTGTTGTTGAGAGATATACACTTTAGCAGATGTTAAAGGGCATAGTATGTTTTATTTTCATATTGCATTCTAGATTGTATTTCTTCTCTCAGCATTTTGGAGAAGTTGAGATATCTGTTTTGTGACGAGATGATCTTCTATTATTGCCTGACGTAAATAGGGAAAAACGGCAAGCATAAAATGCGACCTGAAAGCTCAATGGAGGGAATTAAAAAAAAGTACGAATATAACAGCAAGTTTTGACAGTACCTCCTCGCAATGCAAAGTTTGACTGCAACTGAACATTCTCCCTATTTTCCCGATCTGGCACCGGCTGATTTGTGTCACTTGTTCCCTGGCCCACAGTCGGCACTAAAAAAAGCAGCGATACCCAGAGATACCCAGGACGTTATCGCCATGACAACAAAGCAGCTGAAAGAGATTTTAATGAATAGATTTTATGAATGTGGTCAAAATACAGAAATTTGTCACAAGTTTTTAGTCGCAGAGAGGACAGTTTCGAAGGAAATTTGGTGTGTTGAACTGCATTGTTACTTATTTCTACGTTAAGGCTAGCCACCTGCCTGCGGATCGGAACGTCGTGGGTTCGGGTCAT
>CAJHNH020002336.1:547500-582500 GCA_905116865.2 Candidula unifasciata | reverse complement strand
GGAATGCCGAGAATTACAAGAGGGTCCCTTTACCATGTTTAAAAGCAGCCCCTCCAGTACCACAAAATTTACAGCAGAAATCGATTTGAAACGGATGGAGCTTGCGTTTCTGTAAGTACAGCTATTTTCTTCATAATTTTTTGTTTTTTGTTTTTTGTATTAAATTCCTTATATGTTCATTTTTTTCCCCCTCCAGCAATCCGCTTCTCCCTCTCTTTCTATATTTTCTCTCTGTCTCTTTCTCTTTCTCGAGTTTGATTCTTACATACCGTATATTTGTTCATTCCCTTCGCACTATTAGCAGTCTCTAGCACTAAGCTTGTCTCTCTCTCCCCTCTCTCTCTCTCTCTCTCTCTCTCTCTCTCTCTCTCTCTCTCTCTCTCTCTCTTTCTCTAATGTTTTATTCTGAAGTACTGCATATGTTATTCTTGTAAAAGACTTGCAGTCTCTAGCACTCCGCTTGTCTCTCTCGCTTTATCTCTTCTCCTCTCTCCTCCTCTCTCTAGTGTTTTATTCTTACATACTGTATATGTGTTGATTCCGTTTGCACGACTCAGTCTCTAGCACGTTTTTTACCCTGTCACATACCGCTCGTGTCGCGTGCCTGATTTAAGGATTTGTCCTTACAAACCAACAGCACTCTGAAATAGAATAATGTTGAGGTGTCGGCTCGTATTGGTCTAAAGGAAATCCCATGGCCTATATACGCCCAACCTATTTCAGGAGTAGGGCAACTCAAGTTATGGCACTTCAGAATATCTAATAATCCTAGGCTTAACTTGGCTGGACGCCCCCACTACTATAAAAAGATAGCCCCCAGGCTATGATAGTTTACTTTAGACAGCTAAGAACAATGAAAGATTGACACTCCAGTCAATAGTGAAAACTTGGAAATACATGTAATAAGTTCAACATCAACATGATATATGACTCAAAGGAAGATATATAAAAGTACTGGAATATTGCAAGATCAACACCGAAATTCCCTTGACGGACATTGAGGAATCTCTTAAAGGCCGCCTGACATCATCATGGTGATTTGGAGTGGAACTGTAAATATAGAACACGACATCACCATAGAGTTCACTACTTATCTGTTCCTATTCCAGGTTGGAGTCACTGCACTTATCAGTTCATGATACTGGAACAGGCCGGCCTTCTGAGAATGTTCACTTCAGTGGTTGATCTGGCAGACACAGTCACATATAGAGTTCAAAACTGAAGATGAACAAGCTCCTGGAGAGGGTATTCTGGACCGAGGCTGGTCCTGATGGCCTGGAAAAACAGCCTTTTAGCCACTGGAACCCAACACGTTCCTGAAGAAGGCACACTGGTGTGAATGTCAGTTGGGCTGCCTGTAAGCAGAGCCCTACACTTTGGCTCCCACATTGCTGCTTGCCATAGTAAAGGTTTTGTTGTAGGTAATTTGGTTGTTGGTGCTTTGGTAGTGGGCACTTTGGTGGTTGATGCTTTTATAGACTGCTGATTCACTGCCTGGCATCCAAGGAGATATCATCCTGTATCAGGAAAGAACTCAGAATTAGTAGTCATCTCAGAGGTTACATGCTCAGCTCATTTATTTACCATCCACCCCTGGCAATCACTCAGAGGACAGCTCTAGGATAATGAGACAGCAGAAGTCTCCAAATTTCTCTCTGTCGGTCAGTCAGGAACAGGGACAGGAGACGAATACAACAGTGGAGACAGATAGACTCTCTCAAACATAGACCATCATCTCTCCACACCCACATTTGCACTTTTAGTCACACCAATTATCATTCTACCACATAAGTATATATCACAGTCTGGTCGTAGTTGACCTGTGTTGATTGAGAGTGATCTATAAATAACCCTGGACGCCACTGTGTTTCGCCCGCTGTGCACAAACTGAACGCTGACCCAATTATCTCGCCAGCTTCAATGCTTTTATTCAAAATTCCCACCAGTTCGTTAGAAGCCTGATCAGGCTGTCAGATTAATTCCTTTATATTAACATTAGTGTAGGTAGGACACCTAATCACAGTTTGAAAAGGTACAAGGTTGATTTAGTTGACCAGGAGAAGATTGTCACCAAGAACAGTCTCATTCAGCAGTGTTACATAGCTGAATCATTCCTCTACTCAGCAGCAGGTTAAATGTATCAATATAAATACATGGTACTCGCACACTAAAATCAACTTACCCAAGCTTAGGAATCCTTCAACGATTAAACTGGTATTTTGAATGCACCAAGATTTAATTAGAGAGGTGAAATGCTTCTGTACACCTAGGAAGTCAGGCAAAGAATGACACGCCTAATCTCGCTTGGCGTCTCTAGAAAAAAAAATTCCCGTATTAGTACGCCAAGAAGTAAAACGGTTTCCATGAATTCAGAATATTATTACAGAAAATATATATCCCACCGTAGCAAGTTTGAAAGTGTAGACTTTTCAAAACAACTAGAGGGTATAGCAATATCTATTCCACCAGACTGAGGTATAAATAGATATGAGGGACTATTTACCCACCGGACGGGTCTAAATTTGAAATGTGACCTGCCCGCTAGGGGCGTCAATGTCACGAATAGTCTAATGTGCAGGGTTTTGTTGATTCACTTTACGACATCCTCCCCCCCCCCCCCTCCCTTTCTGGTTTTTTCTTCCATAACATACAGTATATGTGTTCAGTTCTTTGGCACGACTCACAGTCTATAGCACTCTGCTTATCCCTCTTGCTCTCTCCCCTCTCTCTAGTGTTTTATTCCTACTTACTGTATGTGTGTTCATTTCTTTTTCACGATTTACAATCGCTTCACTCTCTCTCTCTCTCTCTCTCTCTCTCTCTCTCTCTCTCTCTCTCTCTCTCTCTCTCTCTCTCTCTCGCTCTGAAGTGCTAATAAAGCAATGATGCGAATTCAAGACTCGTAATATTCCTGAGCCACTCTTGTTCAACCCTTTTTCACTCGAATATGGAAGACCCTGCTCTATCAAGTAATACAGTGGACGTTTGGTGTTTTAATTTTCACAGGGAAACTGGTTGGGGCCACAAACTAGGTAAAGGTAAAATCTTGCTCCGTCACCTAGATACTGAGATGAGTGGATTGTGCGATACTGAGAGCTGGGAATTTCATTGGAAATGTTTATTTTCTGTGATTTTGGAGATTAGTGTTGCAAACTGTATATTCAGAAACTGGAGAGTGGCTTGTTACACAGAATTGACAATGTGCCTTATGCAGTAGTGTTTTTTTCATTTTTGTCGGGACAGGTACTTCCATTAACTATGAATAGCAATTATAGGGACAGACATGGTGTTAAGCCATATTGCAGCTGCTGAATGCGTTCAATGCGCGTGTAAGCTTTTGAATTTTGCCGGGATGGTTGTTATTTTACATAGACCAGCGATGGCACGATATCTAAAACTTATTAGTGTGCCGTTTGCGATGTAGTGGCAGCACCGACTGATATCCTGCTAGTCTGTGTATGTTTATGTGTGTACATGTGTGTATCTGTGTATGTGTCAATATCTCACACTCTGTGGCGCACTCTCTGTCTATCGCTCGCTCTGTCCCGCTCTCTCTCTCTCTCTCTCTCTCTCTCTCTCTCTCTCTCTCTCTCTCTCTCTTTTATCACCTTACTATGCGCTAATCGTCTCTTTAAGGAGTAAATAGTCTGTGCTGTAAACAGTCGCGCACGTTTTATATTGTTCGAATATCACAGTGAGATAGACTTTTGTTTATTTTCCTTCCGTGTATCTATTTTCTGTGTATCTATCTTTCTTCGTTGAAGAAAGAAAAAGAAGAAGAAGAAGCAGAAGAAGAAGAAGAAGAAGAAGAAGAAGAAGAAGAAGAAGAAGAAGAAGAAGAAGAAGAAGAAGAAGAAGAAGAAGAAGAAGAAGAAGAAGAAGAAGAAGAAGAAAGATTTTAAGGTGAAAAAGAATACATTACGAAAATTACAGAAAAATAACCATTTTATGATAATATCAAGAGTAAAGGCATTTTATTATTTCCTATTCTATATGGTTATTTTTTCTTTTTTTCACAATAATTTCATGCAGGTGTGGGGGAGTCTTATACCCAGAATTTCTGACGACACCACCCAGTGATGACTTTTACCCATTTGAAGCTTTTTATTTATCTGAACCACCATTATGGGATGAGAGTACAGTTGCCTGCCACAAGCATTCAACAATAAGTCTGTATGGTACCAAGTATGTAGACAGTCAAATAAAATCCTGTCCGGTACTACTTAAATATGCAATAACAATTAATTTTATGAATTCGGAGCTGTAAAATGTCATGCCTGCTATTTGATTAAATACTGTCTCCTTGTGCTAGTTTTTTTAGAAGAATTCTTCAAAACACATTTCTGCAGTGTACATTATTACAAAACTGTTCCAGTAACAGGGGGCACAACCGAATCCTCTTCCAAAGATCAAGGATGTATAGTTAAAAAACGTAATGGCATAGAATTCGTTAATTCTGAAGTCGAAACCCCATCCGCAGCCACAAAAGATTAAACAATGTTTATGTAAATTCAGTAGTAGATGTTAGCACTGTCTTGTGCTGGGTACACCATTGTTACGAAGCTGAAATTGGTCAATCCCCAATGGCTGAAGCAAGGCGGACTGGTTGTCCATCTACCGCAGTTTCTCCACACATGCAGTAAAGCAGGTCAAGTACTGCGGCTGGTAGCGCCCCTCCCCCTTACAGCATTAGGCAATCCCCGTCAGCATAAAAAAACATATACAAAGCATATTCATTTCCACCCTATACTACCAGTGCAAAACGTGGTCACTCACAACACAGCATAAAATAATATTGCTAACCATAGGAAATTAGATATCTGAGAAAGACTGTAGGTAGGAGTGACCAAAAGAGATACAATCAGGAATGAGGTCATACGAGATATATCGGCTCAAAACTAATTTTAAATTACATACAAAAGCGGCAAATCAAATGGTTTGCCCACCTGGAGAGAAAGCCTTCTGATGCTTTACCATACGCGGCATATACCAAAAGAGAAGAAAGACGCAGAACAAGAGGTAGACCAAGAACAAGTAGGGAAGATAACATCAGAGAAATTCTGCAGCACCACGATGTGCATATATATGGTCGAAGCAACCTGAAACCCACGAAGCAGGACCTTATATCTCCCTCGATATCCGTAGCGGTAAAAGAGGACGTAGAGAAGAAGAAGCCCTTGAAGTTCCTATCTTGCACCTTCAAACTTTTATTTGTTAAAAACGCTGAAAGAAGATCTTAGCCGGCATCACCTTGAGAATACCGAGTCCCTACTTAAACGGGCCCACACAACAGTGTCAGAAAAAAATGACACGCATTTTTACCAGCGGGGGTACACGCTGCTTTGAAAAATTGACAGAAACTGTTACATAGAAGGAAGCCTACGTTAGGACAATCATTTTTGAAGTTCTTGGGACTACATTTCAGTATGAACTGTATATGTTTTCTCGCATTCTGAATGCAGTTTAAAAAAAAAATTATAAAGCCTTAACTTTTTACCGACCCTCGCAAGTCAAGTCAGTGTACGGAAGACGATAAAGAACTAATATGATAATAATTTAAAGTAATTCACATACCAGCCCCTCTCCCAACAGTATGGCGTTTAAAATGGTCGAATTATTTCAGTTTATTAGAAAAGTCAGAACACGAACTAAAGAAGGAATGAAATTAAAGATGATTAATTATTACAGTATATAAGCTAGTAAACGACAATCTTCAGATGGCAATGAATGTCAGTATTTGTCCTCATCTTGGTCCTTGATACCACAGGAATCGTTCTTTAACATTCTAAAGCCGATAATTATTATTCTGCTAATAAGTGCAATGTCCTAAATCCTGAGTCGCAATCGAAAGTACACTAGATATACATCTCATTTTATCGATGATACCGTTTTCTTAGTGACAATTTACGATTAACTACATAAATTGTATAGGTAATAACTATATAATAAATCATTTTTTGAATAATTAGAAGAATATATTAATAGCAATATAATTAGTTAGTTAGTTAGTTAGTTAGTTAGTTAGTTAGTTAGTTAGTTAGTTAGTTAGTTAGTTAATTCGTTAGTTAGTTAGTTAGTTAGTTAGTTAGTTAGTTAGTTAGTTAGTTAGTTAGTTAGTTAGTTAGTTAGTTAGTTAGTTAGTTAGTTAGTTAGTTAGTTAGTTAGTTAGTTAGTTAGTTAGTTAGTTAGTTAGTTAGTTAGTTAGTTAGTTAGTTAGTTAGTTAGTTAGTTAGTTAGTTAGTTAGTTAGTTAGTTAGTTAGTTAGTTAGTTAGTTAAGTAGTTAGTTAGTTAGTTAGTTAGTTAGTTAGTTAGTTAGTTAGTTAGTTAGTTAGTTAGTTAGTTAGTTAGTTAGTTAGTTAGTTAGTTAGTTAGTTAGTTAGTTAGTTGGGTTATGTTGATTAACAAGTCTTCTGGCGTGTTTGGCGTGCGTCTCGTTTTTTGCTGTGCCGATCTTAATTCCCAAGTCTGCCATTCTGGCGAGTGATGTGGATTCATTGCCACCAAAGTCCTCTATACTTCCCATTTCTCTGAGGGCATTGATAATATCAGCATGATCCATAGGCTGGCCGTCGGTAGTGATAGCGGATGCAGTCAGCCTGTCAGCTCTTTCATTTCCATCGACGCCTGCGTGTCCTGGAACAAAAATAAAGGTGACTCCACGTACAGTGGACTTCTGCAATGATTCAAGCCATTGTCTTTGCACTGAACCTGCCGGATCATACTCATTGAATCACTGAGTATACATATGCGGGTGTATTTTTGTGTTTCAAGCCAGGCAAACGTTGCGTCACTGCCATCACCTCCATCGTCATGCTGCTGGTTGTCATGGAGAAGACGCCGTTGGCTTCTTTGACTGTTCTGCCCGCTGAGCGTGCTGTGAATGCCCATGCGCTTCTTCTTTGGCGTATAACGGATCCGTCTGTATAGATTAGTGCATCTGCCTCGTCTGAATTTTTACTGATAAGAGCGTTGACCTCTGCATTACAAGCAACAGGATTCTCTTCTCCACATCGCCTGTTGAGTGTGACAATACAGGAGAATGTACAAATAAACGCCCGAGGCACAGGTATCCATTCTGCACCAGGTATGATGTCGGTTAGTCTGCATATTTGCCTAATAACATCTTCTGCCCGACCTAGCCACAATTTTCCCCTCTTAAGTCTGTCGCCCTTTTCACTAAAAAGCGCTTGATGCAGTGGGTGTTTCTTATCAGCACATATTTTAAGGTATGCCCGAGCCCTCCACATCCCGATCCTTTGGTTCATTGTTGGAAAGTCAAGTAAATACCTCATTGCTCCACAGGATGTGTCTCTTGTACATCCCAAAATAATGCGCATGGCTTCATTTTGCACCTTTTCGAGTCGTTCAATCTGGGTAGCACTGACGGTGAGGATGGCCATAGCGTATTCAATGGGGGAAAGTACCAGACCGTAGAATGGAAGTATTAGTAGTCTTTGCTCGATATTGGAAGCAGCCATAATCCTCATTGCAGATAGACCTTTGCGTGCTTTTGTTATCACATGGTCAACGTGTTCCCTGAATGATAAGCTGCGATTGAACCTCACCCCGAGAAACGTCATAACGTGGGTTCTGATCAACACATTATCACACATTTTCACTTCTGGTAAGTCCGACTTGACAATGTGATTGTTCAAAGAGAACCATGACACTGATGCCTTCTAAGGATTGACATAGGCATTGAAACCATCACACCAGGCGGCAATTCGATCGAGTTCTTTGTGCATTGTGCTGGCGATCTCCTGTCTATCACGCCCTCGTCGATAAATCAAAATATAAGACTGGTGATAGCGGTGATCCCTGTGGCAAGCCTGGACATATCGTTTGTGGTTCTGAGGACCAGCTACCACATCTTAGTACAATCTTACTCTGGAACAGGACCGCAGCAATCCAGCGGATCAGAATAGGATTTACTTCTAATTTAAGCAGTAATTGCATTAAATAATCATATGGTACTTGATTGTAGGCATCTTCTAAGTCCAACACTGCCGCACATGTCTCTTCTTTAATCTGAAATCCCTCGTAAACATCGTAGGCGAAAACTGCAGCATTGAACCATGTCTCCTTATTCAACCTGTACCCTCCAAGTGTTGGTCTGAACTTATCAAGTAGTGCCAAGTAGGTGGTCAATCTTTGTGCGACAATTTTCTCCATAAGTTTGCCAACAGTATTCTGCATCAGGATGATTCTATAGCGGCAGATCTTTGAGTGGTCTTTATTCGGCTTTAGTAGTGGGAACAAATAACTATGGAGCCATTCCTCTTGTATCTGGCCACTCTGGGTGCTGATATTGAATTCTTTTGCCAAGCTTTTCAAATCAGCATTTGACATCATCAGCATGTCGTTGTATCGGATGCCGTCAGGACCTGGGGCAGTGCTGCACGATATCTTGAGGCAAGAAATAGCAATATAAATCTAGCGGATACTGCTTAAATATAAAATAACAGACAAGTTTATCTGTCCGAGAGAACCGCATAAGTCAAGGGGAGCCTTCGTGATGGTGCGGATAGACGCTCTCCCTCGGATACAAAGCCAGTGGGTTCAAATCAGCATAGAGGCGGAGTTTTTTCTCCAGGTGAACCCAGCCCTATATGGGAACCAGGTAAAGTCTTCGGAAGTTTGCACACATCACCTATCGAGGGCTATCTGGGTTATCTGGGTAGAGATTCGACACAATAGCATTCAGGACAAGTCCGTATGAGCTCCCCTTCCCGTCGCAACAGCCAGCGAAGAGACTCTTTAATGATACTGCTCTCTATCATCTGGTTAGCTATTTGTCTCGCCTTCCACTGAGTCTTGAGCGGCACCCAGAGCCTATAGCCACTCCGATTGCTTTATTCTCTATAGGTACTTGAGATCACAGGCGAGATTTCTCCTCTGTCGTGTGCATCTGGTTGGTCTTTCCCAAATAACTCTATCATTGCCTGGGCAAAATATCCGTAGGACTCTCACTACCTGCGACCGCTGAATGAATGCAACTCATTTTGTGCGAATGAAACATGATTCTACCATCGTGAGCATGATCTGTGAATCTGATATTTTTGAAATATGGGTGGCTTGGATTTTCTTCACCTACCAGAGGGACACAGTTACCGCCTCAACCTCCATTCTAATGGAGCTGCGTGGTTTCGAGGCATGGTGTCCGCCTCGAATGCTAGAGGTTCCGGGTTAAATCCCTAGTAAGAGCTGGGATTTTCTTCACGTGGAGTTGGATTATTAGTAATTCCCTCCTGGTCTCTGGGTAGTGAGATCGGACGCCCGTGTGCATTGTTGCGCACGTAAAAATTCCCTTGGCAATTGGAGATTGAACAGAGTAGCTTAACGGTGCTGCTCGGGCAAAATGTGGAGTTAAAACTCTACCCAAAGCATTTCAGGATCCTCGCCGATGCTAGAGAGCCTGTGAACTGTGCTGAGTTTCTTCAGACTCACACTTGGGTTCGAAGAAGAAGGAAGCACTTAGGGGTTACTACCCCTTGTGGCATAATGTTGATCCGTTGTTCAAACTTCTAACTTCGAATGTCAAACCTCCATTCTCAAGCTGGATGTAGAAATGTCATATATCATGCCCTCTTCAGTCATCCTTCCCAGTCATTAGGCTATGTATCCCTATCCACTCGCTCTATTTATGAACACTGACCCATGAGTGTATATAATGTAGTCCTCTGGCCTAGTGTAGTCCTCTTACAGTTGTTAAACCTCTGCGTTACCACGTCCCACTGCCCATACCCTGCATTGTCCTCCCAAGGTAATTACCACCTTAAACAGTTCTTCCCTGCTTTTCATTACTTCTACCCATTTCCTTTATAGGATAGTATCTACATCTAGATCTTCAATGGTCTACAAAATATGAGTCTTGCCTCCTGTGCCCGATTCGCCACTGGCGCGAAAAGAAACCCTTTACTGATTACTTTTACATTAGTCAAAATTCAGTGTACGGAGAAGACACCTCACTTACACACGGATCAGAATAGGAAAATGCATTCTCGACAAGCTTCTTTCCAGTATTCTTCATAATGACTTGAGAGACAATATTATTAGTGAATAAATATTAGTGAATAAATATTAGTGAATAAATATTAGTGAATAAATATTAGTGAATAAATATTAGTGAATAAATATTAGTGAGTAAATATTAGTGAATAAATATTAGTGAATAAATATTAGTGAGTAAATATTAGTGAATAAATATTAGTGAGTAAATATTAGTGAGTAAATATTAGTGAATAAATATTAGTGAATAAATATTAGTGAATAAATATTAGTGAATAAATATTAGTGAATAAATATTAGTGAGTAAATATTAGTGAATAAATATTAGTGAGTAAATATTAGTGAGTAAATATTAGTGAATAAATATTAGTGAATAAATATTAGTGAATAAATATTAGTGAATAAATATTAGTGAATAAATATTAGTGAATAAATATTAGTGAGTAAATATTAGTGAGTAAATATTAGTGAATAAATATTAGTGAATAAATATTAGTGAATAAATATTAGTGAATAAATATTAGTGAATAAATATTAGTGAATAAATACACTTAAAAAAATTAGTTAAGGACCCTTATCCACGCCTATAGGCGTATAGGGCATAGGGCTAAACAAATATTTGTATAGACCAATCGGCACAAGATGGGAGATGTGGTCAGCATCACGCCGGCCGCCTTTTTTCCCGGGACTGCACCCGGTACCCACTCATGGCTGGGAGCCAAGGTCATTTTTGAAAATTAGTCCGGCTCTGCCAGAAAGCGAACCGAGGACCTTCCGATCTCCGTCGAGCGTCTAGCCGCTTGGCCACAGCGACTCCTAGTGAGTAAATATTAGTTAGTAAATATTAGTGAGCAAATATTAATGATTAAATATTAGTGAGTAAATATTAGTGAGTAAATATGAGTGAGTAAATATTAGTGATTAAATATGAGTGAGTAAATATTAGTGATTAAATATGAGTGAGTAAATATTAGTGATTAAATATTAGTGAGTAAATATGAGTAAAGGTAAAGTCGGGAGATGTGAACCAGCGTCACTGCACACGGTTATAAACCAAAAGTTCTCTGTCACCAGTACGGACAGCTGATAAGTATTGCCCGCCTGTGTCGCCGTCGGCACGTAGCTCTGTGGCTACAGTGACGTTCCTCCATTTACCCCAGAGTGTCAACTCTGATACCCATTTCCTAGAGGCTGGGTGAAGCCCGAGAGCCGCCTGGTTTCGAACACCGACCGTGGGCTGCAGCGAGGATTTGAAAGCGAGCCTCTTATCGACAAATACCAAATATTATTAATTAACTACTATTGAGTAGTTCCTAATACATAATAAATTAATAAACTGGTTGGAAAGAAATTCTAACTATTTTTATTTTACTAATTCTTTCTTCCTGTCTTCCTTTCATTTTTTTTTCCTTTGTTGCTTTTGTCTTTGATTTCACCTTCTTTCTTTCTTTCTTTCTTTCTTTCTTTCTTTCTTTCTTTCTTTCTTTCTTTCTTTCTTTCTTTCTTTCTTTCTTTCTTTCTTTCTTTCTTTCTTTTTTTTTCTTTCTTTTTTTCTTTCTTTCTTTCTTTCTTTCTTTCTTTCTTTCTTTCTTTCTTTCTTTCTTTCTTTCTTTCTTTCTTTCTTTCTTTCTTTCTTTCTTTCTTTCTTTTTCTTTCTTTTCTTTCTTTCTTTCTTTCTTTCTTTCTTTCTTTCTTTCTTTCTTTCTTTCTTTCTTTCTTTCTTTCTTTCTTTCTTTCTTTCTTTCTTTCTTTCTTTCTTTCTTTCTGTCATTCTTTCTTTCTTTATTTCTATTTCTTTCTTTTTATTTTCTTTTTTTCTGCTTCTATCACTACTACAGTAACAGCAACTACTACCTCTACTACCACCACTACAAATTTTCATTACAACAGTAACAGCAACCAATACCACTACTACCACCACTACAACCGTCACTACAACAGTAACAACAACTACTACCACTACTACCACCACTACAACCATCGCTACTACTACTACTTCTTACTGTTCTTTCTTCCATTCTGTTTAGTTTCTCTTTATATATCTTTTCATCCAGTGCAACATTCGTGGTCGGTGACCCCGTGTCTATGGTCATAAAAATGTTTGACAGAAAGGGCAGGCCAAGACTGAAAGGGGGAGACAGGCTCAAAGTTTGGCTGAAAGATATGAATTTTCAGCACAGCATAAGTGTCAAAATTACCGATTTCAACAATGGTACCTACCTGGCAACAACAGTACTGCCATGGGCGGGATCTGTACGGTAAGTGTATTTAATACTGTTTCAATGGTGTCTCAGAACAAGAGAGTATTGAGATTGTGGGTGCTACAACATTGACAGCTGAGCAAGGTCCAGTTCCAGTTAGCGAGGCACACGAGCAAGTGAGCAGCCACTCCACCACACCTCTATACTCAGCCTACGATATAGTAAAGTAAAGTTCCCTTTTGACGCCTTTCGGCGCATCGGGCATATGGGCAGAGCGTCCCATATTTTTACAGACCATCAGCACTCTGTGGGTAATGTGGTCAGCATTACGCCGGCTGTCTTTACTTTCCCAGGACAGCCCATCCTGGTACCCATTTTAGGCTGGGTCGACCTGCAACGTCCTATACCACGACAAAAATCCACGCAGCCTGCAGTGGGTTTCGATCGCGGTATGCTGGCTTACGAGTCGGACTCGCAACACCTTACAGAGGGGGAAAAAACCGATTGTAAGAAAAACAAGATTTATCAGTTTACCATAACAAAACAAAAGCTTTAAAAAAAGATAAGCAGACACGCATGAAGCCTCAAACGATCGATTTTACTTGTGTTGTTATTGAGGTAAAGATAGATATATAAAGATTAATTGTAAATGGACAACATAAAATTTACAGACTACATTGCAGCATTTTACACGCAGCACGTAACCAGATATGTTCATGTGACACTTGTGGTGCTGCTATCAGTTTTTCAACAAAATCTTAGTATGATTAATGTATTCAGCGATGGATGTTAAAATACAAAAACAAGACGAAAATATGCGTCTAAACTCTTCAAAAAACGTTTCCCAAAACCTGCATTCATATATACGTGTATACACAAACATACTAACACCTATGTATCCCTACATACATACACACATACACACAGACACACATACATACATACAAACACATACATGCATAATCATTGGCTCCTTTTCGTCTTTCCAGACGATATTGTTAACTTGCGCTATGAGGAGGCATGAGACTCACAGTCCATGGCGATGGCGAGTGTGACTAGCAAGACCTGCCTGTGTCAAGAAAAGTCTTCTTCAATGATAGCATGGGATTTCAGGACCATTGTTAAAAACATTTGTGTTTAATCCGTTTCTTTTCAAACGCTCCACTGCCATCCTTTCTGCAATCATTTCTTCCTTAAGTCTCATTCCCTACTGATATGCCCTTTCCACACAATACAGTCCGTGGCATTTTGTTCCCATGAGTCCGCCTCAACACGTGTTTCATTCATGTCCCTCTTGCACACATCTTTATAACGTAGTAGATGTCGGCCTTGACATCTTCTTCCTGTCTTTAATTCACCATAAAGGATTCCTTAGGGACTTTGTCATCCTACATTCTCAAGGTGTGACCCAGCCACCTGAGCCTTCGTAGACTGAGCATGGAAAAGACTGTTGTAGTACCCGCTCTTTCCAGTACCTCAGTGTTTGTGATTTTGTCCTGCCACTTAATGCCAGGTATTCTTCTTAGGAATCGCATGTGAAAGCTAATAAGCCGCCTCTCCTGTTGCAAATAGATTGACCAAGTTTCACTGTCATAAAGCAGAGTGCTGAGAACACAAGCCTGATAGATAAGGGATTTTGTTTTATTTGTGAGCTTTCTGTTCTCCCAAACTCTGTCAGTCTGCTCATTTTTGTTGCCGCCTTACCTATCCTGATGTTGATTTCTTGGTCAAGCGATAGTTTACTATTCACTGTGGAACCCAGATAGGTAAAATGGTCTACTGTCACAAGCTCTTCACCGTAATATGTAAAATGTAGGTCTATTACTGACACCTTGCACCATAACCTTTGTCTTCTTTATGCTGACTGTTAGTCCAAATTCACAGCACGCATCAGCAAAGGCAGATAGTAAACATTGCAGCTCCTCCTCTGAGTGGGTGGTTATTGCGGCATCATCTGCAAACAGCAGCTCTCTGATAAGTGCCTTTCTTATACTGGTTTTGGCCTTCAGCCTGCGAGCATTGTCAAGGCTGCCGTCAGATCGAAAATGAATGCAAATACCACTCTTCTGATCTCGAAAGGCATGTGTCAAAAGAAGTAAAAAGTATATTACAAAGAGGGTAGGAGCAAGTACACACCCCTGCTTTTGATTAAAAATTCCTCCGATGTTACACCATCAAAGCTGATTTTACCGTTCATACCTGTGCGAAACGACTCAATAATGCTCAGTAGAGTATTTGGACACCCAACCTTCTTCATTGCGTTGAGCAGATCTTTTCGGTTAACCAAATCAAATGCCTTGGTAAGATCAATAAAACAACACACAGTGGTTGATTTTGTTCGCGGCATTTTTCCTGCAACTGTCGTAATGAAAATATCATATCAGTGGTAAATCCGTTCCCACGAAAGCCACACTTTGACTCTGGGTAAACGCGTTCTCCCAGGATCTGGAGTCTTCGCAGAACAATTCTAGCAAGTACTTTTCCAACAGTACACAGCAGTGATATTCCCCTATAGTTATTGCAGTCTCTCCGATTACCCTTGTTATTGTACATAGTTATGATGTTTGCATCTTTGAAATCTTGCGGAACCTCTCCCTCATGCCAGCAGAGTGTTTTGAGCTGATAGATGTGTGGGATTAGAATGTCTTTCCCACTCCTGAAGATTTCAATAGGAATTCCATTTCTGCCTGGGGCTTTCCCTGCAGCCAATTCACCAATAGCATTTAAAAATTCTACATTTGTAGGAAAAGTGTCTAGATAGTCAAGAGTTGGTAGCGTATTCATGGCATTAAGAGCATCATCTGCTGGTTTAGTATCAACTGAGTAAAGCTCCAGATAGTGTTCCACCCATCTATCTAGATGCTGCTTCTTGTCATTAATAATCTCCCCATTCAGAGTTTTTAGTTTTGAAAATATTTTACACTAGGGATATATCTGTTTTTTTAAGTAAAAATTATCTTTGGTTTCATTCGAACTCGTGCAGCAACTAGGGAATGGTTAGTATCACAGTCAGCACATACACACTGAAACACATACACACAAGCATACATATATACATACATACACATATACATAGATGCATACATACATACATATATACATATATACATACATACATACAAACATGACATGCATACATTGCATACATACATACATTACATACATACTTACATACATACAAACAAGACATGCATACATTGCATACATACATACATTACATACATACAGGACATGCATACATTGCATACATACATACATTACATACATACATACATACATACATACATACAGACAGACAGACAGACAGACAGACAGACAGACAGACAGACAGACAGACAGACAGACAGACAGACAGACAGACAGACAGACAGACAGACAGACAGACAGACAGACAGACAGACAGACAGACAGACAGACAGACAGACAGACAGACAGACAGACAGACAGACAGACAGACAGACAGACAGACAGACAGACAGACAGACAGACAGACAGACAGACAGACAGACAGACAGACAGACAGACAGACAGACAGACAGACAGACAGACAGACAGACAGACAGGACAGGACAGGACAGACAGACAGACAGACAGACAGACAGACAGACAGACAGACAGACAACAGGACAGACAGACAGGACATACAGACAGGACAGACAGACAGACAGGACAGACATGACAGACAGACAGGACAGACATGACAGACATGACAGACAGACAGGACAGACCGACAGTACAGACAGGACAGACAGATAGGACAGACCGACAGGACAGACAGACAGATAGACAGGACAAACCGACAGGACAGACAGACAGACAGACTGTAGCAAAGTTATGATATTAGGCTACCATTACATGAGGTGGGTACATGTAGTGTCACCTTACACACTACGTTTGTTTCAATCCTTGTGACCACCCAGTAGCAATAGACGTCACCATGAGTGTGACTGCCGCAAATTTACATTGATGGATTAAGATTAACTCTTTTATGGAGTTCAGAAACTTGAATTCTACGCCACACCAGTCAGCCACGCAATCTAGTCTTTTCAGAATAACGCGGGCATGGTCTTTGCTAAACGTCATGATCGTTGGATCATCCATAAATGCATGCAGCTGTAGTATCTAGTGATCCCCAGTTTGAAAGTCTTGGCCGACAGCCTCATCCAACATAACCTGCACAGCCAACACGAACAGTATGGTAGAAATCGTTAAACCCATTGCTATCTGAACCTGGAGCTTAGTCCGCCTTGTTGTAAACGTAAGGGTAGAGAAGCGTATGGCGAACTCTGGGAAATAGTGCTCGATGGTGCGGTGATTTCTGTCGGTACGTGGAACATGCGAAGGTCATGCCCCAGTAGCTTAAATGGTACCGACCCATTGACGTTGGCGAGGTCTAACCACGTCTTGAGTCCGAAGATGCTCAGCACAGTGCACATGCTCTGTAGCACCAGCGAGAATCGTGAAATACTTTCAGTAGATTTTTTAACTCCAAATTTTTTTGCCCGGATAGCGCCGTAAAGGCTACTCTTTTCGATTTCCAACTGCCTAAGGATTTTTTACGCGCGTAACAATGCGCACGGGCGTCCGATCCTACTACCCAGAGACCAGGGGGACTTACTAGAAGTCTAAGTCTACGTGAAGAAATCCCAGCCCTCACCGGGGATTGAACCCAGAACCTCTAGCATTCGAGGCGGACACGATGAACTGAGACCACGCAGCCCTCTAGGGCAGTTCTGAAAAAAAAAAGAGTTTAAAATACTATCTCCGTCATTGTAAAATTCTCAAACGTTTGTCAGATTTAAATTATCATTATTAAAATTATTATGAAATAACAGACCCTTTTTACGCCAATGGCGAATGGAACTTACAATACTAGACTTAATTATAAACCAATAGGCATTCGATCTGTGCTGTAGTTCACATCACGCCGACCACCTTCATTTCCTAAGACATTACCTGGCACCCATTTTAATCAATGTAAGCTTGGTAGACAACGTGAACAGTCTGTCTTTAATTCCGTCAGGTGCAAATTTAAACAAAATAGCTTCTACAAGCAGATGAACGTCTAGCCACTGAGCTAATGCTGCTCCCATTACAATAAGTATTCAACTACCTATTCGAAAGCCTAACATTTGGCAGTGATTTCATCAAAGAGTAAGGGTAAGTAAAGGACTTTTGTCCATGCTGTGAGGCCAATTTGGCAAATAGACCTAGACCAATATTTCAACTGATATGGTAAACATTTGTCTGGGACCCACTAAAGTCAGGGGTCAGTGCCTGAACCCACGTTACACAGTAGAACGTCTTGTCGCTTCATCACTGTGATTAAATATGCGTGTCAAAACATCGTTTGTGTTCCAATCCACAGAGTTATGGCCATTTTAAGACAGTCCAGAGAGTTTTTTAGAGCACTGGCTTACGTACACAGAGCTTTGAAAAGTTCATTTCCCTTTTTTGGAGCATATTCAAATTCTCAGGTAAGAATTCTTAACTGTTGGTCAAGAAAACATAAAGGGAACCTGAGTGGTCTCGAGGCATGGTATCCGCCTCGAGTGCTAGAGGTTCCGGGTTCAATCCCAGGTAAGGGGATTTTTCAACATGGACTTTGACTTCTAGTAATTCCTTTGCTCTCTGGGTAGTGAGATCGGACGCCCATGTGCATTGTTGTGCACGTAAAAAAATCTCTTGGCAGTTGGAAATCGAAAAGAGTTTCTTAACGGTGCTGCCAGGGCAAAATTTTTGAGTTAAAAATCTATCCAAAGTATTTCAGGATCCTCGCCGGTGCTACAGAGCTTGTGCACTGAGCTGAGATTCTTTGGACACTGACTCGAGTTAGAAGAAGAACTGAGCAATAATAGGTTACTACCCGTGTGCTTTAATGTTGATCCGTTGTTGAAAACCTTAAACTTTAAAAATAAAGGACCCTTTCCAAGCCTTCGGACGTACTGGGGATTTAGGTCCACTTTTCCACGCCTTTAGGTGAATTGCGAATGTAGGGCTAGACCTAAATTTTTTATAGACCAAGCTGCACTCGGTGGATAATGTAGTCAAAAAGGCCCGAACTAATTTCACTCCCCAGAGTTTTACTTGGTACTTTTTTTTAAAGGATGGATCGACCTATAAACCCGGGCAATTTTTGAAAAAAATGTCCGACCCATTCACGACCTGAACCCCTGACTCTCGGATCCGCAGGCTAGCGTCTAGTCGTTACGCCAAGGCGGATTCCGTTGTACCCTAGTTACATAAAAGAAATAACCTCCATGGATTAGTGATTAATACACTAGCATGTGAGCACACACACACAGACACACACACGTATATATATATATATATATATATATATATATATATATATATATATATATATATAATAAATTTTTTTATTGGTAGGTTCTTAAAGTCTGATCAGTTCTGCTCTTAGATAAACGTATACATATATTTATATAATATAAATATATACGCACAATGATAAAAATTGACTGACCAAATCGACAACCTGCAAGGATGTCGAGTTGTTCATTCATCAAAGTGCACTTGTTTCTGCAGCGAAACACTGTGCTAATTTAGAGGCGTCATGGTGATATATGTGATATATCTCCAGTACGGTAACTAAAGCTATGGAGTTTGCTGTTGTCTATCTCTCTGTTTCCTTCTGTAGATCAAATATGTCAGTCAGTTTATTATACTGCTTCTATGGAATCATAAGTTGTCCAAGTGTTTATTTCAAAAAATTAGGAATTATTTGGAAACAAAATGTAGTTGGTAAGTAAACTGGTTATACCTTTCTTGTTCTGTGTTCTACAATATGTCTCCATACTTTTCCCATCTCTGTCTTGAAGCCGAATAACAACTAAAAAACTCTGCATGAGTTTGCAGCCGGTGATCGGAAGAAGAAAAAATAAAGTTAAAATAACAGGGTAAAAAACAATAATTATCATGAATAAAGAATGAGCTTGAATATGTCCCGGGCTACGTACTGTCTAACAGCTGTTGTGCTCTATAGATCATTTACATTTAGCCACAAAGACCACTCTCTTAGCCGGAACTCGGTGTTGACGTTACACCATTACAGTAGTAGTAGTAAATTGTACCCCACCAGGACATCACACAAGCGATAAACACCCGATGACACAAAGTGCCACCACGTGGACGAGGATCACCCGTGGAGAGGTCCCGGAAAACAGCGTTCAGCCATTAGACCACATTTATGGCGGGGCTATATCGCAGCCCCTGGCAATAGCCAGGGTTGGGGCTTCAAAATAACGAAAAACTGCATCCCACAAGGAGAGGTATATATATATATATATATATATATATATATATATATATATATATATATATATATAAGAATTTGCTTTCTTCTGTGACCATCACAGCCAAAAATGTCAACCAAGAAGCGATGAGTTAGTGTGCAAGTATACGAAGGGTAAGGTGGCTAGGTCAAACCTGGAGAATGGAGGTTGGCAGAGTCCCTAAAGACATCCTTTATGGTGAATAAAAGACAGGAGGGAGATGTGGAGGCCGACCTCTACTACAATATAAAGATGTGTGCAAGCGGGACATGAATGAAACAGGTATTGAGGTGGACGCATGGGAACAAAATGCCATTGACCGTGTTGTGTAGAAATGGCATATCAGAAAGGGAATGCGACTGAAGGAAGAAATGATTGCAGAAAGGATAAGAGCTGAACGTCTAAAAAGAAACGGATTAAACACAAATGTCGACAACTATGGTCCTGTAACCCCATGCTATCAAAATTTTTTTTTTGGGGGGGGGGGGGACACGGGCGGGTCTTGCTAATCTCACACGCCATCGCCATGTTCTGTGAGTCTCATGCCTCTTCATAGAGCAATATCACACTATCGTCAAGAAATACGGAAAGGTGCCAGTGAAAATGATTGATGTATGTGCAAGTGAAAATGACATAAAATGTTGTTTAATACCCCATTTGACAATAAATACCAAATGCCACACCAGTTAGTAGGCTTATTTGTATATACTGATGACAAGTAACTGAATATCATGTTTATCATACAGGCCAATGAAAGTGTTCCTTGTAGTCCGTTCCCTGTTGTTCCTGGCCATCAAAAGTCCGAGTTATGTAATCTGACGTTGGAAAACGGCTCCCCTTGGTTTTGTGGTCGCCCCAGCAAACGGGAACTCAATTGTTCAGATTATAAAAGTATCAGTTATTCCAGACTGGACATTGCTATGCCAGTCAGCCCAGCAGAAGATGGATTGCTAAAACAAGGGACCAGTCAGTAAGTACGATAAATATTGTAGAATTGCCGTATATTGGGTTTGAATTTCGTGTAGTCAGAATTTTTTTAAATATTTACTTAGCTCCCAGGTCAACCCAGTCTAAAATGTGGTTAGTTGCGTATCCTTTACAGGACGTTGCAGATCCAACCCCAACAGCCCCTGGCTGTTGTGTGGTTTTTTTTTCTAGGCAAATTTACGTCCATTAGTTTTCCATTACTCCTGGACCGTCGGCTTTCTTGATACCACTATCGAAACCAACGCAAGGCGCATGGCCCACAGCTGGGATCGAACCGGGCATTACGAAGCGTTCGCATCGACTTAGCCGCAGAGCCGACAGCCTAAAATGGATGGCCCCCCAAAAAAAGTCCTTCTAAGTAAAGATAGTCAGCGTGACTGCTGATTCCATCACCCCAATTTTGTGCCTTTTGATCTATGTCATATATTTATAGCACTATACACTGTTCCGAATACGACAAGAGGAGCGGAACAGATCCTTATAGAATGGCTTCTTTTAGATTCTAGAGCCAGGATTTGAATTACATTATGAGCATCGCTGCGCATGGCAATATTCTTCAAAGTCATTCTAAAGGTCTTCGGTTCAAATCCATGTCAAGACAAATTAATACAATTTACAAAGGGATCCAAGCCTAACATAGACAGAAGGAACTAAAACTGGAAGTAACAGCATATGATGTGAGCTCAGACCGCATCATCCATTGAATCTCTGGTGCTTTATACATTCATGGGTCCATCAAATTTGCGAGAAGCACTGACACCGTTACCAGGCATTTATTTACTTCCATTTAAAACATCAGGGACAAAGAAAATACACAATTGTGTACCTATTTCGGCTACATTTCTTTAACAATTTGTTTTTCAAATCGTGTTGCATACATTTGGCGGCTAAAACAATAGCTACTATTCTTGCCGACCATTTAATTAGCCCGCCGTACCTTTGCAGCGCTCACTTCATCGCGGGTTCTACAACCGTCATGGTAACCTCGTGATTGTCTTTCCTGGCCTGTGGCCTTACTAAGCCCAACCCCGTACTAGATTCTATAGTTTAATCATTATTTTTTTTTCCCGAAGTCTGCTAGTTAGATCGCAATGATTGTCTGCATTCAGTCTTTGAATATTCATGACGCGAAAATAGTTCTATTCTTTAGTCCACTGATGCTCAGGAATTTGCTGACCACCCAGTTTCTTTGATCTTTCTCGAAATATTATAAATAAGTAGAATGCAGTTTTAGATTTTACAGTAAATGTGGTAATTTCAGGTTCAAGTAAATACATAGAGCAAGCGAAAATTTGATTCGTTTCTCTGGGTAACGAATATCACAATATAAACGGCACATCTCATATCCCCGGCGGAAGTGTTGGTACAGTAAAACGGTAACCTCTGCACAGTTATAACTGTGCGCCTCCAACTCATTACACAACTGATGTCTATGACCGTTTTAATGCGATACATATATGACACAATAACTCAGCTAATTTGTGAATACTCTTTTTTGCTAAATAATCTTGAACGACGCCCCCCCCCCTTACTTCCCCCTCCCCCCGTCCCCATTCACTAATAGATAGTATGAATTTGCACAAGAAAATCGTAAAATTATACGATTGTTCTTTGACCCAGTGTTTAACCCCTGTATTGTGCTTATTAACATTAGTTCCTACTGTTAATGAAAGTAACCTTCCTTAACTCTACCAAGACGGTTTCATGATAAAAATACACATCGCAAGGAACAAACTAAGCTACATTAGTGAATAAAAGTTCATTTACGTCATGGATGCATGGAGAGAATATACCAAATGTCATTACAGTCGGTGGATTAGATTCCAAGTAAGTAACTAAGTTTTACCCCACCAGGACATCACACACAGCGATAAACACAAAGTGCCACCCAGCTGATGAGGATCACCAGTTGAGAGGTCCCGAAACCGCGTTCAACCGTGAGGTGACATTACGGCCCCCGGCCTTGGTTAAGTTTCAAAATAACAAAATATTGCATCCCACAAGGGGACGACTAACGGAATAATGTTAGTTTCTAAAATATTAAAACACAATCATGTTCACGAATTTCTGAACAGATTATCATCATCATCATCATGTGTTCTGCCAACTGGTGTAGGCGCTTATACGTCTTCACAGATCACGATACCTGGTTGCCTGGAACAGCTTTCTTGATGATACCCCTCCATGTCATTGTTTCAGCCCATCCAATATCATCTCTTTTGGTCTGCCTCTGCCCCTTTTTCCACTGATCTTTCCAGCTGTCACGATGTTCTCCAATGTCTCTCTTCTCATTATGTGGCCAAAGAACAGTATTTGCCTCTTTCTTATTGTTTTCTTTTTTTTCTTTTAGAGATCTACTTTCATTAGCTTTTTTCAAGCTATCGTTCTTATTTACTCTGGCCGTCTAAAGTATTCTTTACATTTGTCTCAGAAACCACATCTCTGTTGCTTCCAAATTCTTCCAAATTTGTTCATTGACATTCCAAGATTCGCTGCCATTTAGCAGAACAGGTTCTGTACAACATTTTAGCACTCCCTTTCTAACATTAAATGACAACGATTTGTTGCATTTTTTTATGTTTTATTTTATTTTCTGAAATGCAACTTTCGCTTGACCTATTCTACTTTTAATCCCTGTCCCACATTTTCCATCTGATGATATGACTGTGAAAGACTATAGGAACACAAATGTGACAGGTACTAATTGGTAGGAGAGAATTTTTACGCCATGAAGACGTTAGATATCCGTTTTTCGTGGTGATTATAAATCTCTAGCCATCGGACTGTTCCTGTAGATACCGAAAGGATTCAGTCTCTAATGAGTGGAAGGCTTAGCCAAGGATGTGAGGTTTAGCAGCAAAGTGCTGCAGAAGAGTCTACAATCAGAACGTAGTGTAAAAGCTCTGCGCTTGTAGCCTACTTGAATGTTCTTCACCTGCCTTTCCCAGAGATTCCATCACAGACACACACAACTGGAATACAGATTGCTTCGTAAGCGTAGAGTGGTGCCCCAATATAACATTGCTATTTGACAGTACGGTTGAACGGGTTTTCCTGGATTTGAGCCGGTCTGAGGCTCATTCTTGAGATGTCTATACTATAGACTGCAGTCCAGGAGGGGACATCCTAAAATGTAACACACAGAAATAATTTCAAAGCTGACCTGTGCTGGCCATTGATGGGTCTTCGAAGGGCAACATCTGTTGATCAAATGATGAAGAGGCCACTATACAAATGTGGCTTTAGAGTGTCCTATAAACCAAGAATCTTCAAACTGGTAATCAAATGTCACATGTAGTCAGATATGTCGGTTAAATGTAGGCATATCGCAGCTATGCTGTAAACAGACACACCGCAATTACGTCACTGCTAAGAAAAGTGAAGAAGAAATGTCCCAGTGAAACCACCCTAAAGCTGAGAAATGCAAGTTTGTTTGAGATGCTCTGTAGAGTAAATGCAAATAATTGTACCTCTTCAGTCGTTAACACTTTAATAAAGAGATTTTCATCAATGGTTTGGATTCGCAGCTTCAATCTAACCCAAAGGACCCTAATTAGATAGACGTCTTTGACTATTGAATATTTTTCTTCTACATAAGTAATCTCTAAAAATTTTCAAACTGCGTTTCCCTTGAGTATTTATATGACAAGACTCCCTGCGCACCCCGCTCCCATTTTGTTTCGCAACAAAATAACTCGAGATTTTTTTATTTTTTTTTTTAGTGAGGAAAGGTTTCCTCATCTAAAATTAAATACACGTTTTATCATAATAATTATCCTTGGCTTTTTGTTTTATAAATAGTTTAAAACATAGTTTATTTATGATTGAACAGGAAAAAAAATACATTTAACGGATTGTTACAAGTAAAAATGCACTCATTTTTAAAATTGCTCGATGCTTCCCTTGAATCTTCTCCACGGCCCGGTGGGGAGCGTACCCCAGGGCAGAAACAACGTACATCGAATGGTTACTGAGTTATATATTTTTACATTTGGGCAAGACTTCCAGACAGAATTTTGATTTGGATATATTCTTCTTCTTGAGGTACACATACTGGAAGCTCACCAGCCGGCTCTAAAATCTTGGGTTCGAATTCCTTTAAAAATAAATGTTTGCTATCAGGTCGCCGTAGTCTAAACTGGCTACCAGGAAAAGTCCTGACAAGCAAAAGTCTGCCACATCAGCCACCCAGTGCCGACTGGTCCATAAAATAAAATGTCTGCTACCATACAACTTCTTCCTCTTGTTTCTTTTTTTTTTTTTTTTTTTTTTTTTTTTTTTTATTGAAATAGATTATCTACATCTGCAATGTTGTCTCTAGTATGAACTTCATACAACTGATGTGCAACTGGAGAGGAAATGGTATTTTTTCGTATTTAATTTAGGATGATGTTACATTTAAAACTAGTAACTTCGCAATGTCTTATCATAAGAATATCTCGTATTCCACAGAAACAACTTCTTAGCCGGGAATATTACCTTAAATATCAAAGCAAGTAAGTATATGACAAAACATTCGCAAGTAATAAGGCATAACGTGATGATGATATTAGTGCAGAAATGCTCAAGGCAGCAGATGGTGTAACCATACACCGAACTAAAAATATGCTTAACAGAATATGGGCTGTGGTAAGTATTCCAAATCGGTCGAAGAAAGGAATAATAGTTAAAATTCCAAAAGAAGATAATCTTACTGACTGTAGCAAGTGGGAAGTAGTTTCTCTCTTATCGGTAATGTCAAAAACCTTTTGTGCAGGAATTCCTAATGGATAAAATGTGTAGTCGACAACATTCTAAAATAAGAATAAGCGGGTTTTCAAGGTGGAAGAAGCAGCTAGATCAAATATTCACTCTGAGACTTATTTGAAAAGAATTTTTGGAAACACGACAGCCCCTTATTTTGAATTTCGACTTTCAGAAATCTTTAGGTAATTTAGACAGAATTTCTCTTTGAAAAATTTTGGAATAATATGGTATACAACTGGAACAAAAAAACATTTATAAGGCAGTTATAAAGCTTCAGAGTGAGCAGTGCGAACAAATGATGGTTTAAGTGATTGGTTTGAAGTTCAAACCGGAATGAAGCAGGGATGTATTTTATTATTCCGGCGCTTTGGTATTACCATCGGCTGGGTGATGAAAAAATGTGATGAAAACGCTGGTATTGACTGGGCGGAGAACACACAGTTGGAAGATTTCGATTTATGCTTATGATTTGGATCTGCTTAGTAAAATCAACGGTGACATGTAAAGAAAAACCGATTGGAGAAAGGTTGAATTACATATAAATTATGAAGAGAAAAATGTCGTGAGGACACCAATAACAGATTAAGCAGATATAAGACTAGAAAAAACAGGAATTAAAGTAACAGATTGATGTATCTTAGATAGTAATGTATATAATCATGGAAATTCAAAGAAAGAAATTTTGACTTTTTTTTTTTTTTTGACAAGCCATCATGAACTTTTAAAAACTTTAACAAAATATTGAAACATAAATTATATAGCATTAAAACCAAGATATGTTTTTTTAAATTATAATATTTTTTAAATTTAATATTATTTTAAAATTATTTCAATATGTAAACCATATGTGACATATAACTGAATAACAGCACAATGCTGACATTCTGCAGAAACAAGCCACCTACCATCTTTTCATAATCATAATAATAAAGACATTTTTCCTGGAATTTACAAATGATTTTGTTGCATTAAATAAAGTAGGAATTAATAAACAGATGAGTGATTTGAGACATGAATTGACACCACAGCTCTAGGGGCATTATGATGCACTCTCTGTCCTCATATTCAGCAGCCCGTGCAGAGTTCCAATACTAATGGTACCGGTCGTCACCTGGTTATATGATCGTCGTGTCTTTCCTTTGAGTGCAAAGAGATGGCTAGACCCTCTGATCACACCCAGGTGCATCATTCTCTCCAGGCTATAATAATCTAGCTTCTCTTCCGACTTCGTTGCTTGACCACACTTGCCTTGTCATGTATAAATTCACCATCCAGTGGTGTAGATCTAGCAAATCAGACTGCCTGTTCATTTCCCACCACACCGGTATGGTCTGGAGAAAAGCTCCAAAGTATGCTCACCACCAGTCATTTTACAAATAAAACTTACCACTCCGCCCCAAGCAACCATGTCTTCACCTTCCTCAGCATGCTTTCAGAGTCTCTTACAACTACAACACGTGTATGCATCTTTTTCTCCAGCTACTGGAAAGCTACAGTGACCGCCTCCACCTCTATTATCATACTAGGTGTTGTGGTATCATATGATTGGCTGTCCTGCACTAACGTGTATACTGTCATGAATGCATAATTATAAGTCTGGTAAATTGTTCACTAAAATGAATTTTCTCCAATTATGTTCTCCAACCTTGACAGCAAAGTCTGGTCTCACAAGACTACCAGACCCGAATGTTCCCTGCAATAAAGTGTCTCCAAGATCTACCTGGCATTTGTCGGAACCAACTGGATACTTTTACCACAAAGTCTGGAAACCGTTTTTGTGTTTTGTCCCTGACAAGGTGGAGCAGCTTGATGAGTCGTGTCTGAGGAATGTTCATGTACGTAAAAATAACAATTTCTTCTAAATCTATAATTTAAAAAATTGTTCTGTATTCACGTTCCAACTGAAGAAGCCTGCTAGTTAGAATTCTGCAAAAGATAAAAACAGCACACTGATTCACGACCCCGATTGGGGGAGAATGGTATATGTTTAAGAATGAATGTGTGACTACTGTTGGTCTAAAATATGGAAATACTATTTGTATATCTATGTAGACAGGGAGGGTTAACCCGGTCAACGAATGTCCGCAGTAATCAAATGTTTTGGCCGAAAGGTACACATATCGCAGCCATGCTATAAACGGGCACAACGCAGTTATTTCTTCGGGTGAACGAAGAAGATGAAGAAGAAGAAGAAGAAGAAGAAGAAGAAGAAGAAGAAGAAGAAGAAGAAGAAGAAGAAGAAGAAGAAGAAGAAGAAGAAGAAGAAGAAGAAGAAGAAGAAGAAGAAGAAGAAGAAGACAAAGAAGACAAAAGAAGAAAAAAAATGAAAAGAAAAAAGTAAGAGAAAATATCTATATAGGAGACTTAAAACGAAAAACAATCAGCGTCATTGATGATAAGGGAGTAAGTTACCATCATATCATCATCATCATCATCATTAAGTGCTTTGCCGACTGGCGTGGGCGATCATGCTTTTCCACAATTTGCAGCTGCGTGTAACAGTTCGTGTGTAGATATACCCTCCATGCTATGACAAAAGTCTGTCAAGAATTTTCTCACGCTGACTTCCCCTGTCTCTCTCTCTCTCTCTCCACAGATCTTTCCAGTGGTTACCACATGGTCCATTTTCCCATCTTCTCATAACATGACTAAACAATTATGGCGGTCTCATTCTGATGTTTGTCTTCGAGCATTCGTCTCTTTCAAAACATCTGGTGTGCCCTTCTTTGCCGTCCCAGGAATTCTAAGGATTCTTCAGTGAGACCACATCTCCGATGCCCTAAAAATTGTGTTCGGCTTGTTTAATAACTGTCCAGGCTTCACAAGCGTATGTTAAAACTGGCTCTATATAGCATACGAGAATTATTTTCCCAACCTCTCATGCCATGGATTTGTGGCATAAAATATTCTTTCTTTTGTAAAATGAAGTTTGGCCCTGTGCTATTCTATTCTTTATCTCTGTGACACATCTTTCATCTTATATTACCCATGTGCCTAAATATTTAGATTTATGTACTTGTCCTAAAATAACGCCTTTGATTTTGATTATACATTTAGGCACTACGCTTTTTTTTTTCTATTGCAAGCAGACTAAGTTTGCACTTTGGTTCAAGTCGATAACTGACATGTTTAAAGTCGGCAAGGTAAGACTTGCTATGATGCTGCGCGAATATTTAGACCCAACAGTAACAGCTGTCGAGCCGGCTCTAAAGACAGTTACGAAGTGGAAGGTCCTAGGTGCGATAGAATCTGCACGGGAAGCCCTAAAATTAGAGGATGTCATTGGTTACATACAACCGGGCATGGAAAATTTAGTTGATAGTCCAAAGCCTCAGCAAAAGAACGCAGAGACATGCTGATAGGCAGATAAGGAACACCGAAAACGAGATTCGGGTACGTAAAAAAAAGCCGCGCAGCAGTCGCAGCAAGGCCAGTGGATCGGCCTCGAGAGCGCCTTGCTACAAATACTCACGTGGGGTGAGATCTGGCGAATGGTCCCGCTGCGGCTGAACTTTATCATAAGATCTGCTTTTGATTTATTACTCTCTAGTGCCAACACGGCCAAGTGGTCTGCGACCACCGACCAGACACTTCCTCTATGCAGAGCTAAGCTGACGCTCGAGCACATATTTTCCTCGTGCAGAAAAGCCCTAGGCCAGGGACAATATACTTAGCGCCACATTTAAGTCCAATGCCCTTCTTCAAGGCTGGGCAGATTTCCAAAGTCAAAAAGGTCGCATACGCTCTATCAATACTTGACTGTGCGAGGGACTGGTTACTGGCTGTCGACCTGCCTGGTTTTTAAAAGTACCTATAATCAATCAGCAAGACCAGACTGAGACCAGACATAGGTCTGCACTTTACGGAAAAACGCCAGCTCGTCCTGGCAGAGCTGACAGTGCCGTAGGAGTCGTAACCTGTACAAGCTCGAAAGGTACGGTGAGCTCGTGGCCGGTCTGAGGAGAGACGGAGCGTTTGCAGTAAACATCTTTGCCGTCGAGGTGGGCGCAAGAGGTCTTATCTCTACTTCCACATACAATGTTCTAAAGCAGCTAGGATTGAGATGAAACGAGTGTAAACGATCACTAAAACAACCGGGCGAAGCAACAGAAAGGGCTTTGAGCTGGCTCTTAATGCAACGAAACGTCGTGGAGGATGGGCCTTGGTAGACTAGTCCGAGTTTCTAGTGGAAAGGAGCTTCTTATCCCTAAAGCCAAAGTGCCAGAGAAGTGTCTGCCAGTGTCTCTCTGTCAAATGCCTAAGTCTAAGGTCTGTCCGATGAACCAACCGTAAGCTTGTCACTTTTAAAGGTAGGCGGTTATATTTTCTACCGCAGCGACAATATAACACCAATCTCACAATGCCTGTTGCAAAGTCAACATATCGTCTTGTACCTGACCGAAAGTCTGATAAGTGCAACAAGGAGAGATCGAGGCCTCGAGTCGTGACCCTGGTCGCCCCACCTTTCGAGATTGTATAAGAAGTAATGGACTGTACCAATTGTCGACGTGGGATCTTTCTACTAATGATCGGTGGACCCCTGCTGCTCATGCTCCCTTGTAGAGTTCTCCTTACTGGAAATCACCATTATTTCTGTCTTTTAATTATTTAAATTAAGGCCTATTTTATCGTTTTCTACCACCACCGCGTCTATCGCTAAGTGACCGCATAACGTTAGTTTTCCTCCCACATTTTTTGGGTTCATTTCCATCTTTGCAGACGATAGTGTAATATGGATGATAGGACCAAAACAGTTGTTGAAACAGTATCTAGATCCACCTACTGATGATCGGTAAATCCCGCTGTGGCGTTTTCTTATTGCGTATGTTTGTGCCTTGATGAGGCATTGAGAATCACAGCTCGTGGTGATGGCGAGTGTGGCCAGCAAGACTCGCCCACGTTATTCCACAATCAGAGCGTGAGATTTCAGGAACGTTGTAGCCACCATATGTATGTAGTGTTCTTATTCTCAGATGCTTAGATCTCATCTTTTCTGTGATCATTTGTTTTTAAGTATTCGTATTCCTTCCTGATTTGCCTGTCCCTCTTCCTTTTTTCCACTCAGCGCGGTCCATTGTAATTTCTTCCGATGAATTCGCCTCAATGCCTGTATCATTCATGTCCAGCATGCACACATCTTTATATCGTAGTAGAGGCCGGTCTCGACATCTTCTACTCATCTGAAATTCATCATAGAGGATGTTCTTGTGAGGTTTTTTTTTTTTTATAATTAGGCCTATTCGTAAAGACGATGTAACTCATTCGATGCCAGCTCAGTCATGGAAGCATCGAGTTTACCTAACGTTGTGTGTACACATTTTAAGGTTTATTGCTATTTGCCGAAAGAAAACCAGGCCGTCAGCTTCTACGGTTATTCTGTAATAAATGATGCGGATTTGTCATTGCTAGAATATTCCTTGTTTCCTGGCATGATTATTCTGTTTATGACCATCCTGTTATAACTGTAACCCAATTTGTGACAATAATGTGATGCATATTGTGTCAAAAGGTCGTAGTTCAGGCTCTGACGAGGTTTGGTGTTTACCAGAAAAGGAAATTGGCTGCCAGGTCGACCTAGCCTTGTGTGGGTACCAGGTATGGGAAGTAAAGGCGGTTGGTGTGATGCTGTCCACATCGCCCACAAAGTGCCGATTGGTCTATAAATTATAGATCTAACCAAAGTTTCCCCATACGCAAGAAGGCATGGAGAAAGGGTATATTTATTGTCACATGTCTAACATGACATACCATTTATTGCTGTTCTTTGACAATCAGTGCGGACTTAATGCCAAAGTATTTTAAGTCATTATTGTGCTATGGGAAACTTTTCACCTAAAGTAATATATTCACTTTAATGTTTATTAACTTCTGTCTACCCGGAACCCTGACATCCGTTACTGTTCTTCAAATTTTGACGGGGGTTTTGTGATACCAGGATAATTTTGCTTAAAGATATGATTCTGTGATGGATTTTTGTCTTTTCTTCTATGAATCCAATGTAAAATGTTGAATTTACTTCAATGATTTACTATATTATTATCAGTAATGTGGCTATCTTGTCAGTACAGGATATTTTTGCCGAAAACCTGTTTGTTCATCTCTCAGCTTTTAATCTATAGCATCTCTTATTCTTTTCAAAGTAATCCTAATTAATATTTTCTTCAGAAACTGAAAGAAACATAATTTCTCTATAATTTTCACACTTCTGTAGATAAACTTTAGTGGGTGGGGTGGGTGGTGTGGGGAGGTGATTTCTCAAGACAGCCTTCTTTCCAATTCTGCTGGTGCTTCATCTGTGTACCAGACTTTACTAAATAGCCTCTGTAGCAATTCCGTTAACATGTTTATTTTGACCAAATAACTTCTGATGGGATATCATCTGAACATGCTACCTTTTCTTCCTTCAAAGGATTGACAGATTTCCTAATTTCCTCTATAAATGATATCACAGTTTGTATCCAGTTCTATTTCTAAAAGCTGGAAATCTGAGTAGCCTCGTGGGCTTGCCTGTTCAGAAGTGTTCCAAAATATTTAGCCCATCCGTTCATTTGATCTTTATTGTAATTGAGTACCTTTGCTTGACTATTGTTGATTGATTCCGATTCCGATTCCTTTTGATAAAAAAATTAAAAGGTTGATCACTTTTAGACTGCTGCTAGCTAGCCAAGGCTGCTAACAGTCTCCGCCTCTACTTGTGGTCTGTGTTATTTGCGTCACTTTCGTGACTAAATTCTAGTATTGCGCCATTTCTGGGCTTGATGCTTCCTTCAGATTCAGACCGCTTGTCCTCTACCCTGTTGTTTCAAGTCCAAATCCTCCCTCTTCTTACTTGTTGTTTCCAGTTTGTTTTATCTTCCTTTGATTTGGCCAGGCGTATTTCGTAACGTCCTTTTGACCACCATTTACAGTTTTACAATTTTGAGTATTGTTTTTTTTTTTTTTTTCTTCAAAAAAGTACTGAAAACTGTTTTTGATTTTGGATAGTTCCGAAAAGTGAAAATATTCCGCGTGTGACCATAGTGGTCTTATAGTTGTCTACCTATAATAAGAACGGGTTAGTCATGTCGTGGATATGTGTGTAAAATGTTGTGTGCAGCCTTAAAGCGGGTCTAGTCGTCATTTGTTAGTGTGTGATCCGGTAGTGTCGGTTTGGGTTGGCAGCTAAGCTCCGGTGTACGTAAATTCCATATACCCGAAGCTTTCTGCTCACGCTTTGAGATCGAAGTGTTCGGCGATGAGAATTGCTGTGGCATGTTGGGTATCGAACTCAAGTGCTCTCTGTGGTGGGAGTGGGGTGGGGGATTAAACTAATAGTGCATCCGAAAAAGGTAGGGAAGGGTGAGGGGAAAGGGAGCGGAAGGCCATTCAATCATTTCTCGTCGTTGCCGTCTTGCTGGATTCTAGCGTGGCCTTTCGCTGGGATTATGCGTATCACGTTAACAACCTTTGCGATCATCCCAATGATGGGGTGGTGTTGGTGGTTATGTGCTCTAGTCCTGTCAGTATCGGTTCACTTGTTTTTCCTCTTTGCTGTCGGTCATATCTTGTGAGCTCCGCAGGTCATGTTTATGTTGGATGAATGATGTAGAATGGGATGGTTTTGAGTATAAATCCCCGGAGTACATGAACGCACACAACTGAGTGTATGCGTACATGCACTCGAGCACTCATACACGCAGACAACACTTCATGTGTGAACTTCCTTTCATACCTATCCGTGTATGCCTACCTATTTGACATTTCGTACACAGGCATACTCTTTCATATGTGTCAACCAATGCCTACATAAATGTACTTACATTCGTGAAAAACGTGTAAATCCACACGTAAGGACACTCACAATTCCATACTTTTCATGTTATTGTGTGTGACTATGTCTGTAATATCGTTTGGTCGTGTCACTTTTAAGTTATATCCAGTCCCTGGTATGTGATCTGTCTGTTACGTTCTTATCATGTTCTGATGGATGGTGTGTGTTGATAAGGTTCTTGCTGGTGTACACACTTCATTCCAGTTATTCTCACTAACAGGTTCGGGCCATGTCATACGTATGTATACACTCGTTCACCGTATAGTCCCAGGAAACCACATAATTTATGGGTTACCAGAGTTATGATCAGTCACACACACACACACACACACACACACACACACACACACACACAAATAGATAAATATGCACGCTCACTTTATGTATGTATGCATACACATATACATTTCTATTTCCATGTAGTCGTTCACCTATACCTTTCGTGCATCTATATTTCCACATTCCTGTCCATATGTGAACTCTTACCATTCGTCTGCATACATCTTGTCATATGTATCCATCTTATTCATAAATGCACCCATACGACAGGCACTTTTTCTTATGTATCCACGCGTACTCACATCTATGTATCCATCATACTTATATTACCTCCCTTACGTTAGGGTGTCCGCAGTCACCATCTGACCTGTTCCTTCTGTTGTTTAGAGCTGATTTTCAACCTGGTCTTTTTAGTTTTGGTTTGCTTTGATTAGATACTGTTTAACAAGTTTTTGGATGTCTTTATTGCTATCCACCTTTAAACATTTGTTTGCAGTAATCTGTTGTTTGCGTTTTATAAAATACTCTTTAATGGGTTTCCTCTCCAATTTGTATTTAGTGCAGTTTATCATATAATGTTCTATAGTATTATCCTGAAAGCAGTCTAGACATAGGGGGGGGGGGGTGTATATGTCTCTAGATACCACCCTATCCTAGCTCTCCATAGTAGTTTGTTAGCTGGAATTTTTAGTTTGTCCCGTACCTGTGTCTTTAGGCTGAGTTCTTTAAAGTTGTTGTATGCATCTCTGCCATTAGTGCTTATCTGCCACTGGAGTTTCCACATTTTAATAATGTTTTTTTAATATGCTATTCCTTTCAGTTTTTCCGAGTCCTACCTCTATTAAAGCATCACATTTAGCTCCTTTTTTGGCTTCTTGGTCAGCTTTTTCATTGCCTAATTGTTGATTGATCCAGTTGACTGACTATATTTACCTAATAATTTCCTTGTCTACTGCAAAGGTCTCTCAGGTTTGCTTTTGCTGCTGCTCTCTCCGCTTCTTCTGCAAGGTCATAAAAATATTTACTTTAGTCTGCCCTTTTTTGCGTTCTAAGTTCTTATTTTCCTTGTGTGTATTTTCCCTAAGCTTTAGCTTTGACAGCACTACTTTTGCTAATGTTCAAGTATGCCTTATAATTTGTTCTTTCTTCGATCATTTTGTTGGTTTCTGGCGTTATCTACACCTTATGTGTCCGTTCTTTCTTACCAAGGACTTCCACACAAGATTCATTACAGTTTGCGTTGATCTGATCCCAACAGACTTCGGTGATTACCTCTTCAGCTTAGAGCTGCAACACATGGTACTTGTTAGAGAATGTAACTTAAAATTGTTCCCTTACTTCTTTATCCCTGAGATATCCTTTATTAAACTGTTTACAGTGATTGTATTGTTTTGATTTTACTTACTAACAAAAACTGGTCAATAACTACATCTGTACCTCTTAAAACTCTAACACCACACAGGGATGATTACAATTTTGTAATTATGCATATATGAATAATTCGATTGGTTGTCTTATGGTCTGGTAATTCCCATGCTGCCATGTATATTCTTTTATGTAGAAAATGCTTCCACCAATGACATATCTTTTTCCAGCACAAAAACTGGCGAATGATTCTTCATTTTCATTCATTACTCATAGTCCATGTTTGCCCATAATCTCTTCACAACCTGTGT
>CAJHNH020002336.1:507500-540000 GCA_905116865.2 Candidula unifasciata | reverse complement strand
AATATTCACCACTTCCTTCATCTGAGCGCCCATCACATCAGCATCTTTGAGAGGTATCTAACTGCAGTTCGCAATGCTATCATCAGGTTGTTGGAGCGAAATCCACATGTCCTCATAACTTTAAGGGTGAGATTTTTTTAAAGTTGCGTTTGCTGTAAAATTGAAATGTATGAAGCATGGTATAGCACAGCGGCTGGTAAAAGATCATCTGCCCCCTAGAAAACACGTCTTAATAGGCGACTATTTAGGGTTTTGCTCAAATCGGCACAGATATGCTGCCCAGTTATAATCCACAACACAACGTGCCAGCGGCCTTTTTATGGACGAATGCAAAAGAGGAATAAGAAGAATGTAAATTATGGATACCGTTTGGGAACTTAAGACTATGACTAATAACTTTCAGTTTATGATTACAAACACAATTCTTAATCTGCTCCCATTGTTTCACATTACACATGAAACGGCTTATCAGTCACTCCACATTGTCCGTGATAACCGGGCGAAAATGGTACAAGTTGCTGAAGTCAGAAATTGTGTCTAGTATTGTGAAATAACTAATCTTTTTAGCTGAAAGCTTATGTCTTGTGAATACATCTCCAACAGACATAGGGAACTACGCGACACTGACATCAATGTGTTCAAGCATGTCATAATTTGATAACACGGAATGAATGACGCATTAGCAAAAAAAATATTAGTTAACTAACTGTACCCGGCCACGCGTTGCTGTGGCCCAGATTGGTAAACTGGAAAAGAAAGAAAATAGAAAGCGCACCTGTCTTATATGGTTAATATCAGTCATTGCACAGCTACAGAGATAGTATGATGTGCCGACTCTAGAACACGCAACATATCAGTGAATGTCGATATTAGTGGTAAAAGAAAGTGCACTATTAGAAAAAGAAAAAAAAGATTATTTGTGTATCGTGGGCTAAAGCATCTTTTGTGCTTAAACTAATGAAAGTAAAACTGACTGTTATACCCCTAACTGACCAATAAACAGGAACAAAAATAAAATAAAAATAAGAATAGCAGAGGAAGCGATATTGAAATATAAATATTTAAGAAGTGAGAACTGTAAAATAAAGTTATAAGCTCTCTGAGCTAACAGTGTCCCCCCCCCCCCCCCCCCCTCCCTCCCACTTTTCCCAATTATATCTCCATCTCCGAATGATTGAAAAATTTTCACCTGGCGACATTGTTAAAATAGAAATAGTTAAAAAAATGAGAACTGTAAAATAAAGTTTTAAGCTCTCTCAGTTAACAATGTCTGGCAACAACCCCCCCCCCCCCCAACCCCCCTCGACAGTCATATCAACCTTTACAAAGTATGGGAAAGTCATCGCCTGACGAAATAGTTTTGTTAAATTTAGCTTGGCATCCGCGTCCACCCAGGCTAAAATGGGTAGCATTAATCTGTACTGAGAAGTAAATGTGGCTAGCGTAACAGCTACCACATCACCAATCGAGTACCAGTACTACTGCTACACTACCACCACCACCGTCACAACAACAACAACAACACAAAATTGTCACTACTATCTGTCACAACAACAACAACAACACAAAATGGTCACTACTGTCTGTGCAGGTCGTTGTAGCCAGAGAAGTTAGTGCCGCATGTTGTCACCACGGACTGTTTAGTTTAACTGTGCCTAGAACATTAAAAAAAAAACTCCATCACCTAACCAGTGATGGAACCCACAATAATATTCCGTGATTAAAAAAACAAGTACACTGTACTCACAAATAGCGGAAATAAAAACCCGCACCCATCATCTCTCCCTCTCCGAAGAGACGATATTTAATTAACCTTGGCATCCGTGTCGACCAAAACCAAACAGGACACTAAGCTGTCTGTCATAAATGAATAGTATTTGATCGAGTGAGGCGTTGGAGGGAGGCTAATTGGGACTTTACTGAAATCTTATGTCTTTGGGCGCAAGGCGCAGATATCGCAACCTAACTGTAAATCGCAACACAACGTGCCAACCTCCCCTTAAAGAAAAAAAAAAGAAAAATTAGCACCCAGCGTGGAATCGAACACCGGTCACTCGCGTTAAGGACTGAATACTTACAACTATACTGCCGAAGACTGAAGACTTTAGGTCAGATATAGAAGCCTAGCTGTAAACCACAACACAACGTGTCACCCGCCCTCTCAAGGGCGAACAAATATTACTCGTGACATGACCATTGAGCATCACGTCACCACTATAGCTAGCTAGCTGTAAACCACAAAACCGAGCCCCAAAAAAAGGCATAAATTTCGCAGCCTAGTTATAAACCTCAACAAAACGTGACAGCCACCCAGTTAGAAACCCTCAAAAAAATTATATTATCCTGCGGGGAATCGAACGCCGATCACCCGCGAGAAAGGCGGAATGCCTACAAATACGCTACCAAATACTCAAGCATTTAGTATAAATGAAATTATGTAATAATAATGTGAAGTTCAGTGTTACACAGTCAAAGGTGGCCAATCAACTAAAAACAAATGCAGGCCGGCAACAAAATAACTAATGAAATGATCGTTGCTAGAGCTACATCGTTCGTAGTTTGTGCAACACTCATACATACAAACAGGCGCGGAGTCTAAGGCAACGTTTTGTAAAAATTTGAAAGAGATCGGTTAAGAAATGTCGGAGATGTATCATGGAGGAAAAGGCATCTATTGGCAGCCCTGATCAGCAGTCGAAGGTGGCCAATCAACCAAAAAAAAAAAAAAAACAAATCCGGGAGGGAAACGAAACAAATAATGATTTGATCGTTCCTGGAGCTACGTCGTTCGTGTGTTGTGCGATTTTCTGACCGAAAAAAACGCATTGAGTCAAAGGCAACGTTGTATGAAAGTTTTAAAAAAAACATCGGTTCTGTAGTTTCTCAGTCTGTAGGTAAGGACCACGGAAAATTAACATTCTTATTAATATAGATTAGTTAGTTAGTTAGTTGGGTAGCCCGTTCTCTTAGAAAGTTAGTTAGTCAGTCAGTCAGTTGGGTAGTTGCTTAGTTAGATAGTTAGCTAGTAGTCTGCTAGTTAGTTAGATAATTACTTAGTTAATTAGTTAGTCGATTGGGTAGTATGTTAGTTAAATATTTAATTAGCTACTTAGTCGGTTAGTCGGTCAGTTAGTTAGTTAGTTAGTTAGTTAGTTAGTTAGTTAGTTAGTTAGTTAGTTAGTTAGTTAGTTAGTTAGTTAGTTAGTTAGTTAGTTAGTTAGTTAGGTAGGTAGCCAGTTAGTTTATTAGTTAGTTACTTAGTCGGTTTGTCGGTCAGCCAGTCAGTGAGTTAGTTAGATAGCTAGATAGTTAGTGACTTTGATATTTAATTAATTAGTCTGTTAGTTACTTAGCCAGTTAGAAAGTCTGTTATTTAGGTAGTTAGGTGGCTGTTTAGTTAGTTAGTCAGTCAGTGAGTCAGTTAGCTAGTTAGTTGTATATCTGTTAGTTAGTTAGTCAGTCAGTCAGTCAATTAGGCATCTGTTAGTTTGTCAGTCAATCAGGTGGGTAATTGTTCAGTTAGATAATTAGTTAGCCAGCCAGTTCGGAGTCAGTTAGATAGTTAGTTAGTTAGTATTTAGTTAGTTGGTTTGTCAGTGAGTTAGTTACTTAGTCAGATGGGTAGTTAGTCAGCTGGATTGTTAGTTAATTACCTAGTCAGTCAGTCAGTTAGTTAGTTTTTCGGATAACCAGTCAGTTAGTTGTTTAGTTAGTTAATTAATCAGTTGTTTTGTTGGTTGGTTTCCTAGTCAGTCAGTCAGCTATTCGAAGTCTGTGGCTTAGACGTTCTGAAAGCTGTTTGTAATTCAGAAGTACCCTGTCCAATTTCAGTTTCATGCACTGGCATACATACACACACACAACCACACACACAACCACACACACACACACACACACACACACATACACACACACACGGAGACAGACAAACCACCCGGCAGGCAGGCAGGCAGGAATGCAGGCAGACTAAAAGTTTTGGTCTATAGACTTAAATAACGTTTTGGAGAGAACAATGACCAATACTGTTGCTTGCCTGCGCATACCAGTGGGTATGCTTAGACTGCAGTTGTGTCAATCTTTCCACAAGACAGAGTAACGGACACTGTGTGTTTGTCGCTGGCACTGGTCCGGGGCAACTATGGGGTGACCCGTTTGCTATAAAGCTGAAACTAAGATTACAAGATTACCAGATTTATTGACTACAATGTTAAAATAACAATCTTTTTCAGGGACCACATGTTGCAGAGCATCCCCCTTATTTCTGCTTATCTACTGATGCCTGGGCTCAGTATATTACCACAATACAGAAGGAGACGTTCAGGGATCTACAAGACCGTGTTATTTACTTCCCTTTCTGGGACATAACTGTGGCATCTGAAGATACGGATATTCATCCTGGGTGTAATGATCATTTATCTGACGTGATGTTTCAATTTACATGTGGCAGACAGCAATAATGGTGTTCTGAATAGTGCGTTACAATAAAAATAATTAATCTGATATGTGTTGTGTGCGTGTGTATGTGTGTGTGGATGCAAAAATAAATATTATTGCACTGTGTTTTCTAGTGTGAACTTAAACAAAAAGTGTAAACATATTAATTAACTGACATTCCTACATAAAGCATTAAAAACATAAACATTTCTTCTACCAATACCAGGTTGTAGCCCAGTGTCACGGTTTTATCGTCTCACTGATACCTGGTTGTAGCCCTGTGTCGTGGTGTTGTGGTCTCCTTGATACCTGGTTGTAGCCGAGTGTCGTGGTTTTGCGGTCTCATCGATACCAGGATACTGGAAGCCCAGTGTGGTGGTTTTGTCATCTTACTGACACCAATAAGTAAGAATAAACTCCACAGGGGAGCATGTACAGCAGGGGTCTACCAATAATCAGTAGAAGTAATCTCTCGTCGACAAATGTTTAGGCCCACGCGCTCCTAGACATTTTCAGAGAGTGGGCCCACCTGAGTTCGTGAAGCTCAGGGTTGGTTTCCCCTGCTGCACGAATTACCGGATGTTATTCGGATAGGGACAAGACGAATTAGTGATTTGCAGAAGGTATTGTGAGATAAGAAGTCGTCGCATAATTAAAGCAGTCTGCATACCTGAACGACCGAGCGGCAAGCTTACGATTGGTATACCGGACACATGTTGGACATTTGTTAGCAGGTGGCAGAGGAACACTGGCAGACAATTCGGACACGATGGACTTTCAAGGGATGAGAAACGTTTTCCCACTAGACACCCGGACCAGCTCACCGAGGCCCGTCCCCTACGTTGATTCTTTGTGTCCAGAGCCAGCTCGAGGCCCTCTCAGCAACCTCGCCCAGCTGTTTAAGTGTCCGTTTGCGTTCATTACCGCGCAATCCTAGTTCTTTAATTACATTGTAGAGTGAAGTGGAATCGAGGCCTCTCGCTCCCACTTCGACGGCAAAGACTCGTACTGTGTACGCTTCGTCTCTCCTCAGACCGGCTACTAAGTCACTGTATTTATCGAGCTTTTACATATAGCTTTCGTCCATTAGCGACTCATACGGGACGGTCAGCTCATTCACGATGAGCTGCAGTTTCTCTGCAGAGTGGAGAACTACGTCAGGTCGCAGGCCGGTCTTCTGAATTGACTCAGGGTACCTTTCATGACCAGGCAGGTCAACCGACAGTAACCAGTCCCTCGCAGAGTCTGGCATAGATGGAGCGTATGCGTCTTTGTTGATTCTACTTTTGTGAATCTGCCCAGCCTTGAGGAAACTTATGGGGATGATGGTAGGACTGGCCCTCGCGTTGGCCCTCGTCCTAACCTGGTCAACAACAGCTGCGAACTCTTTTAGCACCTTTTTTTGTCGCCAGGTGTATCGGCCTTGACCTAGGATTTTCCTGCATGCGGACAGAACGTGTTCTAACGTCTGCTTCGCTCTGCATAGCGGGCAAGTCGGATCGTTAGTCGCAGACCACTTCACCATGTTGACACCGGACGGTAATACATCGTACGCAGAACGAACGATAAAGCTCAGTCGCAGCGGGGTCATTCGCCAGATCTCACCCCATGTGAGTACTCTTGGCAATGCGCTCTCCAGGCTGACACAGTGGCCCTGCTGCGACTGCTGGGCTGCTTTCCGGAGCCGAACCTCGTTTTCGTTGTCCTAACGTGTTGTATTACCATGTCTCGGCGCTATTTGGCTGGGGCTTTGGACCACCAATTGACCCAGGCCTCGACGGTCGGTTTGAGTGTATCCCATTATCTCCTTCAATTTTAGTGCATTCTGAGCAGATTCGCATCGAGGACTCTCCACTTCTGACCAGTCTTTAGAGCGGGCTAGACTGCGATGACATTTGGGTCTGAAGACTAGCGCAAGAGCATGGCGAGTCTTACTTTGCCGACATTAATCTCTTCGGTTATCGATTTGAACGGGAGTACTAGCTCAGCCTGCTTACAATGCAGAGCCACGTCAGTCAGACAAGGCGGTGCACCAATCCACTTTCTCAAGGTTGTGTTGATTTTTTTCTCCATCGTCTCCACTGCAGTCATCATCACTTCGTAGACTAACAGCGGCCAGAGGAGCTTTGGAATCAACATGAATTGGAGACACCAGACTTTGAACTTCCCGATCAGCCTGCTACGCTCGATCGCGAGCAGGCCTGTAGCCAGTGACTCGTGTATTCGCAGGACCTCCGCTCTATCAGATAACTTCGAATCGTAAACGCGACCAAGGCTCTTTACCAGTTTCCAAAACCGTGGGGATCTTATTCCTTGCCAACGTAAAACTAGTTGCCGCCACCCGACCCCTAAGGATTTACAGACTCTTTGACTTCTGCGGTTTGAACTGCATACCGCTCCATTGGACCACAGCGTCCAAACTTTTCAGGATCGTTCGGGCAGATTCCTCACTACCCGTGATAATAGACGTGTCATCCATAAAGGCACGTCGTGGAGGCATCCAGTGATCCCCTATTTGAAGGCCCTGTCCGTAGCCGGCCGCCCCGTCCAACATGATCTGCATGGCCATGACGAACAGTATTGGTGAGATCGTACAGCCCATAGCTATCCCAACTTGTAGCTCAGTCCACCACGTGGTAAACGTCGAGGTAGAGAAGCGCAAAGCGAACTTGGAGAAATATTGCTCGATCATTTCGTTGATCTGGGCCGGTACGTGAAACATGCGAAGGGCCTGCAACAGTAGCCTATGGGATACTGCCCCGTAGGCGTTGGCTAGGTCCAACCATATAACGTGCAATTGTTTTCTCTCATGCTTGGCTCTCTGGATAGACTCCCAAATCATGGTCGCGTGTTCGAGGCACTCAGGAACGCTCGGGATACCACCCTTTTGAACACTCGTATCGATGTACTTGTTCGCCATCAGATACTGTGTGAGCCGGCGAGCCATGACCGAGAAGAATTTTTTGCCCTCAACATTCAACAGCGAAATGGACCTGAATTGGGAAAGACTCTTCGAGTCCTGCTCTTTTGGAATGTAGACCCCATTAGCCTTTTGCCACTCTGGACATATCGGTTTACTGCTCCAAGCTTGTCTCAACAAGCCGTGAAGCATTCGTAGGATTTTCAGACAACGCTTGTAAAGAACGTACGGAACACCATTCGGACCTGGAGCAGACTTGCCGCTGGCTGTTTTCACAATTTCCTCAACCTCAGACCAAAGGGGAGGTATCACTTTAAATGGTACCTTCGGCAACTCAGGCTGCATGAGACCGCTAAGGATCTCTGGACTGTTATCGGGAGGCTCATTCCTCTTCTTGTCAGAGTACATTTGGCGTAAATGTAACTCAAGCTCCTCTTTACTGACAACCAGTGTCCCAGACTTCGGTTGCTCGAATAGACCTCAGGCAAACTGGAACAGGTCCCTAAAGAATTTCTCTCGCTCCTTTTTGATTCTTCTTCTGTTGTTACAGAAACGCTCAGCGCGACAGATGTCACCGTGTCTGTTCTTTATATGCAACCAGACTTCATCCAGCCCATCCCGTTCGCTGCCTGTAGCGGCTTTGAATCGTTTTCTGAGGGCATTCTTGTCTGACCGACACTTCAGAATGTCTCTCTGTCTCCTGCGTATATTCTGCTTGACGCCCGGCGGCGCCTTTTCAACTGTTCCGAAATTACATCACAAACTTTGTAAGCTTGTCGTCTAACGACTTCATTTTTAAATCTTGATTTAGAATCTCACATAATGTACCTTCTAACTTGCACCACGACACCTTATCGCTCGCTGGTATAAACCTGATCTTGGTACGCACTTCCTCGGGAATCATCAAAGTGCACCTCTGCAGTCGACGTCATGGGCCTCTCCGGGCGAGTGGGGTTCACCCTGTCGTTCCCTAACGACTCAGAAACTACCACGAGAGTAGTAGTTTTGCGACGGCGTTTACTGCGTGGAGCACCCTCACATTTCATCCTTCCGGCATGCCTTCCCAGACAATGCAACCCCGTGAAGCTTTTTCCACATGTACAGAGCCAATCCGGACGTTGGGCAATAGTCGGAGTCCGGGAGCTAGCAGGGTCGTTACCGTTTGTATCAAGTTGATTGGGCCCATCATTCTCCCCCTCTTTCGATGGGCCCTGGGGGCATATTTCTATATTAGTTTGCGAAATCGGAGGTATTATACTGTGTTAGGGGTGATCAACCTGGTCCACAGTCGACATCTGTCTCCAGATGTCAGTTTATCCCGCCCCCCCCCCCTCCCCCGGCGATACCGGGGAGCCAGTCTTTCCATAGGTGTCTAAAAGTCTTTCCCGATCGTCACCAGCCTTTCCTGGTTGTCTTGTGGGCTAGCCACGTACAATAAGAATAAACTCCACCGGGGAGCATGTACAGCAGGGCTCTACCAATCATCAGTAGAAGTAATCTCTCGTCGACAAATGTTTCGTCCCACACGCTCCTAGACATTTTAAGAGAGTGGGCCCACCTGAGTTCATGAAGCTCAGGGTTAGTTTCCCCTGCTGCACGAATTACCTGATGTTATTCGGGTGGGGACAAGACGAATTGGTGATTTGCAGAAGGTACTGTGATATAAGAAGTCGTCGCGGTAGCATAATTAAAGCAGTCTGCATACCTGAACGACCGAGCGGCAAGATTACGATTGGTATACCGGACACATGTTGGACTTTTGTTAGCAGGTGGCAGGAGAACACTGGCAGACAATTCAGACACGATGGACTTTCAAGGGATGAGAAACTCTTTCCCACTAGACACCCGGACCAGCTCACCAGGTTGTAGCCAAGTGTCGTATTTTTGTGGACTCACTGATACCAGGTTGAAGCTCAGTGTCGTGGTTTTGTCTTCTCGCTTATACCAGGTTGTAGCCCAGTGTTGTGGTTTTCTGTATTTGTCTTGCGCTTCTAGAGGGTGACTAGAGTGCTGGATTTGTGCTTCTTTTTGCAGGTTTAGGCTACACCATTTATCCATATTTTCTTGGTCTTCCTCTCGCCTTCCTCTCAGATGTTCTTTTTTTAAAAGTCTCATATGAGGTTTTGTCTGACTGCATTCTCACTTGATTGCTAAACCATTTAGTTCTTTGTCAGTATAATCCAAACATGGTCTAATTCCTACTTTCTCTTCAACTCTGGTATTCGTAACAATGTCTCGTTCTAGTGTTGTTAGTGACCTTGCGGAGACAGCGATTTCTCATGTATTTTTCTATTCTAGTACCCTATTCATTGTCCACGTTTGGAACTATACCATAAAGTAAGGATAAAGATGCCATTATTCATTTGCTGTTTTGCTAATAGGGAAACCTTTAAATGTCTAATCAGTAGAGTTAACTGACAGGTGACATCATTTGTCTTCTCTACTCTGGCTTTTGTCTCTCTATCGAGTCTGTCATACACTGTAATCATCCTTTCTAAATATTTAAATTCTCGTAATTGTTTGACTGTAGTACCGTTAACAAGAACGTTCAAGATATTATGTTTCATGCCTATCCTCATTAGTTAAGTGTTCGTGGTGTTTATTCTCCTGTCATACTTTGTGCAGGTTTGATTGCTCTTTACAGTTTTTCCCCTACCTGAAACCGAACTGTTTATTACTTAATTGCAAAAAATTTTAATGCTCTAGGTTCCATTATTTTTACAAATATCTTTTCAGTATGGCTCAGGGTGGAGATGTCCTTCAGTGCATAGAATCTACTCACCTCATATCAGATTTAGACGCGTCAAAAAGGTCGATGACAGCTGTCAGCTAAATGAGGCGTAAACCGTCTTGCTGTTAGTAATCTTCTTCTTCCTTCATTATATTGCCCTCAGATTTGATCCATACCTGTTTGTCAATGCCTGCAGTGCCAACCTATGCAATTTTCTGTATTTTAGACAATTTGAAAATTGTGTTGTCACTTGCAACCCTGCCTTAAACTTTGCCTATATTACTTCTAAACCATCTGAATGTGAATGGTGATGTGGCAGTCTTGAACCCAAATGACCGTACTCATGTTATTTGGTTGGTTGATTAGTTAGTTAGTTTGTTAATTAGCTAGTTAGTAAGTTAATCTTTCCTCTTGAGCCTAGGTCGGTGCATAGGGTAGAGTTCGTAGCTCTCCCTGTCTGGCGGTTGGTTGCCACCTGTTTTAAGTCTTAGATATTTCTTAGGCCCATGGTTGAGCCTTCCCTGATGATGGTTCTACGCAGTGTCTCTTTGTCTATCCCATTTTCTTTAACTTCCGGTGTCCATATGGGGGCTTGATGGGAAAGTCTTGTCTTATCCATTCGAGTGCATGGTCGATGTAGTTCCAGCGGCGCTTTTTAATACAATTGGATACATTATCTTGCTTGGTCTCTTCGTTCATGTATTATTTTATTATGTGAAAAGTCTGTGTCCGATGTGTATTCTTTACAAGAATAAGGGGGTGAAGTTTAGATTTTAGGATCATGTCCGCGAATGGAATCGGATTCTGTGTCAGCTAGATTTCTATTCTCCTACTTAGTCCTTGATGATGCCAGGCTTCCATTGTCACTGCATTATGGTAGTCAGCATTATCCTTTACCAGACAGGAGGTCCTCTCTAATGAAGTAATTACAGTTCTTTCAATCGACTCTCTAAATATGTTGTCTTTCTTCTGCGCATAATAGTCCCAACTGTCGTTACATTTTGAAACAAGCATGAGTTCACAATTGTATATTAGTCTAATATGTTTGCTACCTGTATGGGCTTTTATCAGGCTTTACTACTTGTTATTACTCTTTTTTACTTTCCATCTTCAGACAGCCATTATCTGTGTTGGTCGGGGTAGGTGATAGGGGGAATGTGGGACTGCTGTCAAAGCCCTAAACATGATTTTTATTATATGCACGCGGGTCACATGAACTACATGAAGTAAGGAAGAGTGAGTTTGGGATCGTGAACAGTCTGGGGGCAGTAGTCGACGGGACGGCCCAGTGGACTGTGTGGAGAACTGTGGTGTGGCCATGCCTCATGAACAATGGTTTTAGTTATTGAGTAAGATAGAGTTAGATAATATATTGAATGATTTAGAACGATGTAGAAATGAAAGAATAAAAAAGTTAAAGGTAACAGAAATGTTGTATTTACATTAGAAGTTCTCGTATGGATTATGACCACATTTTGATAGAGTTTGTTCTTGCTGTCGTCATGGCCGTGAATGCAGTGTTAATGTGCTTTGAGTGTATCAGCAATGAACTATGTGACTATGTGAAGCGAATATGAGAAGTACAAATGAGTACGTCAGTCAGTACAAGTTGACTGACCTTTATAAACATGTGCTCTGACCTTGCAACCCGACCCTCTCGACCCCTGACACTTGACTTAGTATGGTGTTCATTTTTCCATGTTCTCTCCGTATAAACAAAATCGTAATTTTTCACGTTTAACGGGTGCGAACTTCGGCGTAAAATTTAGATTGTCTGTTCACCTCTGTAGTTTAGTCTTTTTCCAGAACCTGAGTGTTGTACGAACAGTCGTTTTACAGACTTGACTTATTTCTTTGCAAACAGTTGTTACTAGCCTCTCAAGCAGACGCACTCCGATTGAAAAGAAATCCTCTATGTCTTACGGCATGGTTGTTGGCGAGATAGTGGGTTTATTCTTGTATTCCCCCACAGTATAGCCCTAGAACCCACAGCACTGTCCAGTGTTAACTTGTGGTCCGAGTTTTCGCTTAGGGGTAGGCGGAAAAGCCACATGTTTCTCAAATTATGCCATTGATATTTAGATTTTTATCCCATGGTTGGAAACCTTTAGGCAGTAGACGGAAGGAGACAAATCAACAGACATATTAACCGTTTAGAGCTTTAACACGGTCAAGATTATGTCCCTATCTAAGGTCAGCGTCTGTAGCCCTTCGTTGTGTCGGTTTGATCCCAGCTGCGGACAATTTGTCTTGCGTTGGTTTCGATAGTAGTACTGAGACCCGACCGTTCGTCAGCAATGGCAAACTACTGAATTTGTCTTGAAAAATCACAACAGCCAAAAGATGAAGGAGTTTAATCTGCCAAGGATACGCAACTAACCTTAGGTGACCATACTTCCCGTTATCACAGGTACAGACACATTTTGTAGGTAAAGTTCGGTCGTTCTGTCGGTACTCCGAATAAAGCGTCAGTTGTCCTCTTGCATAAAAATCTCTACGAACAGGATGCTGTAGGCTGAACTGCCAGAGGCATAAAATAAAATCAGTATGTACAGTCCCCACAGTGTGCCTGACAGACAGTAGCATAAACACTAGAGCACATTCTGCAGCAAGCTATGAAAAACCAGGAAGGACTCGCAGCTGACATGCGAGTTTTTAGAGGCAGACCTGATGGTCTGACGTAAGCATACGAAACCGAACACAAAGAAGAAGAATGAGAGTATGAACCTCTCTAGAACAAGCTCGAAAATAGAGCATACACTTTTAACTGTAGACCATTATATTCCATATTGTAAGCTACGTTTAATGCCCTCAAGGTGTTGACGCAAATCTTCATTTCAGCATGTGTTTTAAATGCAATTAGAGAGCGTAATGTTTCTTTATTTCTTGGCCTCATCGATTTGGGTTTTAATACAGTTTTTGAGCTGGTAATTAGCCCATCTACCCCAGTAACCTAGACACAAATTGGAGTGGGTTATGGTTAAAGTGACTTGTTTGCAGTGTCCCGTTTACAGCTTAAAATATTAGTGTGAAGACTTGTTTTCAGCTTAAATAAATAATGGGATGTCCTGTTTTCAGCTCTGCTTAGAAATGGATAAAATCTGAAAAAGGAATTTACATGCAACACCCAGGTTCTGGAACAGGACTACAGTCCAGAAGTGGATGAAAAACCAAAACTTTCCGCTTGAGTTATCAGCTGATGAACACTAGGAAGAAGCAGAAGAAGATTAAACTCGAGATATTATGAGTAGTAAAGTAGCGTGTTTGTGGCCGCATTTGGGGTAAGCCGCCTTCTTTATCCTTAGAAAAAGATGGGCGCCATATGTGCTTGGTTTCTTCTGGCGGCTGTTCTTTATCCTTAGTGAATATCGATCAGGCAGCCGCCCTCTTTAGCCTTAGTAAATATCGATCGGGCGGCTGATGGCACGCGTGATTGGTTTTTCCCGGGCGGAGAAAGACATATGGTGCATAAATCGATATGTTGTCTCCATAGCAACTGGTGACTCATTGTCGGGTTGTGTGTATTTTTAGGCGGAGTAATTTAAGGAAGGCAAATCGATATTTCTTTAGTGTATTATTGCTCGGGCAGGAAAATCGATACTTTGCAGACGAATTATTATCTTTAAAGCCGTGGACGACAGATGGCATTTGTCACGTCTCTCGATGGGATTATGTAAAGGGTGACGTCAGGAACAATATTTAAGTGAGCAGCGGGGAAGAGGATCCGGGGCGACAGGGCGACAAATAGAGTCGGCGCGAGCTTATGGGTTCTGTAATAGACAAAAATATGAGTTGTTTATTAGCGGGGTATAAATGTTACAATAATTTAGGGGAAAATAGACTTATAGACGGCAGTGACAGGTGGCAGAGGGTTGCTGCTTTAGGGTTTAGATAAAGAAGCCTAGGAAGGTGGCTTGATGACCGGGGATACATGAAAAAGGGCGGCTCTTATCCCAGCATCATCATCTGTGTCATGGGAGCGAAGGTCGACCAATCAGGGATGGTTTGAGCTGTAGTAAAAAAAAAAAAACGAGAATGTACGACAGAGGGGTGGGCGTCTTGTCTTAGTGTTAAGGACCGAAGAGAAGAGGCTTACCGGACAACCAGTCTGATATTATAAATAAATATTCGAAGGTTCTGGTTGATCAGTAGGCTTCAGTAGTTATTCTGCTGGAGCAGCCGGGTTAGGAGAATTCGTCAGGCGGTGTCGCTCAACGGGGTATGCCCGCCGGCCAGTACGCATGCACGCCCGCGGGGTCGTTTTAGGGAATAGATAAAGAAACATAGGAAGGTGGTTTGATGGTAGGGAGAAAGTGTGGCTTGGACACCATCGTCAGCGTCATCCGCATCGTCGAAAACTATCCTTCTCTTAGTAACGTTAAACTGTTTTAGAATAGTTTTTAAATCAATAAAAATAGTTATTTAGAAACAGACAATATCATTATAAGTTATGGACCCGCGGTGGAGACATCCGTTTACCTCTCTGATAGCCGGACCTACCAGTAGCGGTAAAACTGTATTTGTGCAGAAGTTTTTAAAAAATCTGAAATCTATGGTCGACCCGGTGCCGGAGGAGATTATTTGGTGCTACGAGGAATGGCAACCTCTGTACGACAACATGGAGGGCGTCATCTTTAATGAAGGTCTTCCGGATATGAAACAATGGCAGGGAGATAGGCGACGTCTAGTTGTCATAGACGATTTTGATGTCTGAGACGGACGACAAAATAACTAAACTGTTTACTAAAGGCAATCATCATCGCAACATCGGCGTGATTTATATTGTACAAAATCTTTTTGGAAATAATAAACAACAAAGAACCATCAGTTTGAACGCGCATTACTTTATAGTTTTCAAAAACCCTCGTGACGGTTCACAGATCACCAACTTGGCCAAACAGATGTATCCCGGCCGCGTTTCCTACGTCCAAGAAAGCTTTAAAGACGCGACGGCTAACACCCACGGTTATTTGCTGCTCGACCTCCGACAAGACACCCCAGACCAGCTCAGACTACGCAGCGAAATATTCCCCGACGAGAAACGAGTAGTGTAAGTACCTAAATAATGTCTGACAAGCTAAAGCGACACGGCGAGATGCTGCGTTTTTTGTGGGGGACGAAAGCCCACACAGCCAAAGACATCATAAAAACCGCCTCACCGGAGATCGTACAGACACTTTGTGAATGTTGTCACAGCGTATTAAAAGGTAATGTCACCCTGACACCCGACCAGAAGAGACGTTTGTGTCGCTACAAAAACAACCTCAGAGCGCTAACCAAAAAGAAACTTTCAATCAAAAAGAAATTTTACAACACGGTGGGTTTCTCGGGGCGTTATTAGCGCCAATACTAAGTGTGGTAAAAGGTATCTTGAGTTTCTAACCATGGCCGAGAAAATGATATTGATCGACCCGCGTATGATGGACTCTGTGTTTCAAAAACAATATGTACCACCTGATACAGTCAACGATAGCCTACATGATTTGGATACTCATTTGCAACATGTCCTGGAAAATAAAGTGCTGTCGCCGCGTGACAAAGCCTGACTATATCAACAGACATTACAACGTTACTTGACTCGTCTGGATCATTACCGACACAAGTCATTGGGTGTAGTGGATATTAAAAATCCCACAGAAACCCTGCCGTCGCCGCCACTACCAGTAAAACTTAAAACAGAAGACAACGAGACAATGACTCATTCACCGTCGCCGGCTAATACTGTCAAGAAGACAGTTGACACGGAGACACTACCGGTCTCGTCGTATAAACTGAGACAAAGAAACAAAAAGTCTAAAATACCCATACCAAAGTGGGAGCAATGGCCAGGCAACTGAGAAAACTTTACTATAATCTGAGACAACCAGGGGCGTATAGTAGGGCTGTCGCCTTAAAACGTAACACGAGACTGGTCAAAGAATGGCTGAGTCATGAAGATGCGTACACTCTGCATAAACCCGTACGGCGACATTTTAAGAGGCGTCCGGTTATAACTGGTGGACTCAACCAACAATTCCAAGCTCATCTGATAGACATGCGTTTTTTACGAAAAGACAACAAATAGATGGCGTACTTGGTTACTTGTATAGACGTGTGCAGTAAATATGCCTGGGCGATCCCCATAAAAAACTAAAACTGTAAAAGCTTTAGTTGCGGCAGTCAGTAACATATTCGCCGAGCGGAAACCTCTCACCTTAGAAATAGACAAAGGGTCCGAGTTCCTTAATCGGACGTTCTTAAAGTTTCTTAAAGATGAGGGCGTGCATTTTTTCACGACAGGAAACGAAGATGTGAAAGCGGCGGTAGTCGAAAGATTTACCCGCACCTTGAAAGAAAAGATCTGGCGTTATTTCAATAAAACCAACAAGCAACGTTATATCGATGTGTTGGGTAGTCTTTTGTGGAATTACAGTCATTCCTATCACCGCAGCATCCGTATGGGCTCCGTGGTCGTTAACTTCAGAAATCAAGAAGAAGTATGGCGTACTTTGTATTCGAGTGTTGACAACCCCAACATACCCGTGTTTAAAGAAGGTGATCGTGATAGACTCGTTCGAGCCAAGCAGACAATCAAGAAAGGTTATATGCCAGCCTGGACTGAAGAGCTGTTTACCCTCAGCCCCGTCAACAGAACCATGAGTTTTTACGTCACGCTGCCTAGCAACGCCTCGCCAAAAATATTTCCCGATAGTAAACCGGGTCACTTTTTCGTCAAACTACCGCAGAGCATCAAGTTGAGTTCGCAATATGAAATTGGCCTGACAGAGATTCTATTTCCTAGCAGTTATTTTAATTTTCTAGAGGACGAAATCTAGATCGAGTACACGCCACCCAAAGAAAGCAAAAAAGAAATCCAGAAAATTACATTACCGGCCGGTGTCTACAAGTCAGGTGAAGATTTTATCGATGCTTTGAATCTTCTGCTTTTAGAAAACGAGGAGGCCGGTGATGCGGTATTGCGAATCCATTATAACAAGTACACGAACATGGCCGTTCTGAGAAAGGAGCTCAGATTGTTATATGCAAACTCTTGAGATCTATTTTAGGCCTGACCAACCTGTGTCTAACCAACACCGACATATCACTAGTCGGTGAGTATGATTGCGACATGAGTAATGTCTTCGTCTACTGCGATCTCGTCGCAGCGAGACCTGTGGGTGATGTCATGGTTCCCTTATTGTGCACCGTCCCTATTATGGACAGAGTTTCATCTTCTGTGTTTCACATCTATGACAAACCACACTACGTTCCTATGAGTCGTTTTTCTTTTGAGACGGTGGATACTTTTAGCCACTGACCCGGGAAAAACTATAGCATTCAAGACTGGATCTTCGGTGGTGACGTTACATTTTGGAACTCGGAGACATTCCAATCTAGAATAATGGTGAGACACGTGCCCTCACTTCGAAGTCCTGAAATGTATGAAGATTTTTACTGTCAGCAAGCAGGACACGGCTTACCGTTATTTATCGGCGGAAGAAGTCAACGTGGACGAGGTCTGGGTAGTTTCTTGAACGGTTTAGGTCGCATGGTTCTTCCTTGGTTAAAGACAGGCGGTAAAGCACTGCTAAGAGAAGGTGTCGGTACGGGTTTGCAAATCGCCCAAGATGGTTTAGCTGGTCGGAATGTCGGAGACGCATTTAGAGAACAAGCCAAGTAAGCACGGAAGCGGTTACTTCAAGGAGCTGTTGATCACGTGGCTGGTAACCAATCATGAAGCGGGATTCGTCGACGCTGCGCCGCGCTACCCGGTGAGCCTCTGAGTAAAAGGTTTAAAGCATCACCCCGATCTCGTCATTCTCACAAACGTCAGCTGCCTCAGAGGAAGAAGAAGTACTCGGATATCTTTGATAATGTCTCTGATTCATCCTAGTTCTTGTGAATGTCTTCACTCTGGTTTGGATTTGTTCAGCGTACCACCAACACAAACAGCGGTTGAGAAGGGGCAGTTTGTGGAAATACATCCACTGGCGTCGCTAGCACCTGGAGCTCCTATAGAGTTTGCTATCTCCGAAAACAGTGAAGAATACTTGGATCTTTTCAATACTTTTTTTACACGTCAGAAACAAAGTTACTTTAAGCAATGGTGATAGTATACCCCCAGATGCCGCTGTGGCACCGGTCAACTATTACATTCACAGTTTATTTTCTCAAGTCGACGTTTCCCTCAATGATACGCTGATTACACCTAGCTAAAACAGTTATCAGTATAGATCGTTCCTTGAGGCCACGCTGAATTATGGTGAAGACGCCAAGGAAGGCCCTCTTTTTGCTGCCATGTACCTCTGCGATACCGCGGGTTTTATGGATGACACCCAAGAGCTTGGTAATAGAGGCCTAAAAATACGACGACAGCTAGCCCAAGACTGCTACTTATTAAACGGCGTAAATGTCAAGATCAAACTTACACCTTCTAAAGACGTCTTCAATCTTATAGCTCATGATGCTGCGGTTGGTTACAAGTCTATTATAATACACGCTACTTTGATGGTTCAAAAAGCTAAATTAAACCCAGTCATCTCTCTTGCCCATGAGAAAGCCCTAACCAAGACGAATGCCAAATATCTGTTGAAACGAGTGAATCTGAAAACCATTTCTATCCCCAAAGGAATGTTGTCTCACACCTAAGACAATTTTTTTCTTTGTCAGACACCTACTAGACTAGTGATTGGACTAATTAACTCTGTAGCCTTTAACGGTTCCTACAAGACTAACCCGTTTGATTTCCAACACTTCGGATTAACGTATCTAAACGTGAGTGTCGACGGTCGTAGTGTCTCCAGTAAACCCTTAACACCAGACTATGAGAATAATCGCTATGTGAAAGCGTTTTTCGGCACTATGTTGGCTATGGGCCTGGTTGGTAAAGATGCCGATAACGATATCGAATACAGATATTGTAAGAACTGGTACGCTCTCTACGCCTTTGAACTTTCACCTAGTCTGTTGGATGGGGACCAGTTTGAGATGCCTCGCTCTGGGGCGTTGTCTTTAGAATTTAAGTTCGCCACCTTCACGTCCAAACCATTACAAGTTATAGTCTACACTGAACAAGACTCTGTATTCGAAATTTCCAAGACACGACAAGTACTTTTGGACTACACCTAAGATCATCAACACGCAACAGATACGTCAAATACTCTTCGCTGACCACGTTGTCCGCCGAACACATCTCGTAGAAGTATTGGCCCGAGATCAACTACCTATACATTTCAACCGTCACAAGACAGAGGCTTTTTTCATCAATACGGATGGTAGCGATAAGCCAGTTTCGCACTGGCTTGGTCTGTACTACGATGGCGTCGGTCGTTTTACCTATTTTGACGCTCTCGGACTCCCGTCCTTTCACGTCGACATTATAAGATTCATCGAGCGCCACTCGACCAGACCCTTCAGTTACAACCCTCGTACCTTACAAGACTTACAGAGCAGTATATGTGGACTATACGTTTTTTATGTTATTTTGATTAAATGCCGCCGAGTTTTACTGCCGTTTTCGCCTTCGTATAGACAATATGTCAACGACTGGATCATTTTTCGCCTCGTTTCACCCTTAATCATCAAAACAAGTCCGGACATGTCAAGTTTAAACCGGTTCTACAAGCTCACTGTGTGTATATAAACAGCCTGAGCAGCAATCATCTTCTTATTGCCGACGTTATCCGCTAACCGAAGATGTCTACAGTCCCGACCAGTTGGGTGTATATGACTAGAAGCAACGAGGTGGTGAATCCTCTGGGCGCTGGTTTTAACGCTGTTTCAGTCTCGCTTTATACAGGGACACCCGCACTCCACTTGCGACGTTTCTTTGGCAAGGCAGATCTCAAATTTCCCACCAAAACGGGACTGACACTGTGTCGCCTAGAATTTGAGCAACTACTTGATCTAAAGACGGAGATCCTGACAGAGTTTGATCGACTGGAGTTGCTAACCATTCCTTGTTACCCGCCAACACACATGATTACAGAACCCTACGCTGACGAGAACAGCCCCATCGACAACACGGACGAAAATACATCGGATCATGTTATCCGACATATTGAGACTGTCGCGAACAACCTACCTGTTGCCTCTAGAGATGACTCAGTTCCTTGGCCACTTGCAAAGAGAAGATGTCTACGCGAACTTTGATTTTATGAATTAAAGAAATATAAAACGCAAAATATTGTTGTGTTGCTATTTTTGTCTTAGTTATAAATGTTGTATATTTGTTATGTATATCTCCACCTTATCCAGGTACAGCCAGCTATCCACAGCTATCGATTAGTCTCTAATTTATGAAACAGAAAGTAACTAAGGACACTATCACTAACACTAACGGTTTAACATTACTAAGAAAAGGATAGTTCACGACGATGCGGATGACGCTGACGATGGCGCCCAAGCCACACGTTCTCCCTACCATCAAACCACCTTCCTATGTTTATCTATATCCTAAAACGACGCCGCGGGCGTGCGTGTGTACGGGCCGGTGGGCGTACCCCGTTGAGCGACACCAACTGACGAGTTCTCCTAACCCGACTGCTCCAGCAGAATAACCACTGAAGCGTACTGACCAATCAGAACCTGCGAATATTTATTTATAATATCAGACTGGTTGTCCGGTAAGCCTCTTCTCTTCGGTCCTTAACACTACGACAAGACACCCACCCTTCTGTTGTACATTCTCGTTTTTTTTTTTTTTTTTACTACAGCTCAAACCATCCCTGAGTGGTCGACCTTCGCTCCCATGACACAGATGATGATGCTGGCATAAGAGCCGCCCTTTCTCATATATCCCCGTTCATCAAGCCACCTTCCTAGGTTTCTTTATCTAAACCCTAAAGCAGCACCCCTCTGTCACCTGTCACTGCCGTCTTTAAGGCTCTTTTCATATCCCCTAAATTGTTGTAACATAAATATCCCCCGCTAACAAACAACTCCTAGTTTTGTCCATTACATAACCCATAAGCCCGCGCCGACTCTATTAGTCGCCCTGTCGCCCCGGGTTCCCTGCCCCGCTGCTCACATTAATATTGTTCCCGTTGTCGCCCTTTACATAATCCTATCGACAGACGTGTCAAATGCCATCTGTCGTCCACGGCTTTGAAGATAATAATTCGCCTGCAAAGTATCGATTTGACCAAATTGACCACATATGTATTAACAAAAAGTTTATATCATCCCTTTACGATGTTAGGGATTTCAGAGGTGCCGATGTATTTACTGACCATTTCCTGGTGGTAAGTAAAATCAAGTTGAAACTAAAAAGATATATAACATCTTATAATCATAGAAACCAATATAATGTAGGCTTTCTCAAATTAAGGAACAGTTCTCAGTTACGGTCTCTAATAAGTATCAGGTGTTGCAGCAGTTAGCAGAAGATGTCAACACAGAAGTCTGCTGGGATCAGATCAAAGGAATCTGGAATGAATCTTGCGTAGAAGTTCTTGGCAAGAAAGAAAGGAAACATAAAGCATGGATAACACCAGAAATCATTAAACTGATTGAAGATAGGAAAAGTAAAAAGGCAGAATTAAACAATAGCAAAACTAGAGCAGCTAAAGATAGAGCTCAGGAGAAATACACAGAAGCCAACAAGGAAGTTAGGAGGCATATAAGGGCAGATAAAGTGAAATATCTAAATGATCTAGCACAAGAAGCAGAGACAGCAGCAGCAAAAGGAAACCTCAGAGAACTTTACAGTAACACAAGAAAATTAGTAGGTATCAATCAAAAATAGTCAAGGAAAGGTACTTACTAACACTAAAGATCAAATGGACAGATGGGTGGAATATTTTGAAATGCTTCTAAATAGACCAGGCCCAGAGGTTCCCCCAGATATCCAGCCTTTATAAATGAAACTGGATATCAACTGTGAGATACCATCCAAAGAGGAAATTAGAAAAGCTATAAATCTTCTCAAGAAAGGAAAGGCGACAGGCCCAGACGGTATCCCAGCTGAAGCCATCAGGACCAACATAAACACATCAACAGAATTGCTACATAGATTATTCAGTAAAGTCTGGAGACCGAAAAAATACCAGCAGACTGGAGAGAAGGATATCTTGTGAAACTGCCCAAAAAAGGTGATCTACAGGAGTGTGAAAACTATAGAGGAATTATGTTGCTGTCAGTTCCTGGAAAAATATTAAGTAGAATTATTTTGGAAAGATTAAAAAAGATGCTATTGATAAAATGCTAAGAAATGAGCAGGCAGGTTTTCGGTCAAACAGATCCTGTACTGATCAGATAGCCACATTACGTATTATAATAGAGCAAAGCATTGAACTGAACTCACCACTTTACATTGGATTTATAGACTATGAAAAAGCATTTGACAGCATAGATAGGGAATCTCTCTGGAAATTGATGGAGCGCTATGGAATCCCACAGAAAATTATCAACTTAGTAAAGGCAACATATACAGACATGAAATGTCGAGTTCTTCATGAGGGAAAGCTAACAGATGCATTTGAAATACAAACAGGTGTGCGACAGGGATGTTTTTTGTCGCCTCTCTTATTTTTACTGGCTATAAACTGGACTATGAAAACATTAACTGCTAACACCAAGAATGGAATTCAGTGGACCCCTACAAAACAGCTTAATGATCTGGACTTCGCTGATGATATTGCTCTTCTGTCCCATTCACGGAATCAGATGCAAGATAAATTAAATATATTTAATGCGAGATCACAGTAGCTTGGTCTGAAAATCCATAAAGGAAAGACAAAGATAATGAGAATAAATCAGGCAAATAGTAATGTGGTTTCTCTTAATGGCACCCCACTCCAAGACGTGGAGTCGTACACCTATTTAGGCAGTAATGTAGATAAAGAGGGAGGAACTGATAGAGATATTAAAATAAGAATACAAAAGGCAAGAGGGGCTTTCATAGCACTAGGGAATTTGTGGAGGTCAAAAGAAATTAAAAGAAATACTAAACTAAAAATTTTTAATTCTAATGTCAAATCAGTACTATTGTATGGGGCGGAAAAATAGAGAACAACCAAGGCAATTACTAATAAATTACAGACATTCATTAACTGGTGCCTGCGCAGAATAGAGGGAATAAAATGGTATGATAGAATAACTAATGTAGAACTTTGGGAGAGAACTAAACAGGCTCTAGTGGATCAGGAAGTGAGGAAAAGACGCTGGCGTTGGATAGGGCACACACTGAGAAAACAGGAGATCAGCATTACTAGGATGTCTTTGCATTGGAACCCACAGGGGCATGGGAATAAAGGAAGGCCAAAAAACACACGGAGAAGAGAGCTGGAGAACGAGGTTAGAAAGATTGGGAGGACATGGGAGCGCTCCATACAATGGCGAAGGATAGAACGACTTGGCGTGAGTTGGTTGAGGGCCTATGCTCCATTGGGGGATAGAAAGGCAGAAGAAGAAGAAGAAAGTATCGATTTTCCGACCCGAGCAACAATACACTAAAGAAATATCGATTTGCCTTCCTAAAATCACTCCGCCTAAAAATACCCACATACCGACAATGAGTCACCAGTTGCTATGGAGACAACATATCGATTTATGCACCATATGTCTTTCCCCGCCCGGCAAAACCAGTCACACGTGCCTCCATCAGCCGCCCAATCGATATTTACTAAGGATAAAGAACAGCCGCCAGAAGAAACCAAGCACATATCGCCGCCATCTTTTACTAAGGATAGAGAAGGCGACTTAGCCCAAATGCGGCCCCAAACACGCTACATAACTACTATTATGGTCACCCTTTACTTGACAGGTCAAAACTTTAGGGTGCTGTGTAACCGAAATTACCCTCATATAACTTCTACGCATTTGAAAGGGCTACTGCGATGTCCACATGCAAGATTCTCATCCTTCAGTTGTTAATCCCGCAGAACTGAAGTTGACAAACTAACCAAGAAGTATGGTAGGACCAGCGCAAGTTGATGGTGATAACGACGTGTCGTGTGGACAGGTTTGATGAGGCCTTCGTGGAAGAGGAAGTGCTAGGCTGGGTCAGGTGCTTATATTAGGACTTCACACAGTCGAGAATGTGTGTATTGAAACCCTTATTGACGACATGGGCTTATCCTTTTAGAGACGGGTCTGTGAGTGCTTTTCAATGAGCCTGTTTAAGTGCTTGTTTGTGTGTGTGTCAGTGTTTGTGTGTGTGTTAGTGTGTGTGTGTGTGGGGGGGGGGACCAGATCCCACTTGTGGATTTATTTAAAAAATGTTAGTCACTGTGGTGATATGCTTGTGTTCTAACATGTGAACGTGTGTGTGTGTGTTTGTACTGATTGTTTATGCATAACAGTACATGATGAAGTTATGTGTATGTCATGTGTGTGTGTATATACAAGTCTACATTAAAATAGTTTATTCTAACAAATAGACAATGAAACAGCATTTGTTTTTTCCTTATCAGTGCCACCATTGCGCAGCAGCTAAAAGCTCGCCTTTGGCTCCTAGATATGCGCGTTCCTAAAAGACTTTTTAAAAAGTCTACAAGTTCAATCAGCATCCCTGAAGGGTGATTTTAGGTAAGAATTGTATTTAGGTTATGTGCGCCATATAAAATTTTATACATAGCATAACACAGCACTGCACGCCAACAAGAACCCTGCAAAGGACTCATGCAGTGTTGAAGTGATCCAAAGAGACAGACCCAAATTCCGTACCCGACCGGTAACGAACACGTCTACCGGCGAGCTATTGGGCTACCTGGTCGCCGATGTATATACCCGTAGACAACTAGGGCACCAAGGTTGGTCCCCTCAGAGACGCAAACGAACCCTAACCTTAAACCCAACCCTAACTCCCCTAGAATAGTGGACTTTCTAGGAAAACTATGACACTTCCTTTACGGGGGTCAGGAAAAAGGGGGTGGAGTAAGGGAAAAGGGGGGGGGGGGGAGACAGAATATTGTACCCGCTTCGCTATCTCAATGTATATGATTTACATAGATTTTGAGAATTATCTTTTTACCACAGCTAACTAAAGCATAAACTATGTTCAGGTTGTAATATGCTCCCAATGGGATGTGCAGATAAAGAAAACTATCCCCCCCCCCCCCCCCTTCCCCCCCCCCCCCAAAAAAAAAGAAAGAAAGCTGATGGTGCAAAATTGATTCTGTGCACGAGTGTGCATTTTTATAAAATCCGGACAAGGACAGCGAGCATATAAAGGCAAAAACGTCACTTGTTACATATCCGTATCAACATTATAGCACCTCGGTGCGACTCACTCGTGCACCCTCAATGGATCCAGCAGCCATCTTAATGTCTCCACGTTCACCATCTCAATGTCTCTACGTTCACAATCTCAATGTCTCCACGTTTACAATCTCAGTGTCTCCACGTTCACCATCTCAATGTCTCCACGTTCATCATCTCAGTGTCTCCACGTTCATCATCTCAGTGTCTCCACGTTCATCATCTCAGTGTCTCCACGTTCACCATCTCAATGTCTCCACGTTCATCATCTCAATGTCTCCACGTTCATCATCTCAATGTCTCCACGTTCATCATCTCAGTGTGTCCACGTTCATCATCTCAATGTCTCAACGTTCACCATATCAATGTCTCAACGTTCACCATGTCAATGTCTCCACGTACACCATCTCAGTGTCTCCACGTACACCATCTCAGTGTCTCCACATTAACCATGTCAATGTCTCCACGTTCACCATCCCAGTGTCTCCACGTTTACCATATCAATTAAACATTCAGTAGTTTGTCAATGCTGGCTGAATGGTCAACACTCTAGGTCTTTGGTCCTAGAAAAAATGGACCTGCAAAAAGAAGCACAAATCCATCACTTTAGACACCCGAGAAGCGCATGATAAATCCATAGTTCCTAATGGTTCGATCAGAAGAAGAAGAGACAGGAGAAGAAGAAGAAGAAGAAGAAGAAGAAGAAGAAGAAGAAGAAGAAGAAGAAGAAGAAGAAGAAGAAGAAGAAGAAGAAGAAGAAGAAGAAGAAGAAGAAAGAAGAAGAAGAAGAAGAAGAAGAAGAAGAAGAAGAAGAAAGAAGAAGAAGAAGAAGAAGAAGAAGAAGAAGAAGAAGAAGAAGAAGAAGAAGAAGAAGAAGAAGAAGAAGAAGAAGAAGAAGAAGAAGAAGAAGAAGAAGAAGAAGAAGAAGAACAAGAACAAGAACAAGAACAAGAAGAAGAACAAGAAGAAGAACAAGAAGAAGAACAAGAAGAAGAAGAAGAAGAAGAAGAAGAAGAAGAAGAAGAAGAAGAACAAGAACAAGAACAAGAAGAAGAAGAAGAAGAAGAAGAAGAAGAATAAGAAGAAGATGATGATGAAGAAAAGAAAGAAAAAGAAGAAGAGGACGATTACAAAAAAACATTTCTAAATAATTTTGAGCACATTATATTGACACCCGAAAGCAAACTCGTAGAAAGTTCAAGGTAAATACTTTATTCAGAATATAGTGTAGACATACAAGCCAATGTTTTGTTAGTGAAATCAAAGATGTCCCTTGACAGTATGATGTGCTCTTTGATAATGTATATTATTTGTGTTGTTTGGATATAAATTTATTTTTTTTAAAGTATGATCATCCAAATTTGTTTTTTGGAATAACTGAGCACTACATTAAATTGTTATGAGTGTATGCACAATTTCAGCTCGTTAGCTTAACAACACAAAGTGTCAAAACCAACCGATCCTGTCTGCCCTTAGAAATATACAAACAAAAATACCAAAGCTAATTTAATCAAAGATTACACATATCAGATTAATTATTTCTATTGTTACGCATTATTCAGAACACCATTATTGCTGTCTGCCACATGTAAATTGAAACATCACGTCAGATAAATGATCGTTACACCCGGGATGAATATCCGTATCTTCAGATGCCACAGTTATGTCCCAGAAAGGGAAGTAAATAACACGGTCTTGTAGATCCCTGAACGTCTCCTTCTGTATTGTGGTAATATACTGAGCCCAGGCATCAGAAGATAGGCCGACATGCGGAGGATGCTCTGCAACATGTGGTCCCTGAAAAAGATTGTTATTTAAACATTGTAGTCAATAAATCTGGTAATCTTGTAATCTTAGTTTCAGCTTTATAGCAAACCGGTCACCCAATAGTTGCCCCGGACAAGTGCCAGCGACAAGCACACAGTGTCCGTTGCTCTGTCTTGTGGAAAGATTGACACAACTGCAGTCTAAGCATACCGACTGACATGCGCAGGCAAGCAACAGTATAGGCCATTGTTCTCTCCAAAACGTTATTACAGTCTATAGACCAAAACTTTTAGTCTGCCTGCATTCCTGCCTGCCGGGTGGTTTGTCTGTCTCCGTGTGTGTGCGTGTATGTGTGTGAGTGTGTGTGTGTGTGTGGTTGTGTGTGTGTGGTTGTGTGTGTGTATGTATGCCAGTGCCTGAAACTGAAATTGGACAGGGTACTTCTGAATTACAAATCTCTTTCAGAACGTCTAAGTCACAGACGTCGAATAGCTGACTGACTGACTAGGAAACAAATCAACAAACCAACTGATTAATTAACTAACTAACTAAACAACTAACTGACTGACTATCTATCCGAAAGACTATCTAACTAGCTAGCTGACTAACTGACTGGGTAACTAACTAACAATCCAGCTGACAAACTACCCATTTGTCTAAGTAACTAACTAACAAACCAGGTAACTACTTACTAACAAACTAACTAACTAACAGACTACCCACCTGGCTGACAAACTAATTATCTAATTAACTGACTGACTGACTAACTAACAGATGCCTAACTGACTGACTAACTAACTAACAGACTACCCACCTGGCTGACAAACTAATTATCTAATTAACTGACTGACTGACTAACTAACAGATGCCTAACTGACTGACTAACTAACTAACTAACTAACTAACTAACTAACTAACTAACTAACTAACTAACTAACAGATACCCAACTAACTAGCTAACTGACTTACTGACTGAATAACTAACTAAACAACCACGTAACTATCTAATTAACAGACTTTCTAACTGGCAAAGTAACCAACTGACTAATTAATTAATTATCAGAGTAACTAACTAGCTAGCTATCTAACTAACTGACTGACTGGCTGACCGACTAACCGACTAAAAAACTAACTAGCTACCTAACTAACTAACTAACTAACTAACTAACTAACTAACTAACTAACTAACTAACTAACTAACTAACTAACTAACTAACTAACTAACTAACTAACTAACTAACTAACTAACTAACTAACTAACTAACTAACTAACTAACTGACCAACTAACCGACTAAGTAGCTAACTAACTAACTATTTAACTAATAGACTACCCAATTAACTAACTAATTAACTAACTAACTAACTAGCAGACTACTAACTAACTATCTAACTAAGCAACTATCCAACTGACTGACTGACTAAGTAACTGCGGGACGGGCCACCCAACTAACTTAAAATTAACTAAATTTTTTTGGGCTAATGCGTCATTCTTAGTTAGTTAGTTAGTTAGTTAGTTAGTTAGTTAGTTAGTTAGTTAGTTAGTTAGTTAGTTAGTTAGTTAGTTAGTTAGTTAGTTAGTTAGCTGAGTTATCATCATTGCACTCCGGACATGTCCATAGGTGTTTAGATCCTCCCCTCAGTATGAACTCCAGCGTCCGATGGCTAATAGTACCAGTTCTATGTTGATTAACAAATCCTCTGGCGTAGCTGGTGTGGGTCTCGTTTTTTGCTGTGCCGATCTTAATTCCCAAGTCTGCCATTCTGGCGAGTGATGTGGATTCACTGCCACCAAAGTCCTCTAACCTTCCCATTTCTCTGAGGGCATTGATAATATCAGCGTGATCCATAGGCTGACCGTCGGTAGTGATAGCGGATCCAGCCAACCTGTCAGCTTTTTCATTTACATCGACGCCTGCGTGTCCCGAAACAAAAATAAAGGTGACGCCACGCACAGTGGACTTCTGCAATGATTCAAGCCATTTTCTTCGCACTGAACCTGTCTGAACCCTCCTAATCATACTCATTGAATCGCTGAGTATACATACGCGGGTGTATTTTTGTGTTTCAAGCCAGGCAAACGCTTGCGTCACTGCCATCACCTCCATCGTCATGCTGCTGGTTGTCATGGAGAAGGCGCCGTTGGCTTCTTTGACTGTTCTGCCCGCTGAGCGTGCTGTAAATGCCCATGCGCTTCTTCTTTGACGTATAACGGATCCGTCTGTATAGATTAGTGCATCTGCTTCGTCTGAATTTTCACCGATGAGAGCGTTGACCTCTGCATTAACAGCAACAGGATTCTCTTCACTACATCGCCTGTTGAGTGTGAATGCGTCATTCATTCTGTGTTATCAGTAATGACATACTTGAACACACAGATTTCATTTTCCCGTAGATCCCTATGACTGGTGGAGATTCCGTATATTCACAAGACATAAGCTTTTGACTACACAGATTAGTTATTTCACAATGCTAGACACAATATCTGACTTCTGCCGCTTGCACCATTTGCGCCAGGTTTTCATGTGCAAGAGAGAGTGACTGATTCGCGTTTTTATCTGTTTAATGTGAAACAACGGGAGCAGTTGAAGTATTGTGTTTGAAATTATAAACCAAAAGTTTTTAGTCATAGTCTTAGGTATCCACATATTACATTACTCTTTTATCTCTTTCGTATTCGTCCCTAAAAGGGCCGCTGGCACGCTGTGTTGTGGATTACAACTGTGCTGCGATTTCTGTGCAGATCTAAGCAAAACTCTAAAAACTTGCCTATTAAAACGTTTTAATCTAGGAGGCAGTTAATCTTTTACCAGCCGTTGGGCCATACCTGGCTAAATACATTACAGTTTTACAGCAAACGCCACCACAAAATAAAATCTCACCCTTAACGTTATGAGGACATGGGGATTTCGCTTCCACAACCTGATGATAGCATTGCGAACTGCAGTTAGATACCTCTCGAAGACGCTGATGTGATGGGCGCTCAGATGAAGGAAGTGGTGAATATTGATGATGTAACGTCCTTCTGATGGAATTAAGCCGAACAGTTTCTCAGGTGAGTGGAGATAGCTGACATCCATGAATGTTTTCTAGAAACAAAGTCAGTTATGTTCTTTTAAAGAGACAAAAGTAGAGTTGAAATGGCAGAAACTATGATATTTTATGTTACGTTTTGTCACCTTCTTATAATCCTATATGTTTCCACTTATTTCCGTTTGAAAATCTTATTAGTCTGCCCGGCTGTCCGTCTTTCACCTTTGACTGTGTCTGTATGTCTGTACGTCCGTATTATGTATGTTCTGTCGGTCTATGTATCTGTCTGTATGTATGTATGTGTGTATGTATGTATGTATGTATGTATGTATGTATGTATGTATGTATGTATGTATGTATGTATGTATGTATGTATGTATGTGTTGTATGTATGTATGTATGTATGTATGTATGTATGTATGTATGTATGTATGTATGTATGTATGTATGTATGTATGTATGTATGTATGTATGTATGTATGTATGTATGTATGTATGTATGTATGTATGTATGTATGTATGTATGTATGTATGTATGTATGTATGTATGTATGTATGTATGTATGTGTATGTATGTATGTATGTATGTATGTATGTATGTATGTATGTATGTATGTATGTATGTATGTATGTATGTATGTATGTATGTGTATGTATGTATGTATGTATGTATGTATGTATGTATGTATGTATGTGTATGTATGTATGTATGTATGTATGTATGTGTATGTATGTATGTATGTATGTATGTATGTATGTATGTATGTATGTATGTATGTATGTATGTATGTATGTATGTATGTATGTATGTATGTATGTATGTATGTATGTATGTATGTATGTATGTATGTATGTATGTATGTATGTGTATGTATGTATGTATGTATGTATGTATGTATGTATGTATGTATGTATGTATGTATGTATGTATGTATGTATGTATGTATGTATGTATGTATGTATGTATGTATGTATGTATGTATGTATGTATGTATGTATGTATGTATGTATGTATGTATGTATGTATGTATGTATGTATGTATGTGTATGTATGTATGTATGTATGTATGTATGTATGTATGTATGTATGTATGTATGTATGTATGTATGTATGTATGTATGTATGTATGTATGTATGTATGTATGTATGTATGTATGTATGTATGTATGTATGTATGTGTGTGTGTATGTATGTATGTATGTATGTATGTATGTATGTATGTATGTATGTATGTATGTATGTATGTATGTATGTATGTATGTATGTATGTATGTATGTATGTATGTATGTATGTATGTATGTATGTATGTATGTATGTATGTATGTATGTATGTATGTATGTATGTATGTATGTATGTATGTATGTATGTATGTATGTATGTATGTATGTATGTATGTATGTATGTATGTATGTATGTATGTATGTATGTATGTATGTATGTATGTATGTATGTATGTATGTATGTATGTATGTATGTATGTATGTATGTATGTATGTATGTGTATGTATGTATGTATGTATGTATGTATGTATGTATGTATGTATGTATGTATGTATGTATGTATGTATGTATGTGTGTGTATGTATGTATGTATGTATGTGTATGTATGTATGTATGTATGTATGTATGTATGTATGTATGTATGTATGTATGTATGTGTATGTATGTATGTATGTATGTATGTATGTATGTATGTATGTATGTATGTATGTATGTATGTATGTATGTATGTATGTATGTATGTCTGTATGTATGTATGTATGTATGTATGTATGTATGTATGTATGTATGTATGTATGTATGTATGTATGTATGTATGTATGTATGTATGTATGTATGTATGTATGTATGTATGTATGTATGTATGTATGTATGTATGTATGTATGTATGTATGTATGTATGTATGTATGTATGTATGTATGTGTATGTATGTATGTATGTATGTATGTATGTATGTATGTATGTATGTATGTATGTATGTATGTATGTATGTATGTATGTATGTATGTATGTATGTATGTATGTATGTATGTATGTATGTATGTATGTATGTATGTATGTATGTATGTATGTATGTATGTATGTATGTATGTATGTATGTATGTATGTATGTATGTATGTATGTATGTATGTATGTATGTATGTATGTATGTATGTATGTATGTATGTATGTATGTATGTATGTATGTATGTATGTATGTATGTATGTATGTATGTATGTATGTATGTATGTATGTATGTATGTATGTATGTATGTATGTATGTATGTATGTATGTATGTATGTATGTATGTATGTATGTATGTATGTATGTATGTATGTATGTATGTATGTATGTATGTCTGTATGTGTATGTATGTCTGTATGTATGTATGTCTGTGTATGTATGTATGTATGTATGTCTGTATGTATGTATGTATGTGTATGTATGTAT
>CAJHNH020002336.1:487500-505000 GCA_905116865.2 Candidula unifasciata | reverse complement strand
TATATATATATACTCTTACATTCTCATATATGCACACTGATATACAGACATACATAATAAATACATACATAAACGCATCTACATATATACACAAACAGAAAAGACACACATATATACTTATGAACAAATATACACACACACATTCCATACATACACACCTACACATGCATGCATGCATACACACACATACAATCACATGTACAGACACCCACAACCACACATTTACACTCACATGCAAACATAATACATACATACATGCACACACATACATGCATACATACACACATCAATACATACACCTATATTTTTGCACACATACATACATACTTGCATACATACCTAAATACACACACACACCCACATAGTTATACAGCTTCAAATGCATACATACATCCACAATCATGCATACTTACAAATTTACATGCATACATACACCCACATACATGCCCACACACATTACATACATACGCACACATGCATGCATACACACATAAACATACATATGTTAAGAAAGCTAGCTCATTATTTCAATTAATTTTCTTTCAAAATGAGTCTAATACAAATGTGTGGAATGCCGTGGAGCTAGGTACAGAAAACTAATTGATTATGTTTATACTAGAAATCTTTTATATTACTAAAGAATAAATATGTTTGGACATAAATTTGGATACAAATCATGTCGTTGAAAAAAAAAAGGACCATAACTACAGTGATGAGAACTTTTAGGGCTTTCCAATAAGCAACTTAATGCAGATGGGATGTATCCTTCTTCCGTTCGTTATTGGCCTATAGTGCAAAGACTGGTACCAAAATTACGCCAAGACACCCTGGTGTTGACTATTATACGGAACTCATACTCTTCACCCCCCCCCCCCCCCCCAGGCCCTAAATCCTTATTTTGTTTGCTTTACTCTCTAGTTTCCTTCTCAGGGTGTGTGTGTGTGGGTGAGTGTGATGTGTGTGTGTGTGTGTGGGTGAGTGTGATGTGTGTGTGTGTGTGTGTGTTTTTTGGTCAGCCCTTTGCTATCCTCATGTAAAGCTATTCTAGCACTATTCTATTTTTTTTTTCTAGCTTCTTGATTCTCTGGATTGTGTTTAGCTCTCTCTCTCTCTCTCTCTCTCTCTCTCTCTCTCTCTCTCTCTCTCTCTCTCTCTCTCTCTCTCTCTCTCTCTCTCTTTCTCTCTCTCTGCTTTACATTAGTGACGTTATCATACCAGTTAATTCCCCTCTGTCTCGTACACGAGCACTTTAATGAATGTTTGCTGTTTGTTGATAATTGTTTTAGCTGTTCTCTGTCTTGCAGCTCTATTCAGCAGTTCTGGTTTAATATTACTGTTAAATAGTTTCAGTTAAATATTAGTTTTACTTTTCCTTGATTTCCTTAAACTTTCTAGAGCTACAACAACTCTCTTTGATTTTTCTATTTGTATTTTAAAGTCTTTATACCAGTGGTATCGAAGAAAATAATTACTCCTCAATTTCTAATAAAACTCAATGGTGTTTTTTTCGGGGGGTGGGGGGGGGGGGGGGGGGGCAAGTACGGACAGGTGAGTATCTGGGCACATGGGCAACAACAGATGGAAGATGCATTACTCAGATAAGAAACAGAATAGGACAGGCAAAAACTGCCTTTTTTTAAATGAAGAACATCTTATGCAAGATATCTTTGTGATTGAGGGTGAGAAAAAGAATTCTAGCTTGCTACATAAATCCAGTCTAAACATATGGCTCTGAGTCCTGGACAATAGGTAGGCAAGCAAAATAATTTCTTGAGGCCGCAGAAATGTGATTCTACAGAAGCATGCTTAAAATGCCTTGGACAGCCAAAAAGAGCAACCAGGAAGTTTAAAAAGAGGAGCCCGAAGACAACTTATCACAGACATCAGAAGGAGACAGTCATCATTTGTCGGCCATGTTATAGGAAGAGGAAAAACGGAACATGCTGTGACCACTGGAAAGATATGTGGAAAAAGGGATAGAGGAAGACAACGAGAGAAGATTCTTGATAGTCTTGTTGCATGGTATAGAGGTGTCAGCACACGAACTGTTACCTGCTGTAGAAGATCGCAGACTGTGAAGAGGCATAATCACCCATGCCTTTTGGCAAGGCACCTAAAGATGATGTTGATACCAGTGGGGAGTGGGGAGGTGGAAGATTGGGGGCAAGAAAGATTTTAGGAGAGCGTCAACAATTGTGAAACTAAGTACACCTGTACTTGTAATAATCCGGGTTTTTAATTTTAACAGTCATGAAAACAAAACAGCGTTGTCAGCTTGATATGGAGAATGATCTCCGTTGTACCATGCCCAACATTGGAACAAAATTATTAGATTATTATCATGACAAAATAGTGCCAGCCATCACATTGATATTTGGACACGAAACTACCAGTTGTTGATGACTGTTTCTATTGTATTTTGGCACTTTGATTTTTGAGGATATGTTTCTATAAGTTCTTTTTGACACTGTGTGCTTTGAAGTTTTCTTTTTGTTATCCTCTTTTTATTCACATTTGTATACGTCGCCTCATACTCAAGGGTAACGCTATCTGGAAAAAAAAAAAGCTGGAGACCATTGCTATAAACTCAGGGGTGACACCATCTGAAAAAGGTTGGAGACCATTACCATATACTCAAGGGTGACACCCTCTGGAAAAGGTTTTAGACCATTGCCATAACTCAAGAGTGACACCATCTGGAAAAGGTTGGAGACCATTGCTATATACTGAGGGGTGACGCCCGTTGGAAAAGGTTGGAAACCATTGCTCTGTACGTTTCCACGTCTCTGTCTACATTTTTACCTCTTGAATGTTTGGAATAAAAAAAATACGACAACCGAAAAGGTTAAAGCATGGAACAGTATCGCCGTGAAACACCATAGGAAACAAACAAAACATAATAGGTTTGTTTTAAAACTGACATTAAACAGAAAACAAGAAAAGCCTATGAATGAATGATGAAATCGTGATCAAAATAATAGAAATAAAGCAAAATAGCCTCTAATAGACAAATAAACAGTTGGCACATACGTTTGCTAAGACGTGGACGAATCGCAGAGGCGATGAAAAGGGGCAAATGGTGGAAATGGGCATCACTAGGTGTTATCACTTTTGGTGTGACAAAATGACAATATTATGTATTTTAAACATTTAAAAAATGTGTGTGAGTGTGTATCTGACTGTATGTGTCTGTTTCAAAAAAGTTGCTGAACATAAAATGGCAAGACAGGATCCCTGACACTGAAGTCCTTGACAGAACTGGACTCTCGAATATTTACTCGATTCTTCAACAATTACAACTTCGCTGGGCAGGTCATTTAGTCCCTATGCCTGACCACCGACTGCCAAACAGAATTTTCTATGGCGAGCTACTAAAAGGAACACAAACTCAAGGTGAACAGAGGAAACGTTCATTGACAGCCTCAAGCCCTCACTGAAAGTGCCAGGTAATACATGAAAACTAACCAAAACAACAAAGAAAAAAAATTAAGAAAATAAACGAATCAAAAACACAACCTATAAATACGCACGCACACACACACACACACACATATACATATAGTCTACGTGCATATATATGTGTGTGCATATATATATATATATATATATATATATATATTTGTAGACTCACAAACCAGCCGGCGTGGAAAGGGCTTGAATGTGATAAGTGTTGTATTGAAAAATTCCACCGCTTGTTTTCGCACAACTTTGGCGCGTGAAAGCTCTGGGTGTTTATACCAAAAACAGTTTCGTTACACTGCACCTTCGACTGCATTCTGTAGTAGGACTGTCTGGAATTGGAATCGCCGTTGAAAATCATCTGAGGAGAAAAACAGTTATTGGTTAGTTTGAGTTATTTTATATTATCTGTATTATATTCATGGCACTTTAAACACTTGCACAAGTGCTCAGACTTCCCACTTTTTCTCCCACCTCTGCACTCTACAAATTCATCAGTGGGACAAACTACCTACCCAACTTTATTCGCAGTTTATGTATTCTTAGCAGCGATATGGATGCGCCAATCGCAAAATTATAATGTCGCATTTCTAAATTATGTCTATGTGTTACCGGGGCCTTGATGAAAAGCAGAGAAAAGTAACACTGCACCCTACCGGGCATGTCGTTAAGAAGAGACTAGAGTTAGGGTAGGGGTTGGAGTTGGCTACCTGATCCTGCAAAAACAATTGCCGCAAAAACAAACAAACCATGGAAAAGAAAAGAAACATGAAAGTGTACAAATACCAAAACTACTTCTACTTCTCGATAATATAACGTTATGCACCAAAAAAAAAAAATTAATAAAAATCGTCTTTATTTGGGATGCAATTTCTTTATTATTTGCTTCTGCCCTGGCCCTGAATATAGCCGGATCATAAATATGGGCTAGGTCATAGATATGGCCTAACGGTTGAAAATGGTTTCTGGGACCTCTCCACGGGTGATCCTCATCCTCATAGTGGCACTTTCTGTCACTGGGTGTTTATCCTTTGTGTGATGTCCTGGTGGGTTACAACTACCTACCTACCTTATGCACCAAGAAATAATAAGGATGAATAGAATAAATAAAGAAGGTATTTAAAAAACAACTTGAAAAATATTATAAATAGTGAAAAACAAAAAGCGTAATATAAACATTCGGATGGGTGACCTAAATGCTGAGATAGTATCAGATAACACAGGTTGTGAAGAGATTATGGGCAAACATGGAGTAGGAGAAATGAACTAAAATGGAGGATCATTTACTAGTTTTTGTGCTGTAAAAAAAAAAAAGTATGTTATTGGTGGAAGCATTTTCGACCTAAAAGAATATACGAGGCAGCATGGGAATTACCAAACCATAAGACAACAAATCGAATTAATCACATATGTATAAATACAAAATTTGAATGATCCCTGTGTGATGTTAAAGCTTTTAGAGATGTAGACGTAGTTACTGGCCAGTTTCTGTTAGTAAGTAAAATCAAGTTAAAACTTACAAAATACAATCACTGTAACCGGTGTGATGAAGTATATATCAGGAATAAATAAGTAAGGGAACAATCTTAAGTTACATTCTCTAACAAGTACGAGGTGTTGAAGCAGTTAGCTGAAGAAGTAAGCACCGAAGTCTGTTAGGATCAGATCAATGGAATCTGGAATGAATCTTGTGTGGAAGTCCTTGGTAAGAATGAACGGAAACATAAGATGTGGATAACGTCAGAAACCAACAAAATGATCGAAGAAATAAAAATCACACAAGGCAGACTTAAACATAAGCAAAGCTAGAGCTTGGGAAAAATACACACAAGGTAATAATGAACTCAGAATGCAAAAAAGAGCAGAAAAAAAAGTGAATAATTTGATGCCCTGGCAGAAGAAGTGGATAGAGCAGCAAAAAAAGGGAACCTGAGAGACCTGTGCAGTAGACAAGGAAATTATTAGGTAAATTTAGTCAGTCAAACTGGATCAATCAACAATAGTCAAGGAAAGGAACTTAATAACAATAAAGATCAAATGGACAAATGGGCTAAATATTTCGAAACACTTCTGAACAGGCCAGCCCCTGAGGTTACTCAGATATCCAGCCTTTAGAAATTTACCTGGATATAAACTGTGATATCATCTACAGAGGAAATTAGGAAATCTGTCAATCTTTTGAAGGAAGGAAAGGTAGCAGGTTCAGATGATATCCCAGCAGAAGTTTTTTGGTCAATATAAAAAAAAAGATATTGCTACATAGGCTATTTAGTAAAGTCTGGTACACAAATGAAGCACCAGCTGAATTGGAAAGAAGGCTGTCTTGTGAAACTGACCCCCCCCCCCCCCCCCCCTCCACACCATCCCACCCCACCCCCTGAAGTTTATCTACAGCAGTGTGAAAACTATAGAAAAATTATGTTTCTTTCAGTTTCTGAAGAAAAAAAATAAATAGGAATACTTTGGAAAGACTAAAAGATGCTTTCGATAAAAAGCTTAAAAATGAACAGACAGGTTTTCGGCCGAACAAATCCTGTACTGACAAGATAGCCACATTACTGATAATAATATAGTAAAGCATTGAAGTAGAGTCAACATTTTACATTGGATTCATAGAAGAAAAGAAAGAAATCCATCATAGAATCATATCTCTAAGCAAAGTTATTCTGGCAACACAAAATTCCCATCAAAAATTAAAGAACAGTAACGGATGTCAGGGTTCCGGTAGACAGAAAAAAAAAATAAACACTAAAGTGAATATATTACTTTCCATGAAAAGTTTCCTAAAGCATAATAATGACTTAAAAGACGAATACTTTGTCATTAAGTCCGCACTGATTGTCGAAGAACAACAATGAATGGTATGTCATGTTAGGCATGTGACAATAAATATACCCTTTCTCTATGCCTTCTTGCGTATGGGGAAACTTTGGTTAGATTTATAATTTATAGACCAATAGGCACTTTGTGGGGGCATCGCATCGCGGTCAGCATCACACCAGCCGCCTTTACATCCCATAACTACCTGGTACCCACATAAAGCTAGGTCGACCTGGCAGCCAATGTCCTTTGCTGGTAAACAACAAACTTCGTCAGCGCCTGAACTACGACCTTTTGACACAATATGCATCACATTATTGTCACAATTTAGGTTTCAATCATAACAGGGTGGTCTTGAACAGAATAATCATGCCAGGAAACAAGAAATATTCTAGCAATGACAAATCCGCATCCTTTATTACAGAACATTCGTAGAAGCGGACGGCCTGGTTCCCATTCCGCACATGGCAATAAACACTACTTTAGGTAAACTCGATGCTTTCATGACTCAGCTGGCATCGAAGGAGTTACTTCGTGTTTTCGAATGGGTCTAATTTCCAAACAAAGAAATCCACAAGAACATATTTCAGATGAGTAGAAGATGTCGAGACCGGCCTCTTACCATATCAAGATGTGTGCAAGCTGGACATGAATGATACAGGTGTTGAGGCAAATTCGTGGGAACAATTTTCTATGGACCGCGTTACGTGGAAAAAAAAAGAAAAAAAAAAGGGGGGGGGGGGCAAATCAGGAAGGAATATGAATAATATAAAACAAATGATCTCAGAAAGGATGAGATCTAAGCGTCTGAGAATAAGAACACTACATACAAATGATGGCTACAACGATCCTGAAATCCCAGGCTCTGACTGTGGAATAACGTGGGCGGGTCTTGCTGGCCACACTCGCCATCACCACGAGCTGTGACTCTCAATGCCTCAGCTAAGCACACACATATATAATAGGAAACGCCACAGCGGGAGTTTACCGATCATCAGTAGGTGGATCTAGATACTGTTTCAACAACTGTTCCGGTCCTATCATCCATATTACACTATCGTCTGCAAAGATGGAAATGAGCTAAAAAAAAAAAATGTGGGAGGAAAAAGTAACGTTATGCGGTCACTTAGTGATAGATGCGGTTGTGGTAGAAAACGATAGTATAAGCCTCAGTTTAAATAAAAGAAAGACAGAAGTAATGATGTTTTTTCAGTAAGGAGAATTCCACAAACGAGCATAAACAGCAGGGGTCCACCGATCATTAGAAGGAAGATCCCACGTCGACAATTGTTTCATCCCATTACTTCTTATACAATCTCGAAAGGTGGAGCGACCTGGGTCACGACTCGAGGCCTCGATCTTTCCCTGTTGCACTTATTGGACTCTCAGTCAGGGACAAGACTTTGCAACAGACACTGTGAGATTGGTCTTATATTGTTGCTGCCGTAGCAAATTAACCGCCTACCTTTACAAGTAACAAGCTTTCGGTTGGTTCATCGGACAGACTTTAGACTTTGGCATTTTGCAGAGAGACACTGGCAAACATTTCTCTGGCACTTTGGCTTTAATGAATAAGAAGCTCCTTTCCACTATGGACTCTGATTAGTCTACAGAGATCTATCCCCCACCACGTTCCGTTGCATTAAGAGCTAGCTCAAAGCCCTTTCTGCTGCTTCGCCTGGTTGTTTTAGTGATCGTTTACACTCGTTTCCTCTCTAGCCCAGCTGCTTTAGAACATTGTATGTGGAAGTGGAGATAAGAGCTCTTCAGACCGGCCACGAGCTAGCCCACTGTACCTTTCGAACTTGAACAGGTCGCGATTCCTACGGCACTGTCAGTTCTATCAGGACGAGCTGGCGTTTTTCTGTAAAGAGCAGACCTGTGTCTGGTCTTAGTCCGGTCTTGTGGATAAACTGTAGGTACTTTTCAAAACCATCAGGTCGACAGCCAGTAATCAGCCCTTGCACAGTCAAGTTGTGATAGCGCGTATGCGACCTTGTTGACTTTACCTTTAGAAATCTGACCAGCCTTTGGGAAGCGCGTGGAGGCGACGGTAGGACTGGCCCTCGCGTTAGCGGTCATTCTGGCTTGATTCACATTGTCCGCTAAGTCTTTCAGGACTTAAATGTGGCGCCAAGAAAATCGTCCCTGGCCTAGGGCTTTTCTGCATTCGGAAAATACTTGCTCGGGCGTTTGCTTTGCTTTGCAGAGAGGACGTGTCTGGCTATATTGGCACTAGAGAGTAATACACCATAAGCAGATCTTAAGACAAAGCTCAGCCGCAGAGGAACCATTCGCCAGATCTCACCCCAAGTGAGTACTTGTGGCAAGGGGCTCACGAGGCCGATCCACTGGCCTTGCTGCGACTGTTGCGGGGCTCTTTGTACGTACCCAAGTCTCGTTTTTGGTGTTCATTATCTGCTATATCACCCTGTCTTTGCGTTCTTCGGCCGAGGCTTTGAGGCTTTTTTTTAAATTTAACAAGCTGAACAATATCTTGAGGCTTCGGGGATGTGGTTTTACAGAAGAATCTTTAAAATTCCTTAGACGGCTGTGACGAAATGACCTCAGTGGCCTCAGAAATTATATTCTGTTTAATAATTGTTCATGTTCATAGAGAGACAAAGAATTATATTAAATATGCACTGAGCCTAAATAGTTCTAAAAACCACATAGCATTTAATAAATGGTTAAAAATGGTTTTCAGTCCTTAGTAGCCAGACAAAGCAACCAAGCTTAGTTAGAGATTACGTAACATTTCCTAATCTAGCTGGCCGTTATACTAGCCAGACAGAGTGTCAAAAATGTTACATAACCGGACTTAGTGGGGCCCTTTGAACAGGCCAGATCAGGGGAATTACCGTGGTCTAGTAGATAACTCCAGACATGATGGAGTCCCTCTGACCGGCGTTACACACCAGTCAGTGATATTGGCTGTAAAATAGATTTGCTCAATTAGGAATGTTTGATCTTAGTAGAGGCCGTCCACGGTGACAGACAAACTCAGTGATAGCTATTTGGATCTGTAAGGTACCTCAGGGGCGTGGCATAGATCCTCTCCTGTAGGGTAGGTTAGAAACTAGAGAAGATGAGAAGTTTAACTTTGCAGAGAGATAGAAAAGTATATATACTACTGTATCTGGACTTTACCTCATATCGCTGCCAGCAGGCCACAAATTTAGATCAAAAGTAGAAAGTAATTCAAGCTATGATTCCTGTTTGGCAATTGCTGGAATGTTCCCAGCTCCCATAGGAGTGACGGCCAGACCTTTCTGATAACAGAAACTGAGGGTCTTCGAGTACTGATCTACAGTTGTAGGAGATCGACCAGCTGGGATCGAGGAACTAACGAGGAACTAGCCAGGAACGTGCTAGGATCGAACTAGGATCTTCTTTCTCTTTCTCTTCTCCTTTTTCTTCTTCTTCTTCTTCTTCTTCTTCTTCTTCTTCTTCTTCTTCTTCTTCTTCTTCTTCTTCTTCTTCTTCTTCTTCTTCTTCTTCTTCTTCTTCTTTCGTCTTCCTCTTCTTCTTCTCCTCCTGCATCTCCTTCATTGTTCATTTGAAGATATAATTGCGTTGTGACCGTTTATAGTATGGCTGCGATATCTGTACATTTCGGCCAAAACATCTGATTTCTGCGGGCATTTGTTGACCGGGTTAACCTTCCTTGTTTACATAGACATACAAAAAGTCTCCATATTTTAGACCAACAGTAGTCAGACATATATTCTTAAACATATTCCATTTCCGATATCTGGGGTCGTGAAACAGTGTGCCGTTGTTGCCTACTATAGAATTATAGCTAACAAGCTTCGTCAGTTGGAACGTGAAACACAAAACAATTTATTTAATTACTGATTTTGAAAACGCTTTGTGATGCCGGGGTACCGGGTTCAGTCCCAGCTGCGGGCCATACGCCTTGCGTTGGTTTCGACAGTGGTATCAGGGAGCTGACATCCAGAAAGCTATGGCAAACTACTGGACGTAAATCTGCCTAGTGAAACGACACAACAGCCAGGGGCTCATAGGGTTGGTTCTGCAACGTCCTGTTAAGAATACGCAACTAACCTTGTTCTTCTTCTTCTTTTTCTTCTTTTTTTTTTCTTCTGCGTTTATCCAAAGATATAACTGCGTTGTGCCCGTTTATTTTATGGCTGCGTTATTTGCACCTTTCAGCCAATGGATCCGATTTATGCGAGCATTTATTGTCCGGGTTAACCTACCCTGTTTACATAGATATACAAATAGTATTTCCATATTTTAGACCAACAGTAGTCAGACAATTATTCTTAAACATATTTCATTCTCCGATATTTGGGGTCATGAATCAGCGTGCCGTTGTTACCTGTTACAGAATTCTATCTATCAAGCTTCGTCAATTGGGACGTGAACACAGAACAATTTATTTAATTATTGATTTAGAAGAAATTGTTATTTTTACGTACATGTACATTCCTCAAACACGACTCATCAAGCTTCTCCACCTTGTCAGGGACAAAACACAAAAACGGTGTCCAGACTTTGTGGTAAAAGTATCCAGTTGGTTCCGACTGATGCCAGGTAGATCTTGGAGATACTTTATTGCATGGAACATTAGGGTCTGGTAGTCTTGTGAGACCAGACTTCGCTGCCAAGGTTGGAGAAAATAATTGAAGCAAATTCATTTTAGTGAAAAACTTACCAAGACTTATAAATATGTATTCATAACAGCACAAAGACTTATAAACATGTGTTCATAACAGCACAAAGTCTTATAAACATGTATTCATGACAGTATACACATTAGTGCAGAACAGCCTAGCATATGATACCACAACACCTAGCATGAGAATGGAGGTGTAGATGGTCACTGCAGCTTTCCGGTGGCTGGAGAAAAAGATGCATACACGTGTCGTAATTGTAAGAGACTCTGACAGCATGGTGAGAAAGGTAAAGACATGGTTGATTCCATTTGGTTGTGAACATACTTTTGAGCTTTCCTTGAGGCTATACCGGTGTGGTGGAAAATGAACAGGCAGTCGGATTGGCTAGATCTGCACGACTGGACAATGAATTTGTACATGACAAGGCAAATGTTGTCATGAAACCAAGTCGGAAGAGAAGCTAAATTATTATCTCCTGGAGATAATGATGAACCTGGGTTTTTCCAGAGTGTATAGCCGTCTCATTGCACTCAAAGGAAAGGCAAGACGAACATATAGGCAGATGACGACAGGTACCATTAGTTTTAGAACTCTGCGCGGGCTGCTGAATATGAAGACGGAGCGCTCATCGTAATGCTCCCAAGAGCTGTAGTGTCAATTCTTGTCTCAAATCACTCAACTGTTTGTTTATTCGTACCTTATTTAATGCAAATATATCATTTGGAAATTCCAGGAAAAATGTCTTGATTATTACGATTGTAAAAAGCTGGCAAGTGGCTTGTTTCTGCAGAATATCAGAATTGTTCTGTTGTACAGTTTTATGTCACATATGGTTCGCTTATTGAAATAATATTATAATTAAAAAAACGTACCTTGGTTTTAATGCTATATAATTTAGATTTCCATATTTTGTTTAAGCTTTTAAAAGTTGATGATGCCTTGTCAAAAGAAAGTCAAAATTTCTTTCTTTGAATTTTCATGATTATAAACATTATTATCTAAAACATCGATATGTTACTTTAATTCCTGTTATTTCTGTCTTATATCTGCTTAATTTGTTATTGGTGTCCTCATGACATTTTTCTCTTCATAATTTATATTTAATCCAACCTTTCTCCAATCTATTCTTCTTTACATGTCATGATTGATTTTACTAAGCAAATCAAAATCGTTAGCATAAATCGATATCTTCCAACTGTGTGTTCCTCATCCAGTCAATGCCGGCATTTTCAACACATTTTTTCACCCACCAGCCAATGGTTATGCCAAATGACCAGCATGATAAAATACATCCCTGCTTCACTCCGGTTTGAATTTTAAACCAACCATTTCAACAATAATTTTTCTTTTTTCCACTGCACACTCTGAAGCTGCCATAATAGTTTGTGTGTGTGTGTGTGTGTGTGTGGTATACTTTAGCGTACTAAAATTCTTCATAGTAATGTTCTGTCTAAGCTACCTAAAGATTTCTGAAAGTCGAAATTCAAAATAAGGGCTGTCTGTTTCCACAAATTCTTTTAAAATAAGTCTCAGAGTGAATAATTGAGCTAGCAGTTTCTTCCAGCTTGAAAACTTGCGTTTTCATCTGTTAGGATGTGTTCCATTACCCATTTTATCCATTAGGAATTACTATACAAAAGGTTTTGACATTACTGATTACAGAGAAATTCCTTCCTAGTTGTTAAGGTCAGTAAGATTATCTTCCTTTGGAATTAAAAGTTATTTCTTTCTTCGACTGATGTGGAATATTTACCACTGCATAAATACTGTTAAGCATATCTTTTGTTCAGTTTATGGTTGAACCATTTTCTGCCTTGAGCATTTCTGCACTAATATCATCATCACCTTATGCCTTATTACTTGCAAATGTTTTGTCATATACTTACTTGCTTTGATATTTAAGGTAATACTGCCGGCTAAGAAGTTGTTTCTGTGGAATACGAGATATTCTCATGATAAGACATTGCGAAGTTACCAATTTTCAATGTAACATCATCCTAAATTAAATACGAAAAAATGTCATTTCCGCTCCAGTTGCACATCAGTTGTATGAAGTTAATACTAGAGACAACATTGCAGATGTAGATAATCTATTTCAAGAGAAAGAAAAAAAAAGAAGAGGAAGAGGTTGTGTGATCGCAGGCACCTAATTTTATGGACGAGTCGACACTAGGTGGCTGATGTGGCAGACTTTTACATGCCAGACATTTCCTGGTATCCAGTTTAGACTACGGCAACCTGATAGCAAACATTTTTTTAAAGAGATTCGAAAACAAGATCTTAGAGCCGGCTGGTGAGCTTCCAGTATGTGTAGCTCAAGAAGAAGAATATATCCATATTACAGTTCTGTCCAGAAGTCTTGCCCAAATTTAAAAATATATAACTCAGTAACTCGATGTAAGTTGTTTCCAGCTTTGGTGATGCTCCCCTAAGGGACCGTGGAGAAGTTTCAAGGAAAGCATCGAGAAATTTTAAAAATGAGTGCATTATTTACTTGTAAATATTTTTTTTTTTTTTTTTTGGGTTCAATTATAAATAAACTATGTTTTAAACTATTTATAAAACGAAAATCCAAGGATAATTGTTATGAATAAAACGTGTTTTTAATTTTAGATTAGGAAACCCTTCCTTATTAAAAAAAATGTAATTGAAATCCTGGCTTTAGAATCTAAAAGAAACCATTCTATAAGGATCTGTTTCCATGCTCTTTGGCGTTTTCGGAACAGTATATAGTGCTAGAAATATATGACATAGATCAAAGGGCACACTTGTGCCCAGCAGTCACGCGGACTACCTTTACTTTGAGGGACTTTTTTTTCCTATCCATTTTTAGGCTGGGTCGACCTGGGAGCAATTCTTACTCTACCCGAAATTCAACCCTCAATCTACGGGTCCGCTGGTAAGCCATTAGCGGCTAAGCTACGCAGTTTCCCCACATATTAAAAAAAAAACGCGATTCTACAATATTCAGAGTACTTACTGACTGGTCCCTTGTTTTAGTAATCCATCTTCTGCTGGGCTGACAGGCATAGCAATGTCCAGTCTGGAATAACTGATACTTTTATAATCTGAACAATTGAGTTCCCGTTTGCTGGGGCGACCACAAAACCAAGGGGAGCCGTTTTCCAACGTCAGATTACATAACTCGGACTTTTGATGGCCAGGAACAACAGGGAACGGACTACAAGGAACACTTTCATTGGCCTTTATGATAAACATGATATTCAGTTACTTGTCATTAATATATACAAATAAGCCTACTAACTGGTGTGGCATTTGGTATTTATTGTCAAATGGGGTATTAAACAACATTTTATGTCATTTTCACTTGCACACTAAATCATCACTTATTGGTTGACATGTTTGGCTGTGATGGTCACAGAAGAAAGCAAGTTATTATATATATATATATATATATACGTATATATATATATATTCTTGTGGAATGTAATTTTTCGTTATTTTGAAGCCCCACCCAGGCTCTTGTCAGGGGCTGCAATATACCCCGGCCGAACTCTATCTAACACTCAGTTTGCCTGTAATTGTGTAGCTATGTTCCTAAATAATAAGAGAAATAGCACTAGAATAGCAGGTAGAATGCCTCTTGGCGGCCATATTCTTTTTTAAACAAACAATTAGTAACTTGTCGAATCTCGCAAAAAACTATATTTTCTAAATGAACCCGCCTGATATCAGACACAAAGAACTCGGAAGGAAGTTGAAATTGAGCGGTCTGCGTTGTACAACCTATTAGTGGTAGATTAGAAACCGTCACTTGTCGCGCGTCGATTGGGCCGCGCGATTGTAACAAATTAGCGCATGGTGCGTTCCCTGGAACTTAAGCCATAGAGGTTACGATTTCCTCTATGTAACAAGGAGACAGCGGACACCATCGTGGTGTAACGACTAGACGCTCGTCTGTGGATCCGAAAGTCGGGGGTGCAGGTCGTGAATGGGCCAGACATATTTTCAAAAATTACATGGGTCGTCGAATCTCGCAAATACACTAGGTCTTTGTGGCTAAACGTAAATGATCTATAGAGCACAACAGCTTTTAGACCTCAGGCAGCCCGAGACATACTCAAGCTCATTCTGTATTCATTATAATTAGCCACTGAGGTCGATCAATCCCTCAATGTTTACCAAGTAAAGCTCCGGAAAATGAATTCTGTTGGTGGGATGTTGACTACATTATCCACCGAGTACCGCTTGGTCCATAACATATAGGTCTAACCCTATATTGGCAATCAGGCGGCGTTATGCTGACCGCATCACCCACCAAGTGCCGCATCGTCTACACAAGTTTAGGTATAACCCTATATTCCCAATACGTCTAAAAGCGTGGAAAAGGGGACCTTAATCCCCAATACGTCCGATGGGTTGGGGAAAAAAAAGTCATTTTGAAAGGTTTTGAACAACTGATCAATTCATGGCACACTGTTAGTAACCCATAAGTGCACCGTTCTTCTTCTTACTCAAGTCTGAGTCCGAAGAATCTCAGCACTGTGCACAGGCTCTGTAGCACCGGCGGGGATCCTGAAATACATTGGGTAGATTTTTAACTCTAAATTTTGCCCGGGCAGCGCCGTTAGGTTACTCTTTTCGATTTCCAACTGCCAAGAGATTTTTTACGGGTACAACAATGCACTGGGGAGTCCGATCTCACTGCCCAGAGACCAATGGGGGAATTACTAGAAGCCCAGTTACACGTTGAAAAATCCAAGCCCTTACCGGACATTGAACCCGGAACCTCTAGCACTCGATAAGGACACCATGCCTCAAGACCACGCAGTCCCCCTTTATTTTTACCGTGTACATAGACTATATCCTAGTGGCCAAATCTTGACTCACAGTTTAGAATTCTTACCTGAGAATTCGAATATGCTCCATAAAAAGGAAATGAACTTTTCAAAGTTCTGTGTACGTAAGCCAGTGCTCTGAAAAACTCTCTGGACTGTCTTAAAATGGCCATAACTCTGTGGATTGGAACACATGCAATGTTCGAAACGCTCATTCCTAATCCCAGTGGTCTAGTGGCTAGACGTTCTACTGACTGTCGTGGGTTCAGGTCCTGACCCTGACTTATTTTTCCTTTAAAAATGACATTGGCAAAACCCAGGTACCGGGTAAATTTCTGGGAAGTAAAGACATTTGCATAATATTGACAAATCACTGATCGAGTTCAGATTAGTCTTTAAAATATGGGTCTAACTCATTTTGCCAGAATCGCCTCAAGGCATGGACAAATGTCCTTCACTTTACTTATTCTTACTCTTTGATAGTGGGGTGCCTGGTCTCGAGGCATGGTGATATGCAACAAGACTGTCACGAATCTCTCGTTACCTTCCTATATCCCTCCTTCCACAGATCTTTCCAGTGGGCACAACATGTTCCATTTTCCCTCTTCTCTAGCATGGCCGAAAAATGATGACTGTCTCCTTCTGATGTCTGTGATAAGCTGTCTTCGGGCTCCCGCCTCTTTCAAACCCTTTTGGTTGCTTCTTTTTGGCTGTCCAAGGTATTTTATGCATTTTATTTTAAATCCATGCGCTTCTTAAATGGGAATTCCCGGAGTGTTGATGCGAAGTACAATAAAAAGGACAGTACTCGTCTGAGCGATTCTTAAATGAGATTCCCAGAGACTGTGATCTAATACGTAATAGTTTGCATGTTTCCTCATCTATTATGATTTCTACATTGTATATCAATGATGACTGATGGGTACTGTCTTTTTGTAGCCTAACCTCTTCATTTGGCTTTTCTGATGAAAGCTAGTGTTGCTGGCGTTCCACTTTCTTTCGGATTTATTTGTTTCTGACGACTTCACTTCTCGGCACACTGAGTGCTCTACGTAGGAATCTAATTTCAGTTACTGTTATTTCTCCCTTTCTCTCGCTGTTCAAGTCTGGTATTTATTACACAGAATTGTGAAAGGATTCTGGTGCAGTGTACTGGTTGATATCGATGTATGAAAACTAAGGTTTTTTATTAATATCTGACCCCCAGATGATGTCACGCGACGGTCCAACATTTAAGAGAGTGGTAAGACTATGTTTCCCGGCTTTCTGATGCATTTAACGACCCCAAAACATCTAGAACCGGCCCTAACCCCAACCCACCCACGTCACACGAAAGAATGCAGCCTAGGTCCCACAACTGCATGCAGCCTATCTACCACCCCCTGAAATATTAGAATGTCCCGTGACCTGTGGATGTTCTCTGTTTGAGGTAGGATATTAATAAAGCACCAGAACTAATACTTAACTCAAAATTAATACTTTCGTATGGTGCAGAAAAATGGAGAACGACTAAAACGAATAATAATAAACTACATAAATAATGCATTAACTAGTGTCTGGGCAGAATATGGTCATCATCAGGTGCCTTGCCGACTGGCGTGGGTGATCAAGCCTCTTCACAATCTGCGATCTCCTGCAGCATGTATCAGTTCGTGTGCCGACACACCTCCTTGCCATGCAACCAGACTGGCAAGCATCTTCTCTCGTTTTCTTCCTTTATCTCTCCTTTCAGAGATCTTTCCAGTGGTCACAACATGTTGTATTTTCACCTCTTCTCAT
>CAJHNH020002336.1:472500-480000 GCA_905116865.2 Candidula unifasciata | reverse complement strand
CACTGGGTGGTGTCGTCAGAAATTCTGGGTATAAGACTCCCCCACACCTGCATGAAAATATTGATAATAAAACATTAAAACAAAGGAAACCATTCAATGCTTCTACTCTGGATATCATCATACATGTTTTTTATTATTTTTTTTTTTTTTTAATTTTAATATTGTAATATTTTTTTTCACCTTAAAATCCTTCTTCTTCTTCCACTTCTTCTTCTTCTTTTTTTTCTTTTTTTTTTCTTCTTCTTTTTTATCTACTTCTCTTTCTTCTTCTTCGTCTTCTTCTTCTTTTTCTTCTTATTCTTCTTCATCTTTTCTTTTTCTTTTTGTTCTTTTCCTTCCTGTTCTTGTTCTATGAAAAAGAAGTAGAAGGAGTAGGAGGAGTAGCAAAAAGAAGAAGAAGAAGAAGAAGAAGAAGAAGAAGAAGAAGAAGAAGAAGAAGAAGAAGAAGAAGAAGAAGAAGAAGAAGAAGAAGAAGAAGAAGAAGAAGAAGAAGAAGAAGAAGAATAGAATAGAATAGAATACATATTCAGTACTTATGAATAAAACACTAGAGAAGGAGAAGGAAATACAGGCAGAGAGAGGGGGGAGAGAGAGAAGCAAAGTGTTAGAGACTGCTAATAGTGCAAAAGAAATTAACACATATACGGTTTGTAAGAATAAAACACGAGAAAAAGAAAGAGAGAGAAAGAGAAAGAGAAGGAGAAGCGGAGTGGACACCCAAAAAAAAAAAAAAAAAAGGAATGAACACATATACGGAATGTAACAAAACAAAACCAACAAAAAAGCTGTGAAGAAAATAGGTGTACTTACAGAAACGCAATCTCCATCCGTTTTAAATCGATTTCTGCTGTAAACTTTGTATTATTGGAGGGTCGGCTTTTGAACATGGTAAAAGGATCCTCTTGTAATTCTCTGCATTCCTTGTTCTGTTGTTTCACTTGCTGTATCAACCATACGGAAAGAGAAAAAAGTGGAGAGTTCGCTATGGGTTAACACAATAAACCTGGTGCATGGGCTTACTCGGCTTGAGGCTCACACCGCCCCCCCCCCCAGCCCTAATTTATGAAAGGACATAGCTTCCTGCTCTCAACCATGTCCACTTTATAAAGGGGGGGGGGGGTGGGTAAGTGGTCCGCCTCGAGTGGTGGAGGTCCCTGGTTCAGGCCCCGATGAAAGCTGGGATTTTATTTCACGTGGACTTCTTGTAATTTCCTATAGTCTCTTGGCAGTGAGATCAGACGCCAGTGTGTATTATTGCTCACGTAAACAAATCAATTGGCAGTTGGACATCAGAAAGCGTAGCCTAAAGGCAAATTTTTGAGTTGAAAATCTACCTAAAGTGTTTCAGGATCCTCGCCTGTGCTACGGAGCTCGTGCACTGCGCTTAGATTCTTCGTACGTAGGCTTGAGTCAGAAGTAGAATGGAGCACTTTAGGGTTACCCCTTGTGCCATGATATTAGTCCGTCGTTTAAACCTAAATCTAACCATAAATGGTAGTTCTTTTCAAGTTTGCTTTTGCGTGTGTGTGGGTATATATAAATTTATATATATATATATATATATATATATATATATATATATATATATATATATATATATATATATATATATATATATATAATGGCATCCGTCAGTCCCGGGGGACTATGGAGATGTGCCGCTGGCTTTGGGAACAGCATCCGCTGAGACTGTAAAGTCCGATGCGGGAATGGCAGCCTTTGCCACACAGGACACACACAAAAGCAGATACTCCCTCATTGTGAGGCAGTTTTACTCTCCGGTGTCTTTCAAAATGTGACAGTCCGTCTTCCACTTTCTGTCTCCATAGTAGTCGATCTGCAGCTGACTTTTTTTCCATGTCTCTGTGCCTATGCTGGTATCTATTAGGTCACGTTTGCATACATCTTTATAGCGCAGCTTTAGCCTTCCTGTAGGTCTATTCCCAGTTACCAATTCACCATACAGGAGATCTTTTGGAATACGACCATCCTCCATGCGGGAGACATGTCCCAGCCAGCGCAAACGTCTTTGCTTCAGTATACAATACATTGATGGTATTTTTGCTCTTGTGAGCACACATTCGTTGGAGACAAGGTCTCGCCATGATATACCAAGGATGCGTCTCAGACAGCGCATATGGAAGGTATTCAGTCTTTTTTCCTGTGGAGCATAGAGAGTCCAGGATTCGCAGCCGTACAGTAATGTGCTCAGGACACAAGACTCATAAACCTTCATTTTTGTATTATCATTTAGCTTTTTGTTTGACCAGACTCTCTTTGTGAGATTTGCAAACATAGTAGAAGCCTTTCCTATACGTTTGTTTAGTTTTGCATCCAGAGAATGATTCCCTGAGATACGTGAGACTAGGTACTCAAACTCATTTACAACCAGCAGCTGATGGTCATACACACTAATGTTTGGTGGATTTCCAACATTTAATCACATCACTTGTGTTTTGTTCAGACTGATGGTAAGCCCAAATTCTTTGCAAGCATTTGCAAAGCGATTCATCAGGATCTGCAGATCATCCTCTGAATGTTCCACAATGGCTGCATCATCCGCAAACAGAAAATCCCTGAGGCATCTCGTGTGCACCTTCGTCCTTGCACGTAGCCTTCACAGATTAAAAAGATTGCCATTTGACCTCGAACGGAGGTATATCCCCTCAGTTGCTGTCCCAAATGCACGCCTCAATAATGCGGTAAAAAAATGTATTGGAGTATCTGCCAACCATGGGTGAACTAGACACGGAACCCTCCGTCACAGAAATCGGTGAGGCAGTAGATGGGCTTCCTTCAGGGAAGGCCACAGGAAAGCATGGTATCCCACCTGAGATCCTAAAATGCTCCAAGGATGCTATTCTTCCTGGGCTACACAAGATCCTCTGTCAGTGTTGGCAAGAAAAATCGGTGCCACAGGATATGAGAGATGCCAACATTATAACTCTCTATAAAAATAAGGGAGATAGAAGCGAATGCAACAACTATCGCGGTATCTCTCTATTGAATTATGTGGGAAAAGTCTTTGTTCGTATTATCCTAAAAAGGTTGCAAATTCTAGCGGACAGAGTATACAGTTTGGGTTTAGGGCCCAGAGATCAACAGTTGATATGATCTTCTCCATCAGGCAGGTACAAGAGAAGTGCAGAGAGCAACAGAGGCCACTGCTCATTGCTTTCATAGATCTCACTAAGGCCTTTGACTATGTCAGCAGAGATAGTCTATTCGGGATCCTTGAAAAATATGGATGCCCACTTATACTACTGAGCCTAATCAAATCCTTTCATGAGAATATGAAGGGGATCATAATATATGAGGATTCATCATCTCGACCCTTCCAGATTCGAAATGGAGTAAAGCAAGGATGTGTTCTGGCTCCCACGCTGTTTGGCATCTTTATATATATATATATATATATATATATATATATATATATATATATATATATATATATATATATATATATATATATATATATATATATATATATATATATATATATATATATATATATATATATATATATATATATATATACATATTAGGGATGGTAGTGAAGTTTTTTTTTTCGTGTTTTTACTTACGAAATTTTAACAGCTAGATGAAAATTAAAATTACAAATCCAATGGTACCTTATTTAAGCCTGTAAGTCGATTCTAAGCGGAGATATTACCATTTTAGTGGCGGACACCACGACAGAAAAATTGTAGTGGAAATCCATGAAACATGGCTTCCGGCTGCGACCCAGTGAGATGAAATGACTCAATGTTTGCATTTTACGGCCATAACTTTTTTGTTTTTGAACGAATCCCTTAGCAACCATATATTGCTAGAATCGGGACAGTGAGACCTAACCGTTTATGTCTCAATTACATACACTACGATATGCGCCTATTAAACATAGGAAAATGTCTGCAGGCTTATTTATTTTTTATCTAAAACCTTATACATTTACAGTTGTCTGCCAGCGAGCCTGGCTTAAAACATATCATATTGTGTGTCCTGGCAAGGCGAACATAAAGATCATATAAATGTGCCAATGTCAGTTGACGTGACCTAATTAACAAATACCGGAAACCCGCCCCCCCCCCCTTTTGCAACAGCGATGTCACCCGGGGTGGTCTATCTCCGCACAGTAATGACACCTGGGGTGGTTGGTCCCCCCCCCCCCCCACAGTGATGATACCGGGATGGCCGCACCCCATTCCTGCTACCTTCTTTCCCTGGTATCTCTCCTCTTCTTTCGTTCTTTTTCCTTTCCTTTCTTTTTCCCCATGTCTCAGTGTCGACTTTCTTTTCTTAGTCTCTTTTTTTTAAATTCTTCTCTCCTCCTCCTGCTCCCTCTCTTTCTCAACTTTCTCTCAATCTTCTACTGCCCCTCCCCCAACTCTCCGTTCTATATGGTAGAAGAAAACATGAGCCCACTGGTAGTACACGCCGTTCTCATAATGGGTCGGTGACAGTGTTAACAACAGGGCAAACACAACAGGTGTGTTCATTTCTGGGAATCAGGTCAGGTCGGATTTACTTTTCTTTCAAAAATGACCTTGGCTCCCATGTCCACCCAGCATTGAATGTAAGAAATGGATCTATAGCAGCCACACGCGGACAGCCAAGCATGGGAGTGTTGCCAATGGAATTTTTGTCAAACCTGAAGCTAAGCTTATGTCAAGAGGTGAATCAACTATACCCTGCACAGTAGACTCGTCGTGACGTTGACGCCCCTAGCGGGCAAGTCTCATTTCAAATTTAAACCCGTCCGGTGGGTATATAGTCAATTATTTTGATATATACCACTATCTGGTGGAATAGATATTTCTATACCCTCTAGTTGTTTTGAAAAGTCTACATTTTCAAACTTGCAACTGTGGGATATATATTTTCTGGAATAATATTCCGAATTCCTGGAAACCTTTTTACTCCTTGGTGTACTTATACGGGACTTTTTTTCTAGAGACGCAAAGCGAGATCAGGCCGGGTCATTCTTTGCCTGACTTCCTAGGTGTGCAGAAGTATGTCACCTCTCTGATTAAATCTTGGCGCATTCAAAATACCAGTTTAATCTTTGAAGGATTCCTAAGCTTGGGTAAGTTGATTATAGTTTACAAGTATCATGATATATGTCTCTATAAAGTTAGCCGCTGCTGCAGGGAGGAAAGATTCAGCTGTGTGACCGCACAGAACTAGGCCGTTCTTGGTGTCCAGACACTTAAGCCCCTGAAATCAAACCTTTCCCTTCGCAGGCTAATAGTTTGTGCCCTACCTGACCCACACCATTATAAATATATTAAACTCAGCAAGTTAATTATTCTCTAACCAGCCGACAGAGTTTGTGTCAAATAGCGGACATATTTAACTGGGTCACACTTCAGCCAGCTAGGCACTGTGACGTTAGGTTTTTTTTTAGCACAACAACACTGGGTGTACAGTGGGCAGAATGTGGAGGTATAAAATATATATATATGTGAGAGAAAGATGGAATGTATATCTACAAGTGCAGAGGTGGGCGAGGAGAGTTGATGTCCTATGTTTGATAGAGTCTATCTGTCTCTACTCTGCTACTCGTCTCTTGTCACTGTTACTGACTGAACAACAGAGATGATATTTAGAGACTTATACTGTCTCATTATCCTGAAAACTTTCCTCTGAATGATTACTAATGTGGATGTTAATAAACTGAGCTTGACATGTAACCCCTGAGATGACTGCTAATTCTGAGTTCCTTCTTGATACAGGATGGTATCTCCTTGGAGGTCAGGCAGTGAATCAACAGTCCACAAAAACACCTACAAGGAAGTCACCAATGTCCAAGCCAGTGGTGGGCATCCAATTGTAAACCAAACTTTTGTCATCCATTAGGGAAATCCTCCAGTTGGTCTGTGGACAACATAATGGGTGTTGTACCTTCACCATCATTTATCCGGAAGCTTGTTTGTGCCTCAAGTGATTGACTTGGTACCCGAGATCCTCCCCAGGAGCTTGGGTGTATCACCAGTGTTCGAGTGTCTAGTGTGGGACTGTCTTCAACGTAACAACACAGTGACTGAATATTCAGCAAGTTCAAGAAACCAGGAATTCAGATAAGTGTGGTCAAATGGTTTATTGCCGGGCTTCATTGTTAATCGTCCACATGATCATGATGATGATCTAGGCGGACCTTGGGAATCTCTTACACATTCAGTCAGATCTGTTTTGAAGTTTTTGTCCTTCCTATCACTCTGGGTTCTTGAAGTTCTTTGCTGATTCTTATATAATGTACGTGTTGCATTTATTACATATTCAGAAAATTTCATTATTGACTTGAGTGTCCATCATTCACTGTTCAAACTGTCTAGCTTTTATGTTTATGTGATTAGTAAGTTTAATATGTGTTAACATGGCTGTGATTGTATACTATCATATCCTGGAGGCTTTCTTGTTATAATAGTGGGGGTGTCCAGCCAAGTTGCGATTAGGATTAGTAGATATTCTGTAGTGCCAGAACTTAAGTTGCCCTACTCCTAAAATAAGCTGAGCGTATATTGGCCACGGGATATCCCTTAGACCAATACGAGCCGACGCCTCAACATTATTTTATTTCAGAGTTCTGTTGGTTCTTAAGCAGAAATCTTTAAATCAGGCACGCGACACGAGCGGTATGTGACAGCTTACCAAAAACCCAAGCAATCTATAATGAAAAAGATTTGACAAATAGTACATATTTTATAGTTAATTTTATAATTACGAAATGAAACATTCACCCACTTTTATATAAGGATATATGTGTTTAAAAAAAAAAAAAAAAAAGATTCCAAAATCTTAACCCAAGGTGTCGTAAAAAAACCTAGTTCTTGGGGGAAAGCCCAAGTACTGGCAGGCCTGGTGAAAGGGAACGCTGTCAGCGCTGCTGTTGTTTCTCGACTACTTAGATTTACCAATTTCGATAGAAAATTCCGTGGATTCTAAATAATAACAGACGCATTAAAAATGCTACAAGAGTTGTAGATGTTTAAAAAGTAACTCACTTAACATTATTATTTACTAAGTATCTGAAGTTAATTACTAAAGAATAATCTTAGAAAATGCGCAATGATGGCCCAAATTAATTATTGGGATTTGAGGGTGATCAGGAAAAAAATATCCAACAGAGAATGCGAAGGGCTCTAAATAATGACAGATGCATGAACAAATGCTACAATGGCTGTGGATTTTTTTTAAAATGATTAAAATAACGTTAGCTAATTTAATAATTATTTTAAGTTAATTATAAAGCGGGGAAAACGGTCTCCTAGTGCAAACATATTGAATTTAAAGCCAAAACCGTGATGCCACTAAACAATTTTTTTTAACATGTGCTGTATTGCCAATCTTTGTGAAATTTCACACACTTATATAAAAATTAACGCAGAATTCAAAAATACAACACACATTGCGGTAATCTGGCTAATTAAAACGATATTTACGAAATTACTTACCGTTATTGAATTCAAAGCCAAAACAGTGATGCCACTAAACAATTTT
>CAJHNH020002336.1:410000-467500 GCA_905116865.2 Candidula unifasciata | reverse complement strand
ATACATACCATACATACATACATACATACATACATACATACATACACATACATACATACATACATACATACATACATACATAACATACATACATACATACATACATACATACATACATACATATCATACTCCATCTATCCATCCATCCATCCATACATACATGATAGCATCCATCCTCCATCCACATCTTTCCTTGAATACATACATACATACTACAGCATAATACATACTATTGTCCATAAAACACACGAGATCACATAAGAAAGTTCTCAGAATGTGTGTATCGTGTGGAAGTGAGTTAAACGAGGGGAAAAAAATCTAATATGAAGGTCCCTTTTGCACGTCTGTCTTTATGCGTATTGTCAATAGAGGGCTAGACCCATATTTGTATAGAAAAATCGGCACTTGATGTGTGATTTAGTCAGCACTACGCCAGCCACCTTTACTTCCCGGGACTGCACCTCGTACCCACTCAAAGCTGGATAGACTTGGGAGTCAAGGTCATTTTTTTTAAAAGTCCGGCTCCTTCAGGTCGCGAACCCACGAGGTTCCGATCCGCAAGCAGTCGTCTAGCCTCAATGCCACGGCGACTCAGTAGAAATAAGTAACACGTTTCCTTCAAAACTGTTTCTTTTTGCAATTACAAACTTTTGACAAATTTCAGATGTTGGACACATTTATGAAACCTTTTCTTTAAAACCCATTTCATCTGCTTTGTTGTCATGGCGATAACGTCCTGTATATCTTTGGGTATCGCAGCTTTTTTAGTGCCGATTTTGGGCGAGAGGACAAGAAAAACAAATCAGCCGGTGCCAGGTCAGAAGAACATGGAGAATGTTCAGCTGCAGTCACAAAAATCTTTGAACCCATCCGATACGCAAACTGAGGGGAATGAAGAGCGAGAAATAACAATACAATTCATTATCTGTTTGAATCACCATGGATCGCTGTCTTCATGAAAGCTAATAGACTGAAATGGTTGGTGCATATTGAAAGATGAACGGTTGTAGACCACGAGACAGACCAAGGAGACGATGGAGAGAGAATATCCAGACAAACCTGCAAACACTCGGTGTCTTGTCTTGTCTTGTCTTGTCTTGTCCACAATTGCCTCACAGCGTAGTGGGGAGTCGCAGTTTTCTATCCTGGGCCAGGTGTGTTGCATGTGTTGTTGTTAGTCCGTGTTGCCTCAGGATCTCTGATATATTGTCTATCCATCGTACTCTCGGTCTGCCTCTTGCTCTAGGACAAGTCTTCAGTAGTGTTAGTTTTCGTTGTATGCTCGTAGAGGCAGTTGGTCGGTTTGCATTCGCATCAAGTGGCCAAACCACTCGATTTGTTGCTTCTTTATGTATTGCAGGCATGGTGTGGTTCCTACAACTGATCTAATGTTCTCGTTTCGAACTCTGTCTCTCCTTGTGACATTGGCAGCCTTACGTAAGCATCTCATTTCGTATTCCTGCGTGACCTCTTTGTGTTTACTGTGTTTAATGGCGGGCTGGTTGTCAAGCCCTTCGTCCTCCGATCTTTGATGGACTTTTTCATACTCCTGATCGTATCTGCGGTACTTAATAGCATGTTTATGTGAACTTTCACTACCCTACCGGTTTGCTGGACCTGTCATAGTATCATTGTAGAAAGAACACAGTTTAATCCAAGAAGAAATCACATTAAACACATCACTGAAAATAACATGACCGATCACGCCGCCATCTTATGACACTCGGTGTCACTAGATGGAAAAAAAAGGCCGACAAGAGAGATGAATGGAGGCGGGTGATATCTGCAGCAATGAACCTCTAGGGATCGGAATGCTGAAGAAGAAGAAGAAGAAGACGAAGAAGAGAATAAAAATGAGAAGAAAAATAAAAAGAACAAGAGGAATAGAAGCTTCTACTGTCTACTATAAAGTACCCCCGCCCCATGAAAGTAAAAGTCGTCCGTTCGTTGAGCCACTACGTTGGAAGTAATTGTTTATAACTGACCTGATATCTAATGTCAGCAGGCAAGAAGATGACAATAAAACCAGCTGAGGGACACTTGGTTTATATAATATGAATCTAGCCAGCAAAACAGTGGTGAGTGATTTTTTTAAAACTCAACTTACCTACCTACTTATATTCATTTTGCAGAATTCTGTACATATTATTATTCTTTTCCTACCCATCTTCTTTATTTTCGGGTCTTTTTATTATTTATTTTTCTGTGATTGTTGTTATTGTTGTTTTTGCTGTTGTCCTTCTTATTATTATTATTACTATTCTTATTATTCTCTTTCCATTATCATTAGATCACTTGTTTTGCTCTTTTAATTTTTTCCCACCCTGCTTGCCTTAGTCCTGAATGCTGTCCCATATTTTAATGAAACAGTTATTTATTGCACTATTTCCCACTCAGAGATTATATTTGATACTTCACTTTCGTCCTTTTTAGGATGAAATTTTTTGTTATTTGAAGCCTCACCCTGGCTATTTCCAGGGGCCGCAATATAGACAGGCCATAAATATGGCCAATTGTCTGAACACGGTTTCTGGAACCTCTCCACGGCGATCCTCATCCACATGGTGGCACTTTGTGTCATCGGGTGTTTATCGCTTGTGTGATGTTCTGGTGGGGTAGAAAGTCAGTCAAATTATATTTCATCAAAAAGCCTGCCTCACCAGCCAGCATTCTTGGCCATACAAAAACAGACTTTTAGTTTGAATACTCACCTCACGCAATTGTATCAGATCTACGTAGAGTTCAATGCTTGAATTTCTAGGTTGGTGCAGTGATGGGATAGCGCCAGGAATTATCCAGTAGTTCTCATGTTCTTGAGCAGCCAAGGGTCCCCATTCGATCCTAGACATCAAGGGCAGTAAATTCCACGGCGAAATCATTCTGAAGCATCGCATGTTTCTAACTGTCAAACGTCAAACACACACACACACACACACTTACACACATACACACTCACACACATACAAATGCCTGATTTGTTTGTAATCAAAACAGGGGTGAGCAGAGATGTGTGTGCTCTTCTCTCTTAATTACTGTACATATAGAATATCAAATGAACAAGTCGACAGAGAAAATCGGGAATTTTACTTTACAGAGGAAGAATTATATTTTCACACAATAAATGACCTACTGTTTGCAGACCATTGGTGCCTGTTCTAAAATGAGGGGAGTAGGCTGCAAGAACATTTGAACAGGCTAAGATCAGATTAGGTTCAACATACAAAGATATACAAATAAATAATAGAAAACTGATGTAATACAGGTCAGCATAATTCCTAGTCCGCTACATATCGGGTTGAATGGTGCTTGTCTACAGCAAGGTAAAGAATGTGAATATCTTGAAAGTACATTCTCAAAGAACGGGAGAGTAGATAAAGAAATAAAAACAAGTTTGCAACGAGCCAGTACACTTATATACCTAGTGACATCGTTATAAAGACAACCTAACATAAGTCTGAGCGTCAAGAAACGTATTATAAACAGCATATTCATACCAACACTGTGCTTTCAGTACAAGACTTGGACATTATAAAATGTTGACTTCAGAATCAACGTTATAGCACTCGGGAGACCCCCCTAAGCCCTCTAAAGTGATGCATGTCACTCTGCCTGAAGCATGCCTTTCTCAACATGTTCTGTGAGTTAGTTAGACTGACTCTCAAGCCAGCGGAAGGCAGCGGTGACCGCCTCCGCCTCAAACCTCCCTGCACTTAGTCTGCCCCTCAACACAGGGCCATCTGTATAGATAATCACATCACTTGGGTGGGAATTGTCATGCATAATTTGTAAAACTTCTGATTCTGCAGCAGCGGCTGGCCAGCCTCCGTGATCACTAACTAAAATGATAAAAACAATACATGTACTGGAACAACGTGAACAACATTCTTTGTACCATGTCTATTGCTGCCACATTTTGAGAGAATTGGGTCCTTTTTAGCATTTCACCGCAACTTCATCCACATGATCCCTGAAGGAGAGGCTTCTGTCGAAATTATTACCCAGGTATCTCAGTTTGTTTCCTCTTTTGATGTTACTGTTATTAACTATGAGGTTTGGAATATTAGCTCTTAAAAGTCTATTGTCCAGAGAACACAACAAAACAACCGCCTTTTCTGAGTTGACAGCACACATTTCTGCACACCTGTCGGTCACTTCACACAGACAAGCCATGCGTCATTTTGAGTCGCTCGATATTTGCAGATAATTGTATAGTTTAAACTTGATTCTTTTACTTGTACTAGTATAGGATTGGAAGAGGGCGAATAGAGACTGAGTGAGAACAGATAAAGAGCAAGAGAGAGAGAGAGAGACAGAGAGGGAGACAGAGAGACAGACAGACAGACAGAGACAAAGAGAGAGAAGAAGATAAAGACGTTTTTTATGCCATGTGGTTATATCGTTTAAGTCCTGATTTTAAGGCCAAGTGTTAGTTTAAAATACTGTGTGATTCGGTCAACGACCACAGCTTTATGGAAATAACACGGGTTCCTAACTCCGGCAGAAGGTGGCTTCCGGCACTTTTCAGGCGAGAGACTGCGACATGTGTGAAAAGAGTCTGTACAATGCAATCGATCTTTTCGGTATTAAACTTGAACTGTAGACATCAAGAATTTGAGTAGCTTGCTAATTCTAGGTACATCAACTTTCTATTATTTAGACACTTACCTCGTTGTCGAGTACAGTAGTATCCAGCTAATAGCAAAAATAGCAGTCAGGGCTCTAAACCATACATTTACTGACTTGCACATTTGCATTTCTTCAATTCTGCCAATGAGAAGTAGTTGCCAACACAGTTATAAGCTTCTTTTCTTTCTTTTTTTTCCATTTCTTCTTACTCTTCCTCTTCTTTCTTCTTCTTCTTCTCCCCCTCCTCCTACTTCTTCGCTCCTTCTTCTACTTATTTTTCTTCTACTCCTTCTCCTCATCCTTCTTTTTCTTCCACTCCTCCTTCTCCTTTTCTTCTACTTCTTCTTCTCATTCTCTCCTCTTTTTTTCTTTTTCTCATTCTCTTTTTCTTTTTTTCTTCTTATCATCCTCCACCTCCTCCATATTAACGGCACTAAAACCTAAAGTTCTGTGGTAATCATGTGACAAATTCGGATTTCAGTTAGTGACACACAAACTGCCAAACTGTCACTACTGTCTGTAACATTTTTAGGGCAGTATAGACAGGGGGACCTGGATCCTAAGGATATAGGGCCGCACGGCTGGTGCTGTGGCCACGGACTATACAGGTAAGGATATTTAATGTTGCCCTTGCCCGTAACAGAAAAACTCCACCACCTTACCGGATAGGATGATGGTGGTGGAGATGATGGTGGTGGTGATGATGCTGCTGGTAATGATGATGGTAATGTGATAGTGATGATAGTGGTGATGATGATGGCAGGGATAATGATAGTGGTGGTGATGATGGTGATGGTGGTGGTGGTGATGATGGTGATGGTAAAAATGGTGGTGGTAATGACGACAGTAGTTGTGTTGGCAGTGGTGAAAATGGTGGTGATGATGGTGGTGATGATGATGGTGGTGATGATGTTGTTGGTGCTGGTTGTGGTAATGGTGATGGTTGTGATGGTGATGGTTGTGGTGATGATTGTGCTGGTGATGATGATGGTAATGATGATGATAGTGGTGGTGATGATGGTGGTGGTGATGATGGTGTTGGTGATGATTGTGGTTGTGATTATAATATTGGTGATGATGACAGTGGTGGTAATGATGGTAGTGGTGATGTCGTTGTTATCTGTTTATCCTTCTGTTATTTCAGTTCACAGTGGGGCAAAAAAAAGAAAACATTGTTTAGAGTTAAGTAAGCTCACTGAGTGGCTTCTGTGGCACTATTGTGAGGGAAACCAGAAGGGACCCACTGCCTCACCAACAAGTAAGATTCGTCTTATTTGGAGCTTTCTTCGAAGTTGGGGTGCATCTGTCTGAAAGGAAGGAAAGTCCAAAAGTGGACAAAACTCCAGAAGTTTCCGCCGAAGTTTACAGCCTGTAAACACAAATAAGAGTTTTTTAAAAATAACTGCCTTCTTCAGCTAAACACAAACAATGACCCAGCTTATTCTGAGAATTTCGACAGAATTACTCACTTTTTCTAAAATAACAGAATTTGGAACTCGAATACAACCTTGCGAAACAGAGACGCGACGAACAAAAATTGCTTATGTTTTTAAGGGAAAAAAGAAAAAAATAACGGTCTAAACACGTTCCTAAATCCAATTCCTCTCCAAACCTCAAGCTTACAGTTCCCATGTAGAAAATAACGAGAGTAACAAACCGAAACAGCAGCATATACTTATGTCCCTATATAGGCCTTTACTTCAGTTATAGAAAGTCCGGACAGATCGATTTTGCCGAAACGCCCTCAAGAGATTAAATGTTAATGTCTTGACATATTAATCGATATATTTCACCATGAATCGATTCATTCAAAGGCCTTTGTTTTAGTTTATGAAATAATTCTCTGTTGAGAGAAACGCTAGGAATAAAAAAAAATGCATGCGTATACGTAATTTTACTGCCTCTACGAGCATACAACGAACAGCGCTACTGCCCTAGAGCAAGAGGCAGACCGAGAGTACGATGGATAGACAATATATCAGAGATCCTGAGGCAACACGGACTAACAACACAACACGTGCAACATACCTGGCCCAGGATAGAAAACTGCGACTCCCCACTACGCTGTGAGGCAATTGTGGACAAGACAAGACAAGACGTAATTTTACTGATATCAATGCATCGGTAATGCAGTGGCTAGATTATATGCCTTTGGGACCATATACTTGTGTCATAATCATCATCATTTTCAGAAGGTCCTTTACAGAACGTAAAGCGGCACGCCTGAATATATTTCTTTTGCTAGCCAATTCTCCAGCCTTATGTGCTGTTGGAGCCAATGCATTTTCAATGTTTTGATCCACCTTTGCGATCGGCCCCTGCCTCGTTTTGTGCAAACTGCGCCCTGCATCGCCCTTTTCTCCAGCCACTGTAATGTTTAAGCCAAAATATTTCAGCTGATTCTTTTTTTCAGACAAATAATAATTATACGATTACTTTCATGCGAATTGTAATGGGAGCAAAGCTCTGTTACTACACATCTCCTTTGAATCAGTGGTCTCCAACTTGGGGTTAGAGGGAGGGGGGAAGGGGAGGTTAAAAGGAGGGTCAAGCAATTTTAAAAGTGAGTGCATTTGTACTTGAAATAATCCATTACACTTACATTTAGTTTTAATTTGACTATAAATGCAACTTTTGTAGAAAAACAAAACTATTAACTAAGCAAAACGTTAAAGTAGATGTCTGTTTTTATGAGCACTTTGTACACTTGGCGTTAAAAAATCTAATTAATATGATAACATGTACATTTAATTATCAATCTTCCCGTGTGGGTTCCGGGGCCCTATTATAGGGAGAAGAATAATAGACCCACTGCCTACCAAAAAGCATGTCGTAAGAGTCGACTAATTCAGAGGTTCCCTTGAAGTCGGAGTGCATCTGCCTGAGAGGTAAGGCACCAACAGTCTGCATATAAATTAGTCAGATCTGTCAAACGGATGCATACGCAACCTCAGGTTCTGGAACAGGACTGCAGTCCAGAAGTGGACGAACAACCAGAACTTTTCCGCTGGAGTTTACAGCCGGTGAACGCGAAGAAGAAGAAGAGGAAAAATCGATTAAGAACTCTTTTTAATCACGTTTTATAATGTTGGAAAAAAAGGGGAGGGTGGGGATCTTTCCGTACATTAAAAGGGGCTTAGGGTCCTGCAATACATTTTAGTGGGCCCGACCTGAAACAGGCTGGGAACCACTGCTTTGATGGGTTGAATTGTATATGCCCACTAGAAGTCTATCGTCCAGTCTATTTATGAAAACGAAACAAACAAATCGACCAAATTCAACCTACTGAGAGCAGTGTCAAACTGCGCATAGTTAGAAAACATGTTGAGAAAGGTGAGGACAAGCGTGTGTTGTGCAGAGTGGCACACTTAACTTCGGAGGTCAAAGGTACAGAGCATTGTCTGGATCTTTTCTCCGCTCATGCCGGTGTGTTGTGCAGAGTGGCACACTTAACTTCGGAGGTCAAAGGTACAGAGCATTGTCTGGATCTTTGCTCCGATCATGCCGGTGTGTTGTGCAGAGTGGCACACTTAACTTCGGAGGTCAAAGGTACAGAGCATTGTCTGGATCTTTGCTCCGATCATGCCGGTGTGTTGTGCAGAGTGGCACACTTAACTTCGGAGGTCAAGGGTACAGAGCATTGTCTGGATCTTTTCTCCGCTCATGCCGGTGTGTTGTGCAGAGTGGCACACTTAACTTCGGAGGTCAAGGGTACAGAGCATTGTCTGGATCTTTTCTCCGCTCATGCCGGTGTGTTGTGCAGAGTGGCACACTTAACTTCGGAGGTCAAAGGTACAGAGCATTGTCTGGATCTTTTCTCCGCTCATGCCGGTGTGTTGTGCAGAGTGGCACACTTAACTTCGGAGGTCAAAGGTACAGAGCATTGTCTGGATCTTTGCTCCGATCATGCCGGTGTGTTGTGCAGAGTGGCACACTTAACTTCGGAGGTCAAAGGTACAGAGCATTGTCTGGATCTTTGCTCCGATCATGCCGGTGTGTTGTGCAGAGTGGCACACTTAACTTCGGAGGTCAAGGGTACAGAGCATTGTCTGGATCTTTGCTCCGCTCATGCCGGTGTGTTGTGCAGAGTGGCACACTTAACTTCGGAGGTCAAGGGTACAGAGCATTGTCTGGATCTTTTCTCCGCTCATGCCGGTGTGTTGTGCAGAGTGGCACACTTAACTTCGGAGGTCAAAGGTACAGAGCATTGTCTGGATCTTTGCTCCGATCATGCCGGTGTGTTGTGCAGAGTGGCACACTTAACTTCGGAGGTCAAAGGTACAGAGCATTGTCTGGATCTTTGCTCCGATCATGCCGGTGTGTTTGTGCAGAGTGGCACACTTAACTTCGGAGGTCAAGGGTACAGAGCATTGTCTGGATCTTTGCTCCGCTCATGCCGGTGTGTTGTGCAGAGTGGCACACTTAACTTCGGAGGTCAAGGGTACAGAGCATTGTCTGGATCTTTTCTCCGCTCATGCCGGTGTGTTGTGCAGAGTGGCACACTTAACTTCGGAGGTCAAGGGTACAGAGCATTGTCTGGATCTTTGCTCCGCTCATGCCGGTGTGTTGTGCAGAGTGGCACACTTAACTTCGGAGGTCAAGTGTACAGAGCATTGTCTGGATCTTTGCTCCGATCATGCCGGTGTGTTGTGCAGAGTGGCACACTTAACTTCGGAGGTCAAGTGTACAGAGCATTGTCTGGATCTTTGCTCCGATCATGCCGGTGTGTTGTGCAGAGTGGCACACTTAACTTCGGAGGTCAAGTGTACAGAGCATTGTCTGGATCTTTTCTCCGATCATGCCGGTGTGTTGTGTAGAGTTACACACTTCCCTTCAGAGGTCAAGGGTACAGAGCATTGTCTGGATCTTTTCTCCGATCATGCCGGTGTGTTGGGAAATGAACAAGTGAACAGCTTGTCTGGTTCTGCACAATTTGGTGGAATATCAATGTATGATAAGGCAGACGTGGCTTAGGGAAGCATATGGACAGACAATTGTATCATCACCGTGTGGTGAGACTGATGCCGCGAGGAGTGACCAGGGGCTCTGGTCGATACTCGACACTCAGAGAAAGGTATTGCTACTGGCATCACTGGTATTGGAACTCGGCTGAAAATGGAGACGGAGCGCTCATGTGAATATCCTTGGTGCCGTGATATTTCTGAAACAGCTGAACCCAACTTTTAATTCTTCCAGATTCTCTACTTTCATATTGCAATTCAGGCCGTAGCAATTATCGGTAATGGTAGTAGAAACGTTGGTCTCCCAACGGACCGCCCATATACACACTAGCTCACTTCCGATTGGTCGACCTTCAGTCTAGCTCACTAATGATTGGTCGACCTTGAGTATCCGGCCTTGGCACAAGGTGACAAGGGTGTTCCTCAATACTGTTGTTATCGCGTCTTCTATATGCCAATATTCCAGTCTTTAATACTATAAAAACATTGACAAACTGGGTCTAACACACAAACCATTTAGAGTGATGAAACCTATGTCACAAGTATTTTCTTTCTCGGAATTAAAAAAAGAAGTAAATGCAAGACATCCCAGAAAGCAAACAACAGAGCGGCACATCCATAACGTCAAGCAGGTTACACCAGTCCGAAAAAGTTATCAATAGAACGTGACCTACTTTCTGAAGGAAGACTGACGCTTGTTTGACCATCATTATTATATTTGTGTTAAAAGGTTGTTGCGTATCCTTTACAGGACGTTGCATAACCAACCCCAGCAGCCCCTGGCTGTTGTGTTGTGTGGTTGTTTTTTGTGTGTGGCAAATTTACGTCCAGTAGTTTGTCACTGCCTCTGGACGGCCGGCTTTCTTGATACCACTGTCGAAACCACCGCAAGGCGCATGGCCCGCAGCTGGGATCGAACCCGGCATCCCGGCTTTACGAAGCGTTCGCATCGACTTAGCCACAGAGCCGACATATTTTTGTTAGGGCATGCTATTTCCTTCATAGTTGGTTATACTTACATTCTTTCTATACTTTGCCTTTTACAAATTAGGATTGCTGCACCTCCACTTCATGAATCAACTTTTCTATCATTTCTTATTATTTCATATCGTTTACATTTGAAGTTGCGGCTTGGTTTCCCGAAAGGCTGTTATGTTGTCCTCGCCCTCTATATGTTTTAGCATTCCACACAGACTGACTTTAACACTGGTACAGTTTCAGTGAATTATCTGTAAGTCGTCTTTACCCATGTTGAATTTGTATGTGTATTACTTCGTTATAGGGCATGGGGTTACGTGGAGGGTAAGTAGCATTTTGGCGAAGTAATAGGCCTGATGTGGGAGATAATGTACTGTTTTGTAGAGGCCCGCGTAATGTAGGGCATGAGGTGGTTGGGTGCAGTCAGTGAGTGTGACTGGTCTGGGCGGGCTATGGAAGTCAGGGTGGAGGGTACAAGGGGTGGTTTCCTAGTAATTTGACCTCCATAAATCCTGCTTCGATGTGCATGTTTAGCTTCTGTGAATTATCCAATAGTTTTTTTTTTTTTTTTAAATTGTTGCTTTTATGATGAGAGTGTCTTTACTAGACGTAAGAATGATGTTGGTCAAGTCTTGCTGAGGCAATGGGTATTCGGTAGCATCTTCCGGGAGACAGGCGACTGTTCCATGTTCTGCGTCACCGATAGAAAAGCAGAAACACTGCTACCTATCATAAGGACATTTATTCGTCCTGGTACAACAGTTGTGTCGGATATATACTGACACGGCGAAAGTAAAGACTTGTCGACTTTTGTCTACCGCAGAAAATCTGAAAGGTATCACTGTTCACTGTCTGTCATTATTAGGACCTGCCGCTAACGGCCGTCTCTGACCAAGACAGCTACGGTGTGTTTTAGCGTCACCCTGAAAGAAAATAGAAAAGCGCGGGTAACGGTTGTAATACACCGCGATCTCGGCTGTACGCTCTAGACCGATGTAAGTTGTCCGGGGTGGAAGAGGGTGGGGGGGGGGGAAGTGAAGAGGTTGGGGGTACTGTAATAAGTGGTGTGTGTTTCTTCTCGTTGTCTAGGTAGTGTTTATGCGTGTGTGGTGAATGATCTTCTCACACGCTCCACGTTACACAACTGCCACAAGCCGACACCGATTTGAGCTTACGAGACATGAGTTTATTGACGTATTTACACTTACATACAAGAATGTCCTGTCGGTGTCCTAGCAAACAGCTCTCGCACACAACTTCATGCAGCCTTCAACGAACAGTCTTCTTCAAGCATTCACTGACCAAAGTCGGCTCCCATGGATTTACGTTGAGGTTCTGGCCATCTCACACACTGGCATGGTCGATCTCGGCTTCACACTTCGTCGGCAGGGTCTCCTTTCTCCACAAGCACTCTCACGTTGGCATTCTCACTTTTAGTCGTACGTCCTCTCACTCCAACAGGTCGACACAAACTAAACTTGACCAGAGTCAAGTTTGACTTATACCACGGGTTCGTTTCACGTGACAACACGTGGTGGTCCTTTACTTTTCACGTGGCGACCTTGGGTCGCATCATCGTGGTCCCCGTGATAACTAGTGGTTAGTCACCTATCTCCAGATTCTCGTTTAATCCAAGTATCTGGACTATCTCGGTGTTTTAGGTCAGCTTTGGGCCTTCCCCCCTAACCATCCTAATCTGGGTGAAAATATCTCCCATTGCAACCACCAACATTGCGACAACAGATCCGCGCCATTTTCTGAATCTACAATTCACAACAGCACGTTGGTCACAGTCGAAAAAACATCCAAATGAAATCCCCAGCTCACAGTATCACACCATGCATTCAAATCAGAAGCTAGGTGACGAAACTATATCCAGTCTACAAATGGAGTAAAAATGCATCGGCCACCGTTCGGCAGAGGCAAAATATTTGCCTCCACTCCAAACAGTGCCCCAGCCTAGCCTCCATTTTGACCGAAGATTTGCCTATAGCCATGGGCGACAGTATTATAGAACGTTAACGAATAATCAACAGGTGAAAGTTTTTTTAAGCTTTACCTAAATTCATGGGAGTGAGTATTATGAAGTGTTTATCTATGATCATGGGAATCAGTATTAGGAAGCGTTAATCCATAATCATGAGAGACAGTATTATGGAGTGTTGACCTATAAACGTGAGGCTATTATTCTGAAGCCTTAACATGATATCATAGGCGCAGTTTTATTGAGCGTTTACCTATATTCATGTGGGACAGTATTATGAAACGTCAACGGGAGACAGTATTATGGAGCTTTTACCTGTAATTAGGGGAGTCTGTATCATGGAGCGTTTACCTGTAATCATGTGGTACAGCACTACAGAGCTTTTACCTGTAATTATGTGAGTTAGTATCATGGAGCGTTTACCTGTAATCATGGGAGACAGTATTATGAAGCTTCTACCTGTGATCACAGGAGTCAGTATTTTAGAGCATTTACCCATAATCATGGGAGACAGTATATTGGAGCTTTTACCTGTAATTATTGGAGTCAGTATTATAAAGCGTTTACCTATAATCATTATTATCAAGACTTTACTTAATATACTCATAGAAGCCGGTTTTATTGATCTTTACCTGTAATCATGAGAGTCAGTATGATGAAGCGTTTACATGTAATCATTAGGCAAAATACTAATAATTTAATAAAATATATGGGGAATGTAGATAAGGCCACAAGGCGTCTGACTCAATCATTTCGTAACAGGCAGACGTCAACAGTTACGTATTAGTTATATGGACTGACCACAACAATTTGGAAACATTAACTTTCCCCTTTCAGAACCAGCCAGTTGATGTATTTAGCATTCATCGTTCCACCTATTTACCCAGCTTGAGTATTCATAACTATGTCGTTTAAAACATTTTAGAAAATTCTAAAAGACCTTAGAAGTCTTAACTGTCAGGCTGATTATTGCATTTAGGTGTAAGACTAAATGATGCAATTGAGATATAATTCCCACCGTGATGAATCAGTTTGTAAACAAGTTTGATACTGTAGAACCTTCCAGATGCAGTTAGTAAGTAGGAAACACTCTTCTTTGCATTCATAGACTGGATATATAGTAGACACGAAACCACTTGATGAACCTTCAGTCTACGAGTCTTGGAAGAGGAGGGACTAGTAGCATAGACCCTCACAGAGGAGAACCTTTAGGCACTGAGACTCAGAGGAACAGTGGCACGTCATATGGATTCTCGCAAAGAGAATCTTTGGTTATGGAGAAGCCAATTCAACTATAGAAAGAGAGGAACAAGTAGCATGGAGCCTTAAAAGCCGGCACTAGCTAGGAGAAATGAAACGATATATCGAACTACAGAGACAACAGACAATAGAAATGGATCCATGATTAACAGACACAATTGATATACACATTTACAAGATGCTAGAGTCGACGATTAACCACTTAGTACCAAACAGCACCAGAAGCCAGGTGGCAGATATAATAAACAGAACTAAAGAAGGGGTAACAATAAGTTAGTTATTTAGTCAAAAGATTATCCTTATTGCACGTCGAACCACCCAGTCCTTATGTGCTGAGATCCCCTCTACAGTAAATCTCGCAGCGTATAGTGGCTAACGACACCATTTCTGTGTTGGTTTATTATTCTTCTTTGGCTACCCGAGTAGTGTTCTTCTTTGGCGACACCTTGTTTAACATGTTGTTCTTGCAGTCTGCCCATGGTTACAGTTTTACAGTTCTCAGTTGGTTTACGCAAACGTCTTAACTCTCTTATAGCATTCAGTATATCAACCAGGTCCATGGCTTGTCAGGCTTTCACAGTAGCCTTACCTACAAGACTATCAGCTTGCTCATTTCCTTGTACTCCCACATGCCCTGGCACGAAAATGAAACTAATCCTTGTCAGTCGTGAATTCTGTAGAGTCACCAACCACTGCCTTCTGACCCAGCCCTTTTCTATCTTTCTGAGCATACTCATCGAGTCACTGAGAAAGCATGCTTCAGTGATAGTCTGTGTCTCTGGCCATGTTACTGCTTTAGTCACAGCCATGACCTCCATTGTCAGACTATATGTAGTTACGGCAAAAGGTCAAGAATCTTCCTTCACAACCCTTCCTCCAATTTAAGCAGTGAAAGCCCACGAGCTTCTAACATGGCAGATTACAGAACCATCTGTGTAAATGACAGTATCACCCTCTAGAGCGTTCTCGAAGATCAAGACTTGAACTTCTGCTTCCACAGCAGCCGGACTCTGTTGTCTGGATTTTCTGTCTAGTTGGATGAAAACAGAAAAAGATGTACATCACTCTGAATGCACTTACACCCACTCCTCGCCAGGTTCTATGTCCTCAAGTGAACATTGTCCCATCCACAGTTTGCCTCTTTTTAACCTGCTGCCTTTTATCTTCTTGATTTGACTATGTAATAGATGCTGTGTGTCCGCCTTGACTGTGAGGTAGGCACGAGCTCGGAAAATTTGTATTGTGTCTTCCATGGTCGGAAAATCGAAAAAGTAGCGCATAGCCCTGAATGCTGTATCTCTTGTACACTCAAGTATAATGCACATAGCCCCGTTGTGTTTCCTTTCCATCTGCTTAAAGGATTACACTGTAGAGAATCATACTAGGTAGGATCATACTGAAAGGATCTTACTACAGGGTCCTACTGAAAGTATACATGTTATAATATTTTGCAGGAGATAAATTACCACAGATTACTGATCAAAAATTATGTCAGAGTACTGATCGCGGTGCTTAATTAATATCTTACCCCAAACAGAGGTAATTCACAGGTCACGTAACAATCTAATATTTCAGGGAGTGGTAGATAGACTGCACGCAGTCGTGGGACCTAAGCTGCATGCATTTGTGGGACCTAGGCTGCACTCTTTCGGGGGACGTAGGTGGGATGGGGTTAGGGCCAGTTCTATATATTTTAGGGTCGTTAAAAGCATCAGAAAGCCGGAAAACCCAGTCTTACCACCTCTAAAATGTTGGACTGTCCTGTGACGTCATCTGTGGTAAGATAACAATAAAGAACCCTGATCGTAAATTATTTGCGAAAGATTGAGTGGACGAAAGCCATGACAGATATAGCTAACTTTAATGGAAGCATCTTTATATATTCCTCATACTGTCTTGACGAGTACGCCACTACATTAACTGCATGGCTGTTGGGTGAACAGGTGTTAACGAAGGCAGTCATGTCGTTGTAGGGGCGACGCTTGCTGGTGGATGTAATGTCCGAAGTCCCTTTCCCAGCTAATAGTGAAGTTACTACTGGGGTGACCGTTTATTAAACCTCACAAAATGCTTCAGGTGAAAATTGACTTTTTTTAACTGTGACACATTTTTTTTTTGTGTGTGTGTGTGCTAGATGATGGCTGTTGCATTTTTGCTCTATTTGTAGACTGGAAGGATATAGTTTCGTATCCCAGCTTCTGAGTTGAGTGCATGGCGTGACACTGTAAGCTGTGGATTTAATTTGGAATGTTTTTGGACTGTGAATAACGTGGTGGTGTGAATTGTAGATTCAGAAAATGGCGCGATGCCGGCTTTCGTAATATTGGTGGCGCCATTTTGTGATTAAAATTGATCGCGTGTGCAACTGCTGATCTGTTGGTGACTTCTGCTAGTCACTAGTGCTACCATCCATGATGAACTGCATTTCTAATGTCGGACTGTTTGTGTTAGCACTTCAGATTGCTACAGCATGCTTTTCATGCGCGTGTATGATAGCGCATATGCTGAGACAGCAGTCTATCAATCTTTCCACAAGAGACTGATAAATATTTTGTGTGTTTATCGTTGGCACAGGAGCGGCGCAACAATGCGGTGACCCGTTTGCTATAAAGCTGAAACTAAGATTACCAGATTACCAGACACCACTACATACGGCTAACTTACCAGTTGCAGACTCACCTCTCGAAATGTCTGCAGATCTATGTACACGCCAATGCTAGAATTATTCAGTGGCAGTAACGGTACCCCGCCTCCAGGAATTGACCAGTTGTCTTCATGTTCTTGGTAAGTGAGGGGACTCCAGACTGTATCGAACATCAAAGGCGCCAAATTCCAAGAAAAGTTGATAATGAAAGATAAAATGTGTTTTTAGTGTTTAAAAAATAAGCAAACACATTATCGAAGTGTTTAAAAATGTATACAGGGCAGGAGGAAGCGTAGATAAAATAAATCAAGGAACATCTAAGCTATTCACAGTAACGTCTGGGTAAGAACTGGATGCGGTTTATCAGCTCAGTGCTGGTTGTCATTTTATTATTTTTAGATTCTTTATTCATAAATGTTAGATGCTCTTGCACGTTTTATGACTGTATCTGCAGTCAGGGCCTAATCATAAGCAGAGGATGATTCGTTTATCTTACATATACTGTTGATATAGGTGATAATAATAGCAAAACCATCACTGACACGATAGCAGTCATTTCAACAGGAAGAGAAGAAGTATAAACTAAATAAAGCCGCAGAGTACAAAGGAATTAAACAAGCATCTATGTATAAATGTAAGGGACAATGTTCGCCAACAATGAGAAAGTATAGGAAGAAATTGAAATCAGATTTAGTAAAGCAAACCAAATGTTAGTACAGTTAGCCGCCCAGCTCCCTCTCACCCTTTTTTAAACAACACGGGAAAATCAAAATCCGCACACAGCTACATCTCCCACGTCTCATTTCCATTTCGTGCTATCAGTGCCAGCCATGGTAACTCACAACAAACCATAACAGAACATGGGCAACCATAACACAGTAACCACATACATGCATGCCTGCATATATACACACATACATACATAATACATACATGCATACATACATGCATGCATACATACATACATACATACATGCATACATACATGCATACATACATGCATACATACAAACATGCATACATCCATCCATCCATCAATCCATCCATCCCAGGCAGGCAGGCAGGCAGGCAGACAGGCAGGCAGGCAGACAGATAGACAGACAGACAGACAGACAGACATACACACGTGCATACATTCACATATACATATACATACATACACGTACAAATATACTTAGATACACAGACATATACATACATAAATACAGAGAGACAGCGCGGGAAAGGGAGCTAGAGAGAGAGAAAGAGAGTTGCTTACTGGCCTAGTAAAAATATAAAGAGTATAGTTCATAGCAGCAATGACACTGGGCACATATAAGCAGGAAGCATACACAGACAGCCACATTGTAAATGCCATTGAAGAAGAATGGGAGGATTATCAAAGGGCTCACAAGAAAGAACTGCATAGTACTGACTAGGCATCAGGTATGACACATTCACATTTTCTCAGCACTTAGGAAAATGTTAGCATAATGGAGATTTGTCCACCAGTACTTCCGCAAGTGTCACTATCCACAGACTGAACCAGATACCACAAGGCTCCAGACCCCTTTTAGTGCATGAGACCCAGGACAGTCAACCGTGTTAACGAATAAGGAGGAATTTGTCAAAGAGGCTTTCTTCTGAATATTAATGCGATTCTGTATGATTGTGTAATTGTCCTCGCTTTGCGAACTGCTGTCACCTAACGCATTCAAGAACCGTGTTGGGCTCATGAAAACTCAGTGTGAATCCCAAAAGTCAATGGCTCTTAGCACCCAGCCTGTTGTAAAAAAAAAGGTGTCTATCTACACTTTACTGCCTAGATGATGTCACACTCAAGGTGGGCGGGGAAACGTTCACCGTGTGTTAGTTACATGTGTGGCTGCAACCCAGACAGCAGAGAAAATCTTGATCTCTGCTGCCACCAACTGTTTTATCTGCCATGAATCCGACAGTGACAACTCTGACCACTTTACAGTTTATATTGAATTGTGTTGCATTATCATTCAGAGCGACTTTTCAACCTCCGCTGAAGTATACTGTCCCGAGGTAACCAGATGAATTGCAAAGTCACCAAGTGGGTAGGTCACATTGTATGGCTAGAGTTATGCTGTATAAAAACGGTTTCCGCTCATTGGTACAGACCTACCGTAGATCACTTGTACGGCAATGAAAACCCCACATCTTCGAGGCTATTGATCCCTGATCTGTCACTTTGGTAATTCGATAAACTTGATGTAAAGTGTGTTTTGGTGTCAGCCAGACGTGTATCATTCGTACCATCTATCACAACAGCTACACCGGTAACTGTGAACAGCCAAACTAGCTGGTGGGACCAGAATATCCACTCTGACCTGTTCGCACACTTGCTTTCGGCAACACATACGACATTAGTACATCATAAATAAGTACTTACACCGATCTCGAACGACATGACCTTGATGTTTTATTATAAATTATTGTCGTAAACAGTTTAGAAATTAAAAAAAATCACCATTTTGGTGCTGTCCGGTGCGCACTTCTGACAGAGAAATTAAAATAGGAATACTTTTTCTTCTTCTTCTGCGTTCATCCGAAGATGTAATTGCGTTGTGTCCGTTTACAGCATGGCTGCGATATTTGCACCTTTCGACCAACACATCCGACTTCTGCGGGCATTTGTTGACCGAGTTAGCCTTCCCGGTTAGTTTCTGGGGACATGGCAGTCTCCTTGTTGTGTGGTCATCTTTATTTCCCAGGTCACAGGTGGTGTCCCAATCAGGCTCATCCAGAGAGGCCACATAATGCTGATCAGCCCTAAAGTGAAGGCAGGGGCAGAACGAGCTTTCCCCGCCATCCAAAGAGGCTTCCACAAATGCAGAGCTAATACATGGTGCTCTGGTACTGGGCTCACCCAAGGAATCGTCACGTCCTGCTCATGACTGTTTAACCTCACTTCCATGTATTGAACATCTCATACATCATGGTCTATATCTTTTGAAGCCAACAGTATGCAGCCTGCAGACCTTTGATTTCATTTATCTACACCACAAAATAAGTACTTTGCTTCTTTTGCATGTTAGACTTCTACTGCGGTGGACTTCCTCATCCATTATAGTTTCACGTGGTTTACGAGCTCTGCATCTCTAGAGACTATCAGCTAAGAGAATCCCGGACTGTTTTTTCATCGTATACCCTCAGATTTCAGTGTGGATATACTTGAAGAAATAGCAGTTAACTTGAGGTTGTTGACATCTCCACACAGTTTATCCTCAAAAGTTGTAGGTGTTAGCCAGAATAATTTTCTTTGTTCTGCATATACTGGACACTCTTGCAGCAAGTGTTTAGCCGTCATTTTACCCTGTCCACAGTTCTTCTTCTTCTTTTTCTTCTTCTCTTCCCCTTTGTACCTCATCGAAGTGTCGGGGACAGATGTAATGCCTGTCCACAGTTACAATCATCATTGTCTCCTATCTTTAGTTTATTGAACAAGTGGTGTTTCAGCCTATTATGTCCTGTGCGGAGTCTAAAGATCACTTCTTGTTCTCCTCGGCCAAGTTGGTAGTATGCATCATCCTTCTTGTACACTGCGTGTTCAGAATCCCATTTGATACTATATGTACTTCTTATAAACCTCTTGGACTCATCATATGTTATGTCTATATCACGTTGTGGTAGTCTTCCACCCTCCTTTACCAATCTGTCAGCCTCTTCCTTTCCAGGTATGTTGCAACGGGATGGAATCCATTGTATTATGACTCTTTTTGATTTCTGACTCAGTCCATGTAGTGCAGCTCCAAGGTCTGCTAGATCTGGATCATTTTTGCTCTTCAGTGCTGAGGCAACTGACTTTGCATCTGTGAAGATAGCTATATATTCCTCTTTATTTTTCTCTGACAGAAGCATTTCTGTTGCAGTTCTCATGGCCTCTGCTCGAAAATTACTTGAGAACTTTCCAGTTGCAATCGGCTGTGTTTTCTCTGATCCATTTTTCAGATTCAGGACGATTAACCCACCTCAATATTTTGTTGCGATTTTTGCTGATCCATCTGCATATGCATGAGTCCAGGTGTTAATTGGGTATTGTTCTTCTATGTGTAAAGTGATTTTTCTTCTTTCTGTTTCCTTCTGTTTTTTTTTTTTTTTTTTTTTTTTTTTTTTTTTTATCAATACCAGGAATATTTTCCATCAACTCAAGCAGATGCTTCTGTATCCGAGCAGGGAGCATATATGTAATGTGGGCGGGTTTGGATACTGATAAATTAAGTACAGGATCTTTCCTGATTTTAGTTTTTGCAGTCTCTACAAAAGTAGGGGATTGCTAGGTGTGGGCGAAGTATGGTGTGGCCTCGTGCCACAGGACCGCTACGGTAGCCATGAAGGCCACCCTGGGTCATCCCGAAACGTCCTTTCCAACGGGGCTCTGGTGAAGTAGCGACAGGCCTAGCAAGCCGGCAATGGATTTATTATCGATACAGAAAATGCAATGACATATAAACGGACCGATCAAACGGTATCTGACCATGGCTATGTTAAGGGACTACGAGACAGAAAAGCGAATTACAAGATTGAAACATTTAACACCGCGTGCCTGGAAAATAAAACAGAAGAGATTATTGAAATGATGGAAAAAAGGAAAATCAAGTTAATGGGGCTAGCTGACATAAGACGCAAGGGAAATAGTAACAAGAAAATACACAGAGGCAACTTACTAACATATGCAGGAGGAGGAACATCGAAGAATGGAGTGGGTTTCCTGGTGCATCCGGACATATCTAACTACATATTAGACATACATTATCACTCAGATAGAATTATTACTTTGAAAATTAAAAGAGGAGAACAAGCTGAAACATATATACAATTATATGCACCATGCAATGATAATTATACAGAAGAGCAGAAAGATGAATTCTATGACGATCTATCTGATGAGAAAGAGAAAGTTGAGGGAAGCAGCATACTATATGTAATGGGTGACTTCAACGGGAGGGTAGGAAATAACCTAAGAGAATACGAACAGTTTTTAGGTCCACTTGCAGCTAAGAACAGTGCTAGAAATGGAAATGGTCAAAGTCTATTGGATCTATGCAGCCAGCACAGTCTTTTTATTACGAACACATTCTTTGACCATAGAGAATCACAACTGTACACTTGGTACAAATGGAATTATGTCTTAACGAGCATAATGCGTTTCAGAATCATACTCGTTAAGCGAAACATTCGTTATGCGAAACAATTTTTCTCATATAAATTAATGTAAAATAGGATACTGCGTTCCATGTCGAAAAAATACTCACAAAATGCTATGTAAAACGTTTATTCAAAGAAAATTATATACATATGGTTAAGAAGAGTAAATCATCTTCATCTTTTCTTCAAACGCGGAACGAACCTACCTAGAATGCAAATTCGATTTGCAAAAAAAAAAAAAAAAAAGGCGAAATAATTATGATACATAGCTAATTTTTTTACTAGAAAGATGTCCAGAGACATTTGTTTTTGCCGACTCTTAAAAACTTGGCAAAAATGCGACGCAGCATTATCATTAAATAAATTTGCAGCGCGCATAGCCACTTCCTTATTAGGGTGATGCTTCTCAATGTAAGATGCAACACTTTCCCATGTTTTCAGCATTTCTCTTATTTCGCCAGAGCTTCTAATATAACACAAGTTTGAGAAAATGTGTGATCACAAGCGACACTACGATGCTACTGAACGAGTGCTAACATGCGCACAATCCGGGACTTCCCCTCTCCTCGCCACTCGTTATGCGAAACGTCGCTCGTTAAGCAAGTCATATTTTTACAATTTGTTTTGCTCGTTATGCGAATTACTCGTTATGAGAGGTGCTCGTTAAGCGAGGTTCTACTGTAGTAAAAATATGCGGAAAAGAGATGAAAGCTACAACCCCACTGAAATAATTAATGATAAGACAGGAAGGTCATTGATAGATCCACCCGAGATAGCAGAAAGATGGAGGGAATATTTCAATGAGCTCTTTAGGAGATCATCAGGAAAGAACAACTGAAGAGCACAGAGCAACAGTGTTAGAACCACACATAATAATGGATGAAATAGAAAAAGTCATTAAGCAGTCTCCTAAATATAAAGCACAAGGAGCTGATAGATTACCAACAGAAATAATTCAAACAGCAGGTGAAAGCAGCATCAGATGGCTTCACAGAATATTTAATGCAGCATGGGTACAACAAACTGCCCCTATTGATTGGCAACATGCAATAGTTATACCATTGTGGAATAACAAAGGAAGCAAACGAGAATGCGGTCAATACCGAGGCATCTCTCTTTTAAGCCATGTTGGCAAAATGTATGCCAAGATAATAGAAACAAGACTGAGACCAGTGATGGAACCACAGCTGGCAGAAGAACAGATGGGATTTAGGAGAAAAAGAAGCTGCACAGATGCAACCTTCATCCTTAAACAGTTAATAGAAAAGAACATTGAATACAATAAGAACCTATTTGTGGCATTCGTAGACCAGGAGAAGGCATTTGACGGAGTCGACAGACAATTATTATCAAAAGTAATGGCAAGATATGGAGTAAGCGAACACCTCATCGAAGTGTGCAAAAGTTTATACAGGGATTGTAGAAGTGTAGTTAGAATAAATCAGGAAACATCTCATCCATTCACAGTAACATCTAGAGTAAGACAGGGGTGTGTCTTATCACCACTGCTGTTTGTCACCTACATCGACAGTATATGCAAGAATGCCAAGCCCATGAATGAAAATGCTAGTAAGATCAACGAATTACTCTTGCAGATCACCAGGCCTTGATAGCAAATACAGCCATGAAATTGCAACAACATCTAACATCCATGAATGAAGAATGTAAAACAAATAATATGAGAATCAACAATGAAAAGACAGAAGTAATGTCAATAGGGAAAAAAAAGACAGGTCTAAACATAGCAATAGAGTGCAAAGGCATTAATCAGGCATCTGATTTTAAATATCTGGGAACTACATTTACCGAAGATGGGAAATTGGATAAAGAAATTAACATTAAATGCAGTAAAACAAATCAAGTATTGGGACAGCTAGCTCCCCTCTTACAGAATAAGACAATCACAATCAGCACAAAGAGACATCTTTTTCAAAGCATATTTATTCCAACTCTGTGCTACCAGTGCCAGACATGGTCACTCACAACAAACCATAAAAGAAAATTATTAAACCTGGAGATGAGATGCCTGAGAAGGGCTGTAGGAGTGACCATAAGAGATAAGATCAGGAATGAGATCATAAGAGAAAAAGTCGGCACATAATTAATTCTAAATTACATACGAAGACAGCAGGTGAAATGGTTTGCCCACTTAGAGAGAATACCTTGTGACACCATGCTATACAAAGCATACATGGAAAGAGAAGAAGGCCGTAGAGCACGAGGTAGACTAAGAACAAGATGGAAGGATAACATCAGAGAAACTCTACAACAGCACGATGTGCCTATGTGTCACATACCTATGGGTGACCTTGCTGGTCCGTGGCTCGTAACTGGGCCTATGACAGACAAGCTAATCTTTAACACACACTGAACCCGAACGCACACAGAGCACACACGACAATCTTTATTGCAAGTACAGGTAATACAATAGACAGTTGACTTCCCGCTGTGTGGCCACCTATTGCCTGGATCCTCTGGCCGAACAAGCTTTATAATCGCCTCGCACCCCAGAACGTTCCACAGGCAATCTCCTGGTGCACAAACCACACTAGCACGAGATACGCTCTTACCTATCGACACACTGACCAACCAAACTGTCACAGCCTCTGTCTAGTGCAGGGTCAGAGTGCCAAGGTTAGACATTCTCTCACAGAACATGTACCTAAACGATTTAACTGGTCAGAAGTAACTGGACACTATTTACTTATGGTGGCACAACACAATACCTTGTACCAGTTAAATACACAGCACAAAAGACTATCCTATTCTAACAGAACACAGTAAATAATCTATGCAGTCACTAAAGAAATATCCTAACTCTAATATACTATCACTGTCTCGCTACGCGTCTGCTCCGTCTGACCGTTGTACACCGAACGTCCTGTGTTCTTTCACCTCATGTCTTTTGACCCGTTCACCAGCTCAGTCCCCACAGGGGTAATCCTGTTGCGAACTTGTCTGCAACAGAGTTCACTCTTTCTTGTCGTGGCCAAGCGGTTTCTCCTGAGCGCTAGTTTCACCGTGCAATAACAGAACAGACTTGACCAGTCACGGCCCTGACCTTTGTGTCAACCCTGGGGTGTCACCTGAACACGCACACCCTACTGTGTGGTCCATTCCGCCACTGACTGTACTCACAGGGTTGTGACACTATGGTCGAGGCGGCAAAAAGAGCTAGAGACAGAACCTTATATCTCCCTCGACACCCACAGCGCTAAAAGGGGAAGTGAAGAAGAAGAAGCAGTCTCTACAACGTTTTTGTTTATGTCTGCTTGTTGCTGGGCTCTGCTGTTTCTCCTATCCTCTTTGCTACAGTTGCCTAAGCTGCAATTCCATATTCAAGGACTGGCCTTACTCGTTCAGTGTATAGTTTCTTGAGAACTTTCTCATCAGCTCCCCATGTTGTGCCAGCAAGTTTTTTTCATGTTTTCATGATTGCCATTCTTTGCCTTGCTCTTGTTCGACTTGCTTCTACCTGTGTCTTCCATGTCAGGTGGCAATCAAATGTGACGCCTAGATATTTTGGATTCTTCTCTTAAAGCAGAATTTTTCCATTTACCACTAGCTTTACTGGCTGCTTTTTATTTGAGAGGGAGAACACAGCGCATGTTGTTTTCTCTTCACTGATATTCACCAGCCATGTTTTTGACCATTCCTCTAACACTGACAAGGCTTTCTGCATTTAATTGTTGGCTACACTAATATGTTCTTCGCTGGTCCATATAGCTAAGTCGTTTGCAAAGAATGAGGTGTGTACTCTGGTTGGAAAATTACTTGTAATATTATTTATATATACTAAGAACAATGTTGGTGACAATACTCCCCCTTGAAGTACACCTTGTTCTAACAAAAAATTCTTTTTGTTGTTGTTGCTAGTTTGTTCTTGTATTTTTGTCCTTGCAGTTCTATTCTCAAAGTAGTGACTGATCCAGTTGTATATGTATATAGGAATACGAAAGACAAGAAAAGCTTTCATGGCACTTTGAAATTTATGCAGTTCAATAGAAATTAAAACTAATGCTAAACTTAGTTTTATTTTATTCTATTGTCAAATATAAATAAACCTGGCAATCATATGACACGATAACTTATACTCAAATAGATTTCATTTTAATAAATAACAGAAATGCATTGAACATTCACGATAGATGCTGGAGAGGAGCTGAGTGTCATAGTGACCACTACCTGGTTAGTGCAAAATCAAAAATCAAGTTAAACAAATCCGTCTACACCAAGTTACAAAGATCACATCCAGAGTACAATAGAGAAAGATTACAAAAAACATCTATATCAGAGAAATTTGCAGATAAATTAAAAAATAAAACTGAAATTTTAAAAATTTCGCCAGAGGAAGACCAAACCTGGATGGATTTTATGAATATAATTCAAACCACTAAAGAATGTCTTAGTGTGTCCGCAAATTAAAAAAAAATGGTTCGATTAAAAATATCAAGAAGCAGTGAGTAAGAAAAACACATGCAAGACAGATTTGGCTTAATGTTACTAGTAACATACGAAATGAAGAAACATATAGAACAGAATGTAAAGAAGCTACAAAAGTAGTTAGGCACAAAAAAGCAAGAATACCTAAACAACAATGACATAGACATTAAAGCTAACCATCAGAACAACGAATCCGGAGTTTTTTTTTTAAAGAACTGTGGGCTGTAAAACGAGGACATCAACAACGCATTTACAGTTTAAAAGATCACAATGGGAACATGATAAATAATAATGCAGAGATGAATAACGGGGGAATTTTTAAATTGTGCAAACCCGCTAAATACTTAAATTTTAACATGTGAACCAAATATGGAAGAACCTGATGTTGAAGTACTGTTAATCATAACACGGCTTAAAACCCATCAAGCAACTGGTGCTGATGGAATTGTAGATGCATTTATAAAAGAATGCGGTAATGCATTACAAAAAAATATATATGAATTAATAAACCTGTTTTGAAAGACAAAGAAATTATCCAATGAATGGAAAGTGCCTTTATTAATAGCTATTTTTAAGAAAGGAGACAAGTATAAGTAAAGAAATTATAGAGGAGTATCAGTATTATCTACAAGCTATAAGATTCTATTGACGGTACTGCTAAACAGGCTAAAACCATACGTCGAAGACATATTGGGAGATAAGCAATCGGTTTTCCGACAGAACAGATCAACAATAGATCAGATATTCATTTTACGGGAAATAGCAGAGCAAAACTGGGATTATTGAAGAGATGTACACAATGTTTCTTGTGGATTTTAAAACGGCTAACGATAGTGTACATATAAACGGTTTATAGGATGCTCTAAAAGAGTTTGGAATACCAAAGAAGTTAATTACAATGACCAAACTATATATCGAAGACACTTGTAATAAAGTAATATATAAAGGCAGAAAGTCAGACCCTTTTCAAATAACATCTGGTTTAAAAAAAGGTGATGCTCTGACCCCACTTCTCTTCAACTTGGCCTTATAGATAATAAAAGAAAATTTAAACAAGAGTGTACTATAGGAGAATCTAGAAGAATACTTGGGTATAAGGATGACATTGATATTATTGGAGAAAATGAACAAGAGACTGTTAAAACACTAACTCTCCTAAAATAATCAGTTCAGAAAATAGGACTAGTTATCAATCAAGATAAGACAGAATACATTATAATAACTAGACAGGGAAAGGATGTAAACATTGGCAACATACAAGTCGGTAATATGAAAATCAAACGAACGGAAACTTATAAGTGTTTGGGTGCACACTTCAACTGCTCCAACATGCTGAGAGAAGAAATACAATCTAGACTACAATCTGGAAAAGAAAAACAATCTAGACCACAATCTGGAAAAGAAATACAATCTAGACTACAATCTGGAAATAAAGTATACTATGCCCTTCAACATCTGCTAAAGGCAGTGTCTATCTCGCAACACCAAGATCAAAATGTATAAAACGTTGATACGACTCGTTGTTATATATGGCTCTGAAAATGTAAGTGGTATGATAGAATCATTAATACTGAGCTTTGAGAGAAAACGTTAACATGTTCCAGTGGAGTAGGCAAAAATTAAACGTTGCAAGTACCAACAAAATAATACATACCCGTCGCCCTAAAATACATCATAGCTTGTCAACAAAGCTGTGTAAACAATGTATGTACCTAAGAAGCCCAGAGCTTGACACTCGCATTGAAGCAGCGTCTGTAAGATTGATTGACTTACTGTCAAGGTCTCGCAGTAGGTAAAGGAAAATTTTCGCTAACAGTTGTGCAACGAACCTTTGGAGTTAGAAACGCTTTTTACTCAGCGGGTTTTGTAGTTAGTTAAACTATATTTTGAATATATTCTGGCCAAATAAAGGCAAGTGGGGCAAACCATTTGTTGCAACACAACACAACCGGTTAAGAGTTTTACCTAGATTAGTCTGGGTAAAGTTGTCTTTGTTTATGAGTATGTGTGTGAGAGAGAGAGAGAGAGAGAGAGAGAGAGAGAGAGAGAGAGAGAGAGAGAGAGAGAGTGTGTGTATATATATATATATATATAGTTCTCAGCACTCTGCTTTATCAGTGAAACTTGGTCAACTTTTTCGCACAAGGGGAAACGGCTAAATAGCTTTCACATGTGATACTTAAGAAGAATACTGGGCATTAGAGACAAGACAAAATCACAAACACTGAGGTACTGACAAGATCAGGTACTACAAGTCTTCTTAATGCTCAGTCTACAAAGGCTCAGGTTACTTGGTCACAGCTGGAGAATAGAGGATAGCAAGTCCCTAAGGACATCATTTATAGTGAAATAGATACGGGTAGATGAGGCAGACTTCTGCTACTGTATACAGATGTGTACAAGCGGGACATGAATGATACAGATATTGGAGTGAACTCATGGGAACAAAATGCCATTGACCGTATTGTGTGGAGAGAGCGTATCAGAAAGGGAATTAGAGTAAAGGAGGAAATGATTGCAAATAAGATCAGAGCTGAGCGTCTGAGATGAAACAGGTTAAAAAAAAATGTTGAGAACAATGGTCCTGAAAATCCATGATATCACTGTGAAAGACTTTATATATATATTGGATCATTTGTTCTGTCGGCTGGCGTTTCAGATCATGTTCCTAAACTTCATATGATCTTCTGTATGATGCACGACTTCATGTACTGAAACCCGAATAGGCCTAAAAAGTGACACAATGCAGTCAAGAAGCATCTGTCGTTATCTCCTTTTGTTGCCCCATCCCACCCCCTTCCTTCCCCTCCCCCGATAACTACCAGCAGATAGCACAGCATGGTCAGGTTTATCTTCTCATAATGTGCCAAAATCAAACCCTACCTTCTACATAGTCCGACAGTTAAATAATTGGTCTGATTTATTACTGCTGAGACGAAAACGTCAACCTTGAAGCAAAGCATACAATCCAAACAGGCAACATTGGTCTATGATTTGGTAAAATTGTAAAGCAGGTCGGTGAGCAGACGACCAGTATTCCGCCATTTTGTAAATCTAGTGAAAGTTGCGGGATTATGTTTTCAGCTTTGGGCAAAAAGTCAACATTTAAAAAAAATAAAAAAATCTTTAAACTTACGTGTAAAAGGGACCCTTTTCCGTGCCGTTAGGGGTATTGGGCATACAGATCTGACCTATATTTTATGGCCAGTTGGCATTGGTCAGCATCATGCTGATCGCCTATATTTTCCAGGATCGTAACTGCTGCGTCGACCAAGCCAAGGTTGTTGTTTTTTCCACACACACACACAAAACAATGCTAGGTTCCGTCAAGAACACTACCTTCCGATCCGCAGACGAGCGCTAAATGCATCACTATGGGTGCTTCAATAATACATTATTGCATATAGTTTATTTGTTGGTATGTTTTTTCTAATGTTTGGCGAGTTTCAATGTTACACAGAGAATATGCTGCCTTCTAAATTTGGTGAAAGTGAAAATTCTGACAATAGAAGCTGAGCTACTCGCTGTTAAATGAAATCGACGTCATGCATCCGGAGCGGGGTATCGAATGTATATCAAAAACATCAAAACACATTATTATTTCATAATAATATAATGTTTGTTTGTGCATGTACGATACCAATAAGAAATCATAATGATGTCATGTTAGAGAATAAACCAATAACAGTTTGGGTAGCAATTGTGGCTCTCAAGGAGATACAGCGAATTAAATTTCACATAAACAACAAACACCGAGTGACACAAAGTGCCACCATTCGGATGAGGATCACCCGGAGAGAGGTCCCAGAAACCCCTTGCAGCTGTAAGGCCATATTTATGGACCGGCTGTATTTAGGGCTCCCGCAAAAGCCAAGGTGGCACTTCACATAACAAAAAAGGGCATCCCGCATGGGGACGGCAATATGTACAAGTCTTAAGTAGAAACAAAAATCAACCACTGTCTGTGAAAAGTCACCGACATCACATGAATGGGCAGGGAAACAAACACAGCATAAGAGAGAAGTTTGGAGCAAGGCTAAGCCTGAATTACTTAGGAGAATGAAGTGGTTTGCCTATCTAGTGAGAATGCAGATATATCAAACTGTTTAACAGATATTCTGCAACAGAATGTATGGTTAGAAGACCAAAAAAAAAAGAACTAGGAAGAAGTTGATCGACGGTGTAACTGAAACATGCGAGCAAAGATTAACATAGCCAAAACTCAAAGGGCTACAACCCGGTAATAGTGTGACGACGACAATAGAAGAACTTGGCAATTTTACGTTCAGCAGTGTGCCCTTGTTTTTTTAACGTATGACAGTCATATCAATCATCATCATCGTCATAAACCACTTCTGCTGTTAAATCGCCGTGGGGAGGAATAATGTGCGATTCAGTGCACGTTGGCTGCCACTGGATATTGTCATGCCGTGAAGGCGTAGAGTGTTTTTAATGTTGTCGATGCATATTTCAGCGGCCGTCCTCTTGCTCTTGTAGCTGATCTTCTGACATGTAGAGCTTGTGATGGTATTTGATCTTGCGGCATTCTAACAAGATGGCCAAACCACTTGATCTGCTGTTTCTCGATAAATCTAGTACAAGGTGTCGTTCTCACAATTTGCAGATAGTTTCATTATTCACTCGATCTCGGGTGGTTAGGCTTGCTGCTTTTCTCAGGCACCTCATCTCGCAGGTGGTGATTTTGCGTTTATGGGTTTTAGATAGTGTCCATTTGTGGCAGTCATATCAATGAGTCAATCAAATCAAAGTGATATGTTGTTCGAACATGTGTAGTAAAATCAAATCTGGTATGCCATCCTCCATAACCTCCATAGACTGCCAAATAAATTGGGTAAGCCGTCCGGAATTCGTCTTCGCTGCAATTCTTGTTCTTTGTGCACAAGGCGTTTGAACAGACAGGCTAGGGATTTCTAATACAATTAGCATAGCTTCCTGTTTTTATAGACATGAAGCCTTAATTTAATTTTTACAAACAAAACTACCTGTCATCCAACAATAACTATCAACAATGAAGAAATTAAAAATGCCTCAAACTAACATTATTTTGGCTCAGTAATAGACAGCAAGGGATTGAGAATTCAAAAGGAGTATGGCCATAACCATGTAAGTTTAAATGGCATTAAAAAGTCATGGTTAACAAATTTAAAGAAATAAAAATTGTGAGAGCACGCATCTTCCCTTTAGCAACATAGAGGACTATCTCGCAGTCATTAACTCTTTGAGTCCCAGGGGGTTTAGCATCACAGCCCCAGGGACTAGTAAAGACAGTAATAAAATCAGCGCATCATGCGTTCATTGGGCTTCTAGGTAGGAACCTATGAACGTTGATGCGTTCCTTGGGACTCAAAGAGTTAAGGAAGACAAAGAGGGCTTTTGAACTTAAATGATGTAGGAAAATTCCCAGAATGCCACTGAACAAAAAAGAAAATAAAGACTGACATCCTAAAAGACTTGAATATCAAACATGACTGACTGGCAAACAGCATCTTGTCTCGGAAAATGCAATATTTTGACAGTACCGAGCGCCGTTGTGGGTTTCAAAAAAAAAAAAAAAAATAGTGGACATCATGGTACCAAGTGAGAATTACAAGGGCTGACTAGCAAAAAAAATGGCCATAAGATATAATTAACACACGGGGATAGGAGAGTGCATGAGACGGGAGATTTGGTGAGGTACCGAGCTTCTGTTACGCAAGCTGTGATAAGAGCGCTGTTCATCGAATGACATGCTACACAATGAGGCGTCACCTCATCATCCCCTTGTGAGATGTAATTTTTAAATATTTTCAAGCCCCACTCTGGCTTTTGTCGGGGGCCCTAAATATAGCCGGGCCTGAAATATGGCAAAAAGGCTGAACGGGGTTTCCGTGATCTTTCCAATGGTGATCCTCATCCGCATGTTAGTACTTTGTGTCACCTAGTGTTTATCGCTTGTGTGATGTTCTGGTGGGGTACAACTTGCATTCATACATACATACATACATGAGACGTCTTTCGTTTGTTCTGAGCCTATGACAATACTCCCTCAGGGCAATGATTTTACACCCGCACAACCGTCAGAGCAGCGATGACCAAGTGGTTCAAAAAGCATCCAAAGTTCTCCGTTGACAGTTTCCGCATTCTTGCTTAAGAAATTTGCTACGTGTCTGAATGCCCAGAGTGACGGCTGCTGGCGACCCCGGGTGCATGTCTATTTTATATCGATTGATTGTTTAATTATGCACATACGATAATATACATTTTATCTTAATGTTTTTATAATTATTTTTCTCATATCTCCGCCATTGAAGTACATAGCTGCATCTAGCAGTGATTTTCATTTCTTTCTGTGATTGGCCTTTTCTTTCAATTGGTTACTACAAGTCTGCCTTAAATTATCTCTCAGCTGTTTTCATGGTCTACCTCGCCATCTGGGACCATCCACATCCATGATGTCTGTAGTTTTGAATCTCTCTGATTTATGCAATTATCTCTCTATGTATGCTACAACCATTGTTGTCTATTGGCCGTCATGAGGTAAGTAAATAATGGTGATTTAAGCAGAAAATTAATTTAATTGTTCATTCTAATTCTCTGCTATCCGCTGAGTTCATCTGATATGGGAAATTGTTATATTATACGTTTGTATTATAATAAAAAGATGACCTACAAATCAGTTACGAGAAAACAAATTACAATGAAGACACCAACAACAGACATAGCATATGTAACACTAGAAACAACACTAATTAGAAGTATCCAGACTGTCATTTTTTGAATTTATTCTATTCCAGTCTTTCGTCTGCCCTCCACAGACATGTAGGTTTCAACACGACAGGTAGACTTCTTTATAACAGTCCTCACACCTGTATGAGCCTCACACCTCGGAAAATATATGGTTCTCATATTTGGCTGCAGTTCATTACCACAGAGGTTGGCTATTAAGAAGTCATGTGACTGAGATAACAGGCAACATTTCCTATGGCGACAATCTGTTCCTATGGCAATAATCTGTTTCTATGGCAATCTGCAGTAAGTTAGCCAAACTTAAACAGGGCAAAAATGTTCACATCGGTGTATTATTGGGATGTGAGTTGTCAATTTCCAAATTCACATTGGACTGGGCACGAATATCCTAAGGGATCCACGGCCACTCATCAGGTTAGCAAGTGATGCAAGTTTACCTGCCGATGATGGTATAATTTTTCCCTCAGAAGGTGTGGTGCAGTATTATGTCCAGTAACATGACATCTCTGGATAAGAGTTACCCTAAGGATTACACATTTTAAAAATAGGAGAACTTGAGAATAGAGCCTTGATTTCAAAGAAGGCGCGGTCAAGAGCCGATATCCAGCCTATTGTACTGGTAGAGCCCTTTTTAAAACAATTTCGTAAATGCTACTGTTTGATGGCTGAAATTTGGGATAGATGTGTTGCAATGTGTTCTAATCCTAAGTAAAGATCGGATTTTTTTTTTTTTTTTTTTGGTACTATAGATCTTTAAGTAAAAAGTTTTCGAAAATAGTTTCTAGTCAATTCTCAAAACAAAACACACAAAAACAAACAAAGAAACAAATTTAAAATTTCGTATCCGAAATAGTAAATTTTATCACAGGAAATTGCGTCTTTTGGAATTTTAACTGATAAGTAATAAAATTGCATTCTGTCAAAACCAGTTCTCAAAGTGTTTATCTGGTTAGGTACATCAGAGTTACGAAAGAACACGTCATGTTTACATGTTAAAATCGGAATAAAAGTTCCAAACATTATTCAATTGTCAATAGTGCAGAGTAATACAATGTAGATCTTGATAAAACTCCAGATGTTTAATAATTCTCGCAGTGTATCTTTCAGTTTGTCTTAAAATGGTGGATGACATGATATTCCTCCTGTCCGTACTGTTCTGAGATGAGACTGGCACTAATTGACTGCATTTCTTCTTGCTCCTCTGCGCTATTTGCCTTAGGCTGTTCATGAACAGTTTAATATACGACATGTACTCATTCTCACACGTATTGCTGTCAGATTATTCTTTAGCAACAATTTTGTGTAATATTCTACGACCTGTACACATACGTTTGTGATGGTTGGTTAAATCGCATATATAGCATTCTGGAAGGCCTTCTTACGATCTGTATGTGTGTGTGTGTGTGTGTGTGTGTGTGTGTGTGTGTGTGTGTGCGTGTGTGTATTTTAAATCCTTTTATTCACACATATCTCAAATGTTCCTTGTGTCCCGGTTTATCATCACACCACTAAAGTTTGCTATGCTCTGTATCACAGTAGGGTCATGGTATCTTTTTACACGTCTTTAAATAACTTCTCATTCTTATCATCACCAGGGTAGTTCCCATGTGACTCGTGGTGATAATATTTTCTCCTGTGGAGTTGTTGCACTGCTGCCCCATAATTGATTTCTCAGCCCTTTAGTCTGTTGTTTATCTCTCTAGCTATCAGCAACTTGGGCTTTTTACTTAACTGAAGACATTCCTATTCTCTTTTTAATTAATGTTTCCCTTTGTCCATCATCTGCTACTACGTGTCCTAGATAGGAAAAGCGTGTTACTTGTTCTAATAGCTCTCCGTTTACTGTGATTGTCACTGTTGACCCCTCTTTTCCATTCCTAATTACAATAGTTTTTGTTAATTTGAATGGTAATGTCTAAGCCAGTAATTCCCAAACTGTGCGCCGAGGCGCCCCGGGGAGCAGTGACCTCTTCACAGGGGCGCAGCGAAACATTGTAAAAGCTTCATAATTATTTGAACCAAGACATAAATATTCATACCTTTATTTAGCTTAGGGCGCCGTGGAAAATTGTCAATTGGAAAAAAAAAAAAGCGTTGCGACCAAGAAAAGTTGGGGAAATAGTGGTCTAAACTATACTCTGCACTCCACTTGTTAACTTGATCAACTAGTTCTTGTAACTCCTTCTGGCTTTCTTATAACAGCACTGTGTCATCAGCGTGTCTCAGATTGTTTATTGTTCTTTCATTATTGTTCAGTCCATGCAATTCCTCGACTCAATTAAAAATGTCTTCTGTATAGAAATAAAAAAGGCCTAGGGTAACACAAAGGCCTGTCGTACTTCTCACTTGAAAGTAATATGAATTAATCAAGTAACAGAAAGTGTATTGATCAGTACTCATAGAAAAAAAGTAAAAAGATAGAACAACACACTAGACAACATACAAATTGAAAGTTATAGTTACCGTGCCGGGAATTGAACCTGTCAACTCCAGACGGCGTCTGCGCCTCGCCATGAATACAAGTGCACTAAGAACATGGTCAACTAGGCACCTCTTATTGGCCATGTCTATCGTACAACTTGAAATCCACAACTATGGAGTACGGACAGAATTCATCCCAAACCATTTAAATGGCACCATAGGTTACAGAAATTTATATTAACGAAGCATATGTGGAATAACAATCACAGCAACAATTTACGAACACAGTAGACTTTTAATTCTTTGTCTAGAATACACAAACATTTAAGAAAGGTATTTGATTAGTTGGTTCTGGTGTCAAGTAGAGTAGAAGAGTGTGACGTCAACTGTGACGGCGGGGAATTTTGGGTGCATGTGTGTATGTTTCCAAATCTGTGTGTATTCGAGCGGCGTGTGGTAGCAGTCTCTCCCGGGGCTCAAGTCGAGACCTTTCCTCTCGTTCGACATCATCACCAGCAAATTCTTTCGCGAGTGGAGTCAAACAGTCAGGTCAGGAGAACATCTCTTTTTTGTGTGTGCTTTGATTGTGGTTTAGGATTGGCTTGTTCCTCAGTCCTAGGTGTTTCAGTCTGTTGTTAGTCGCGGCGCCTTTTTTTTTTTTTTAAATTTTTTTTTACTATTATTTAAAACATTTTCGCCACTCCATTTATTGTCTTTCACCCTAGTCTCTCCTGTCAATTTTATCATATTAGTTTGGGCAGTTGATAAGTCTAGGTGTGCGTCAACGAAGTATTGTAACGTAGCGGGGCGCTATTTCTTTACATCTTTGAATACCACAAAATAGTCGTATTGGAGCTAGTTAATGTGTTTTGTGTTCTGCATATTTTTCTCTTTGTTGTCCTGCTGATGAAGGCTAATCACAGCAACGCCCTTTGTTTGTCTATTGTGAATGGTCCTATACAACTGACACATATAGTATATGTTTTCCCAAATCTTGATTAGAAATAAAGTATACAGTGCATATAATAATCAATTAACATTTAACTAGATGCTTGTTTCTGAAAGAGTTAAAACAGTCTGTCCATGTTACCATGTTGCTTCAGGTCATTAAGATGTGGTATTGACCCCACAGGCCACAGAACGTCCAACGGTCTATAAAATATAGGTCTAGCTCTATGCGTTCAACACGCCCAAAAATGGGGGAAAATCCTTCTGTACTTTTAATTTTGAGGCGGTCAATGTTTGTTAGTTATTATCATACCTCAAATATGGCTGTAACTTTTTCTCTCTCTCCCCCCCCCCCCCCCACCCAAGCCGTAGCCAAAACCGCCTGCTTATCCGATCATCAACCGACTCGCCCATTGGCTCGCCAGTAGACGTCTTTGTCTTATGTCGGAACAGTATTTCAGTCAGTCTCCTTTGATCGCATCAACACTACAGGACTGGTGTGCTGTGCTAAGCCATTTATATAGCGCACTAACCTAGTTACAGATATAATACAAACCTCCCTTTTAGGGATGCTAATTGAAAGTGAGGCTCTCCTCCGAATAACGCTCCCAAATGATCTACGCAGAAAGTAAACTCTAACAGAGCCTCATTCATATCTAAAATTCACATTTCTTTTGCGGCGAATCAGCCGCGTCAAAAGTAGGATTAATTGCTACGGACGACAAATTAGTGACACGCAAGAATACCCCCGATAGCGCAATCCTACGGCAGGGCCACAGTTATATGTAAGTTGCGGACCACTTTTCGCCGACTATAGTGCCACCTCTGAGAGTATCCCCCTAAACTAGATGGCTGGGACCTACGAGCAGCAGCTACCGCTTCTCCTGCAGCTTCCTCCATTGTATTTGCACGTCCTAGTGGAGCGCATGCCATAGTGGCGGCTGCTGGTTTGAAGTTGTCCCTAAACGACTGCTGGTTTGAAGTTGTCCCTAAACGACTGCTGGTTTGAAGTTGTCCCGAGGCGACATGCGCGTACATTAAAACGCGCATTATTGATTATGTCTCGCCGGGAACGAGAATCACGGACAAGCCGCGCCCTGTTGAAATGGCGGACAGCCAGAAAGAACAGATATTCGGGCACTATTTGCAAATTCTGTGCCACATTTTCACATATAAAGGATTTAACTGTCGGTAAGTAGTAGACTTCGCCCTTTTCCTCATACTTTTCGTTCCTTATATTTTCCGAGCTACAACTTTTAAATCTTTGTAGGGTAGGACGTAATAAGGCTCTTATAGGGTTTACTTTCTGCGTAGATCATTTGTGACCGTTCTTCGGAGTAGAGCCGAACGTGACCATTAAGATTTTTTTGGGGAAGAAAACTAAAACCTTATACCACCACCACCGCTATCTTTTATTCTTGTGTGATGTGTGTGTGTGCACGCGCATGTGTGTGCGTGTGTCTGTTTGTGGTTGTATGTCAGTGTGTATGCGCACGCATGTGTTTTTGTGAGTGTAAATGCGCGTGTATGTATGTGGTATGTGTTTGCGTGCGCGTGTGTGTATGTGTGTGTTCTTTGCTGTCCCCCACTTTTTTAAGCTTTTAAGTCGCAGTTCGCATGGAGATTATTATCTCCGTGTCTTTACTGCTGACATTTACCACTGGCTCACGTGCGACAGCAGGTCGTCGACTTGGTGATTTCAGACTGCATGGCTTGTATCAGCTGCGCAGTGTGCCTCTCGAACAGGACCCCAAACACCTGAGCACATTTTGCAGACCTGCCCACTCTACCTGCAACTTCGAAAAGACACCTAGCCTCAAGAGCAAAGTGTGCAGAGCAAGCTATGGGATACCATGCAGGACCTGCAGCTGACATACGAGTTCATAGAGGCAACCCACCTGATGGTCTGATCTGAGCATACGAAATCGAACGCAAAGAAGAAGAAGAAGTATCAGCTATAGGGTTTTATAGTGCCTAATACAGAAAGAAATCTCCATCCCATACCGAGGATCGAACATGGCCAGTATTTGACCCTTCTGCGGTGTACGCACAAAAGTTGGAGCCTTTAAAGCTGCATGGCTGGTTCTGTCAACATGGGCTTTGAAGGTTAGGATTGTATCCCACCCTCTCCACCCCCCACCACCACAGTAATAAATTTTCAGCGCTTACCGAGGATCGAACCTGGGTCCCTCCCAACGTAACAAATCTTCATCGCTTACCAAGGATCAAACCTGTGTCCCTCCCTCAGTAACAAATCTTTATCGCCTACCAAGGATCAAATCCGGGTCCCTCCCACCGTTAAATCTTCATCCCTTACCAAGGATCGAACCTGGGTCCCTCCCAACGTAACAAATCTTCATCGCTCACCAAGGATCGACTCTGGGTCTCTCCTAACGTAACAAATCTTCATCGCTTACCAAGGATCGAGCCTGGGTCTCTCCCAACGTAACAAATCTTCATCCCTTACCAAGGATCGAGCCTGGGTCTCTCCCAACGTAACAAATCTTCATCGCTTACCAAGGATCGAGCCTGGGTCTCTCCCAACGTAACAAATCTTCATCCCTTACCAAGGATCGAACCTGGGTCCCTCCCTCAGTAACAAATCTTCATCCCTTCTCCTGTCTGCTACCTGTAGGTCCACCATACCATAGTGAGATTTAAATATTGCAATCTGGACGGTAGAACAAACAAGATCCAATCCAGATGCCTTCAAAGAAGTTATTTTTAAGACACACGTAACAACAGCCTTGTGTAACCTGCAGTGGTCTGCGGGTCAGTGAGAAATTACTGCCTGCATTGTCACTTCTGCGGTGTAGGGGCTGGAGGTTGACCCTTAAGGCTGCATGGCTAGTGATGTCACCATGAGCTGTAAAGGTTAGAATTTCACTTCCCCCTTCCCCTCCCCCCCCCGATCCATCCACCTCCTCCCCCCTCCCCTTTTTTTTCCCACAGGACATATTAAAGAAAATTGGCCATCATTTACCTACATATACTTTATTTAAAGTTCACCCCAAACAAAGAAAATCCCAGATAGAGTTAGGGTTATGATCTTTGTCAGCCCAGACCCCCTCAGTGACGCCGACTATCCTAACCTTAAACCCAACTCATAACACCTCTAGAATATTAGACATTCCTAGGAAACTGACACTTCCTTTACAGGGGTTGCGGGTGGGGAGGGGCGGGGGGGGGGGGGGGGTGGCGAATGAGCTGTGTGAGTTAGAATATTGTACCCGCTTCCGTTTGTCAGTGCATATAATTTACACAGATTTTGAGAATTCTCTTTCTTACCACAGCTGACTAAGAAAAATAGCATATAATATTTTCAAGTTGTAAAATACTGCCAAGGAAATGTGCAGATAAAGACAATTGACAGAAAGAAAAAACACAAAAGACTAGGAGCTGACGGTGCAAAATTGATTGTGTGCATTATTAAAAAATCCCAAAGACAGGGACAGCGAGTTAGAATACAGTCACATAAACATGGGAAAATTGGTCACTTGTTTCTTGTCTTTATCGAAATCTTAGTACCTCTGTCCGACTCATTCGTACTCACTCCCCGGATGCAGGAGCCATCTCAAAGTCTCAAAATTCACCATGTCAATGTCTCTACGTTCACCATCTCCCTGTCTCTACGATCACCATCTCAATGTCTCCACGTTCACAATCTCAGTGTCTCCATGTTCACCATCTCCGTGTCTCAATGTTCACCATAACAATGTTTCCACGTTCACCATAACAATGTCTCCACGTTCACCATCTCATTGTCTCCACGTTCACCATCTCAATATCTCTACGTTCACCATCTCAATGTCTCCACGTTCACCATCTCAATGACTCCACGTTCACCATCTCAATGTCTCCACGTTCTCTATCTTAATATCTACACGTTCACCACCTCAATATCTTCACATTCGCCATCTCAATATCTCTACGTTCGCCATCTCAATGTCTCCGCGTTCGCCACCTCAATGTCTCCACGTTCACCATCTCATTGTCTCCACGTTCACCATCTCAATATCTCTACGTTCACCATTTCTAAATCTCCACGTTCACCATCTCAATGACTCAACGTTCACCATCTCAATGTCTCCACATTCACCATCTCTAAATCTCCACGTTCACCATCTCAATGACTCAACGTTCACCATCTCAATGTCCCAACGTTCACCATCTCAATGACTCAACGTTCACCATCTCAGTGTCTCCACGTTCACCATCTCAGTGTCTCCATGTTCACCAACTTAGTGTCTCCACGTTCACCATCTCAGTGTCTGAGCGTACATAAAACTAATGTCTTGACGTTCACCATCTCATTGTCTCCACGTTCACCATCTCAATGTCTCCACGTTCACCATCTCAATGTCTCCACGTTCACCATCTCAAAATCTCCACGTTCACCATCTCAGTGTCTCCACGAACACCATCTCAGTGTCTGCACGTTCACCATCTCAATGTCTCCACGTTCACCATAGCAATGTGTCCACGTTCACCATCTCATTGTCTCCACGTTCACAATCTCAGTGTCTCCACGTTCACCATAACAATGTCTCCACGTTCACCATCTCAGTGTCTGAGCGTACATAAAACTAATGTCTTCACGTTCACCATCACAGTCTCCACGTTCACCATCTCAATGTCTCCACGTTCACCATCTCAATGTCTCCACGTTTACCATAACAATGTCTCCACGTTCACCATAACAATGTCTCCACGTTCACCATAACAATGTCTCCACGTTCACCATAACAATGTCTCCACGTTCACCATCTCAATGTCTCCACGTTCACCATCTCAATGTCTCCACGTTCACCATCTCAGTGTCTGAGCGTACATAAAACTAATGTCTTGACGTTCACCATCTCAGTGTCTCCACGTTCATCATCTCAATATCTCCACGTTCACCATCTCAGTGTCTCCATGAACACCATCTCAGTGTCTGCACGTTCACCATCTCAATGTCTCTACGTTCACCATCTCAATGTCTCCACGTTCACCATCTCAGTGTCTGAGCGTACATAAAACTAATGTCTTGACGTTCACCATCCCAATGTCTCCACGTACACCATCTCAATGTCTCCACGTTCACCATCTCAGTGTCTCCACGTTCACCATAACAATGTCTCCACGTTCACCATCTCAATGTCTCCACGTTTACCATCTCAATGTCTCCACGTTCACCATAACAATGTCTCAAAGTTCACCATCTCAATGTCTCCACGTACAGCATCTCAATGTCTCCACGTTCACCATCTCAGTGTCTCCACGTTCACCATAACAGTGTCTCCACGTTCACCACCTCAGTGTCTCCACGTTCACCATCTCAGTGTCTCCACGTTTACCATAACAATGTCTCCACGTTCACACTCTCAGTATCTCCACGTTTACCATCTCAGTGTCTCCACGGTCACCATCTCAGTGTCTCCACGTTCACCATCTCAGTGTCTCCACGTTCACCATCTCAGTGTCTGAGCGTACATTAAACTAATGTCTTGACGTTCACCATCACAGTCTCCGCGTTCACCATCTCAATGTCTCCACGTTCACCATCTCAATGTCTCCACGTTTACCATAACAACGTTTCCACGTTCACCATCTCAATGTCTCCACGTTCACCATCCCACAGTCTCCACGTTCACCATCTCAGTGTCTCCACGTTCACCATCTCAATGTCTCCACGTTCACCATCTCAATGTCTCCACGTTCGCCACCTCAATATCTTCACATTCGCCATCTCAATATCTCTACGTTCGCCATCTAAATGTCTCCGCGTTCGCCATCTCAATTTCTCCACATTCACTATCTCTAAATCTTCACGTTCAACATCTCAATGTCTCAACGTTCACCATCTCAATGTCTCCTTGTTCACAATCTCAATGTTTCCACTTACAATATCACAATGTCTCCACGTTCACCATCTCAATGTCTCCACGTTCACCATCTCAATGTCTCCACGTACACCATCTCAATGTCTCCACGTTCACCATCTCAGTGTCTCCACGTTCACCATAACAATATCTCCACGTTCACCATAACAATGTCTCCACGTTCACCATAACAATGTCTCCACGTTCACCATAACAATGTCTCCACGTTCACCATAACAATGTCTCCACGTTCACCATAACAATGTCTCCACGTACATCATCTCAATGTCTCCACGTACACCATCTCAATGTCTCAACGTTCACCATCTCAATGTCTCCACGTACACCATTTCAATGTCTCCACGTACACCATCTCAATGTCTCCACGTTCATCATCTCAGTGTCATCACGTTCACCATAACAATGTCTCCACGTTCACTATTTCAGTATCTCAACATTCGCTATCTAAATGTCTCCACAATCGCCATCTTAATTTCTCCACATTCACCATCTCTAAATCTCCACGTTCACCATCTCAGTGACTCAACGTTCACCATCTCAATGTCCCAACGTTCACCATCTCAATGACTCAACGTTCACCATCTCAGTGTCTCCATGTTCACCATCTCAGTGTCTCCATGTTCACCATCTTAGTGTCTCCACGTTCACCATCTCAGTGTCTGAGCGTACATAAAACTAATGTCTTGACGTTCACCATCTCATTGTCTCCACGTTCACCATCTCAATGTCTCCACGTTCACCATCTCAATGTCTCCACGTTCACCATCTCAATGTCTCCACGTTCACCATCTCAGTGTCTCCACGTTTACCATCTCAATGTCTCCACGTTCACCATCTCAATGTCTCCACGTTCACCATCTCAATGTCTCCACGTTTACCATCTCAATGTCTCCACGTTTACCATCTCAATGTCTCCACGTTTACCATCTCAATGACTCCACGTTCACCATCTCAATGTCTCCGCGTTCACCATCTCAGTGTCTCCACGTTCACCACCTCAGTGTCTCCACGTTCACCATCTTAGTGTCTCCACGTTCACCATCTCATTGTCTCCACGTTCACCATCTCATTGTCTCCACGTTCATCATCTCATTGTCTCCACGTTCACCATCTCATTGTCTCCACGTTCATCATCTCATTGTCTCCACGTTCACCATCTCATTGTCTCCACGTTCATCATCTCAATGTCTCCACGTTCACCATCTCATTGTCTCCACGTTCATCATCTCAATGTCTCTACGTTCACCATCTCAATGTCTCCACGTTCACCATCTCAGTGTCTCCACGTTCACCATCTCATTGTCTCCACGTTCACCATCTCATTGTCTCCACGTTCACCATCTCATTGTCTCCACGTTCATCATCTCATTGTCTCCACGTTCACCATCTCATTGTCTCCACGTTCATCATCTCAATGTCTCCACGTTCACCATCTCATTGTCTCCACGTTCATCATCTCAATGTCTCCACGTTCACCATCTCATTGTCTCCACGTTCATCATCTCAATGTCTCCACGTTCATCATCTCAATGTCTCCACGTTCACCATCTCATTGTCTCCACGTTCACCATAACTATGTCTCCACGTTCACCATCTCATTGTCTCCACGTTCACCATAACTATGTCTCCACGTTCACCATCTCATTGTCTCCACGTTCATCATCTCAATGTCTCCACGTTCGCCATCTCAATGTCTCCACGTTCATCATCTCAATGTCTCCACGTTCATCATCTCAGTGTCTCCACGTTCACCATCTCAGTGTCTCCACGTTCACCATCTCATTGTCTCCACGTTCACCATCTCATTGGCTCCTCGTTTACCATCTCATTGTCTCCACGTTCACCATCTCATTGTCTCCACGTTCACCATCTCAGTGTCTCTACGTTCACCATCTCATTGTCTCCATGTTTACCATCTCATTGGCTCCATGTTTACCATAGCCAATAAAAGTTGACCGGCATGCTTTCTTTCTTTGCCACGCAACCGGTTTCTGCATGCATGGTCTCGTTGACTACAGAGGCTTCTCCATGACAACCAGCAGCATGACGATGAAGGGGATAACAGTAAGACGGGCGTCCACGTGGCTCAAAACACAAAACTACATCCACGCATGCGTAGTCAGGGATTCAGTGAGTATGATCCGGAGGTTTCAGACAGGTTCTGTGCGAAGGCCGTCGCTTGATTCATTACAGAAGTTTACTGTGCGTGCAGTTACCTTTTTTTTTTTTTTTTCAATTATGGAAACACGGGCGTTGATGAAAATGAAATAGCTGATAGATTGGTTGGATCCGTTATCCCGTCAACCCATGGATCATGCTAATATTAATATTGACCTACGAGAAGTTGAAAGGGTTGAGGGCTTTGGGTTTCGTGAATCCAGAATAATAGACCTGGAATTTCAGATCGGCATAGCAAGACGCATACGAGGCACATCAGAGGCCTGTAATTCTAATTTCCAATTCCAGTTGTCCAACAAAAATTCAAAATTTGATTTAGCGGAGGCCTGCTATATGAAGAAAGGTTCCTTGGCTGTCTTATTTGATTTCCTTTTATTTGTGGTGTGTAGTCACACCTGATATTTCGGTTCTTTGCTTCCTTGCTGCGGTGTGGTGCTTGTGGTTTTTGGGTCTGGTGTGGTCCAGTTCTCTTAGTGATGATGTCTGTGGTTTTTAGCTGATTGTTGCTGGTGCTTGGTTTATCTCGTGCTGATCGCTGTGCTGGTACCCTGTTGCTGCTTGGTTGCCGTTCTTTGCTTCTTAATCAACATAGAACTGGTACTATTAGCTACTAGACGTTGAGGTTCATAATGAAGGGATGATGGAGCACCTATGTGCATGTGCGGAGTGCAGTAATGATAACCAAGTTAAATAACTAATTAACTAACTTCTTCGTCTTCTTCTTTCGTTTGCTGGAAATACATTATCTGTATATTCCCCGCGTGTGTTCCGGGGCCTTGTTATATGGAAACGAGAATAGACCAGCTGCCTACCCAAAAGCATGTCGTAGGAGTCGACTAACTTGGGAGCTTTCTTCGAAGCCACAGTGCATCTGCCCGAGAGGCAAGGAAACAGCAATCTGCATACAAATGAGTCAGATCTGTAAAACGGATGGACACGCAACACTCAGATACTGGAAAAGGACTGCAGTCCAGAAGTGGGTGAACAACAATAACTTTCCGCCAGAGATTACAGCTGGTGATCACGAAGAAGAAGTATCTGAAAGTCCGTCTCTAGTATGAAGTTCACTGTCTGTTGTAATTCAATCAGCAATCCGTAAAGTTTGGCTTGCGCCGGTGTTTCGTGTGACCAAAAGTTTTGCCAAAGCCGCAGACCTTTTGTGAAGACGATGTTGTTGTTCATTATTGATCACACATATTCAAAAATTTTCATGTGACATGTTCGATCTCTTCGCTGTCGATTTTCATATATGTCTAGTGTTGTGTATTGATTGTCAACATGTTGATGAGCATATGGTTTGCATAATCAAATTCTTGGCGGTAGCGATATTGTTTTGAAGTTTTCTGAACTTTGTCAGTAAGTCTTTAATTTCAGTCAGTAGGTCTTTAATTTCACATTGATAACTAAACGAATGACATACATTCAGTACTAATTAATTCACTATTTTAAAGAATAAAATACATACATCCCGTTTTACCTAGGACATGTGATCAGGACGGTTTTTTTTTTTTTTTTTAAATAAAAAGAAAACAATGATAAAAATGCATTATACTGAACAGTAAACGTATACATTGAAAATAAATCTACACACACACACACACACATATATATATATTGTTGTTTTAGTATCCAGAAGCCATGAGTTGTTAACCCTTAGGCTCGGTATTATGGATATCGCAACCTTTCGGCCTTGATTCCATTTTAAATACCGTAAATCTGGGAGAAATGTGGCTTTTCTGCCCACCCCCGGGAGTGAACCCGGACCACAAGGAGTTCGTCACCCGCTCACCGCGAAATCCGGTTTAGCCAACTTCGCTAGAGAGACGGGCATATATATATATATATATATATATATATATATATATATATATATATATATATATATATATATATATATATATATATATATATATATATATATATATATATATATATATATATATATATATATATATATTGAGTTTTGAGGCTTGAACAACGAATTAACATAATTTCACACTGGTAGAAAACCTTTAGTGTTCCTCCATTGTTCTACTAACTTAAGTCTGAGTCAGAAGAAGCTCCACACATTAGAAACCACTGTACGAAGATTTCCCCATGTTTCTACAATCATGTCATGAGATCGCGAAAACGCCAACACGGACTCATGATGGATGGTTGGCACAATAAAACAACGCCGTCTAAAAAAAAAATATTGCTACTTCACCTGAAAATTTCATCCTCCGTGTCAGAAAGTGTGTTCTTACGCGGACCTCTTAAACTCAGTGTGAACATAAACTCATGTAGCGCCGCTTTTGTGGCGCATTTATTTTAGTAGTAAGAAAAGCGACGCTTACAAAGAAATATAATTTGGTGTGTTGACTTTCTTTTTTTTAACTCTTATTAATAAAACCAATGTACGTAGATAACCTTAAACCTATAAAACGTTACATGTTTTTGTCTAAGTAGTGTTCTTGTTTATTAAATGGATAATGTTAATTCCATTCGTGTTAGGCGTGTGATTCTGAGAGCTGTTGTTGTTCAGTTTCCCTAAGCCAAGCAATCCTTCTGTTGACATCAACGTTAAAAAGGTCAGTGACTGCATTTTTTATTTCATTTTACCTGTCCAGACATGGGACAATTTCTTTTCATATTCCAGTCCCACCCCAGACAGTTTTAACATTATTTCGTAACTGACGGGAGCCCTTATGTAACCTTACAGTTGAACGGGTTTTCTGGGACTTGACCTGGGGATATTCTCATCCGAGTAATGGTCCATTGCACTTTGCACCACAGGGTAATTTGTTTTCCATGTGCAGTCATTGTGGGGTTCACTATCACTCGCTTAATTGTTTATATTTTTCAGCAGTTGGTAAACAAGTGACGGCGGGTTACATTTGCACTTAGGGGCCTCTAAATGCCGAAGAATCAGAAAAAGCAGTTAACCCTATTTGAAAGAGAGACGTAGTAGGTAGTGGCTAGATGCTCGCTTGGCTGTCCGGCAATTTTTGAGTTCAAGTCCGTTACCTAGTGCATTTGGACACATATTACCATAACTCTTATGAGTAGTCGTCCTGGGGAAGTAAAGATGGCCGGCGTAAGGCTCACCACATTGCTCAACTTGTGCCGATTGATCTGCACAAATTTGGGCTGCTCTTCCGATATGCCCGGTGCGCCTAAAGAGTGAAAAGGGATCTTTACTTACTTATTTACTTATGTGTAGCTAGCTTTTGATATGGTTAGGTTGGGAATGTCCATGGATAAAGTCTGCCTAGCAGATGTTAACGCATCAAATCGATTGGGTTATGCAAACATGAGTCTAGTATAACAAGTAGTGTTGAATGGCTCCTTTACTCTAGCTTTATACATCACTTGTAGGTAAAGTAAAGGACCCCTTTCCTCGCATTTAGGCGTATAGGGCATAGAGGGCTAGACCGATATTTGTGGTCAGCATCACGCCGGTTGCCTTTACTTCCCGGGACTGCACCCGGTACCCACTCACCACTGGGTCGACCTGGTAGCCACGGTCATTTTTGAAAATAGTCCAGGGAGCGAACCCACGACCTTCCAGTCCTCGGCGAGCGTCTAGCCGCTCAGCCACGGCGACTCCTATACATCACTTGACTAAAGTGTTATTCGTTTGATTTTCCTTTTTTTTTTTTTTTTGGCCCTTCGGCATTGTTGAACTTTATTTGTTTATTAACCGCGTGTATTTGTAAGGGTATGCAAGACCTAACGGAATGGATAAACAGACTGAAAGCCCTATGTGACGTATAATGGTGCAACACGACAATGGATAAATACCGAGTACTACTTGGTGTCGCCGCTACGATTACCTGCTTATAACTTCTGTTTGGGTTGACTTGGATATATGCGATATATCCTGTTAGTGTGCTATGCAGTTTGAGATTCGTGAAGTCATCTCGGTAATTGTTTTTTTTTTTTTTTTTAATTTCTAACAAGCAGATACATTTTGTTGTTTGCTTATCTTTAGTCTGTATTGAGATTCCAGCTGAGTTGTATAGTTGTGTGATAGTTGTTATGATGGACACGTTTCCCAGTAAGTTTTCACTAATCGTCCAATTATCCATGATTCACTTATGTATATTAGGAAATGATTTATATAGCTCCAGATAGCTTTCTTTCTCACCTCAACTGACAAAGAAATATTGCATAAAATATTCCTCATTATGTAAATTGCTGCCTTTGCTTGAGCTACCCTGCATTCAACTTCTTTATACATCTTCTATCTGCTGTTATCAGGGGACTCGGAACACATCAGATTACATTGATTGCCTGGTACTTTAGCCATTTTAGGCTAGGTCAAAGTCAGAAAATAGAGTCAGTATTTATTTCTCCGCATCCGTCCTGTAGGGATTAGAAGCTGGACATTCGTTTCTGTGGTCGAGATTCTAGAACTTCGCTACAACTGCTTCCTTACTGACCAATAACCCTTTAAAATTATATATATATATATATATATATATATATATATATATATATATATATATATATATATATATATATATATATATATATATATATATATAAAAATCATAATTCCTTGACATTTTCAGCTGAATACCAGCAAAGATACTTTACTCGCAGAACAAACATGGGCTGGTCAGTAAATATTTGCTGCAGAGCTGTGGTTGCTATGTTTGCCGTTGGAGGAGTCATACTTTTTTCGTCAATGAGGTGAGTATTCGTAAATTCATTAGCATTTACTGACATTCCTTGGTGTAAAGAAAAAATGAATTTTAAAGGTTTACCGTTTTACCCCGCACTGCCCCCTCCCCCCCCCCCACTACTTTTTTGTGTGTGTTTGTTATTTTGTTTTGTCCCTCGCTATTTGTCCCTTCTCCCCCCCCCCCTCTTCCCCCAACCAAATGACTTTATTTTTAAAACAATAAGAATAAACTCACAGGGAGCAAAGGGGGCTGCTTCCCCGCCGCACAGAATTACCGGATGGTGTTATACTTTCGGCCAGAGACAAGACGACTTGGTGGTTTCGAAGGAGGTACTGTGAGATAAGAAGCCGCCACGGCAGCGTAATTAGAACAGTCCGCATGCCTGGACGACCGAGCGACAAGCTTACTTTGGTTTACCGGACACATCTTGGACTTTTATTAGCAGTTGGCAGAGGAACACTGGCAGACAATTCGTACACGATGGACTTTTCAAAGGGATAAGAAACTCTTTTCCACTAGATACCCGGACCAGCTCACCGAGGCCCGTCCCCTACGTTGTTGCGCTGCGTCCAGAGCCAGCTGGATGCCCTTTCGGCCACCTCACCAAGTTTTTTGAGTGCCCGTTTCCGTTCATTACCGCGCAATCCTAACTCTTTAACCACATTGTAGAGCGAAGTGGAAACGAGGCCTCTCGCTCCCACTTCGACGGCAAATACCCGTACTGTGTAAGCCTCGTTTCTCCTCAAACCGGCTGCTAAATCACTGTATTTCTCGAGCTTATACAAATGATTCTCCTCCATCCGCGACTCAAACGGGACCGTCAACTCAATCAGGATGAGTTGCCGTTTTTGCGCAGAATGGAGAACGATGTCCGGTCGCAGGCCGGTTTTACGGATCAACTCGGGATACCGTTCATGTCCTGGCAGATCAACCGCCAGTAACCAGTCCCTCGCAGAGTCTAGCACAGATGGAGCGAATGCGTTTTTGTTGACATAACCTTTTGGAACCTGCCCAGCCTTGAGGAAACGAATGGGGACGATACTAGAACTGGCTCTGGCATTAGCCCTCATTCTAGCCTGGTCGACAACGGCTGCTAACTCTTTTAGCACCTTGTTGTGGCGCCAGGTATAGCGGCCTTGACCTAGGGCTTTCCTGCACGCGGACAGGACGTGCTCAAGAGTTTGCTTTGATTTGATTTGCACAACGGGCAAGTCGGATCGTTGGTCGCAGACCATTTAACCATGTTAACACCGGACGGTAATACATCGTACGCCGAACGAACGATAAAGCTCAGTCGCAGCGGGGTCATCCGCCAGATCTCACCCCATGTGAGTATTCTAGGCAATGCGCTCTCCAGGCTGACCCAATGGCCCTGCTGCGACTGCTGGGCTGCTTTCTGAACCCGAATCTCGTTTTCGTTGTCCCTCACCGTTTGTATCACCATGTCTCGGCGTTCTTTGGCTGAAGCCTTTGACCACCAATTGACCTTCCCGTGCCCTAGGCCTCGACGGTCGGTTTGTGTGTAACCCATTACCTCCTTCAATTTTAGTGCGTTCTGAGCAGCTCCTATCGCATCGAGGACCTTCCACTTCTGGCCAGTCTTTAGAGCGGGCTGGACAGCGGTGACATTTGGGTCTGAAGACTCACGCAGAAGCATGGCGAGCCTTACTTTGCCGACTTTAAACTCTTCTGTTATCGACTTGAACGGAAGTACCAGCTTAGCCTGCTTACAATACAGAGCCACGTCGGTCAGACAAGGCGGTGCACCAATCCACTTTCTTAAGGCTGTATTGATTTTCTTTTCCATGGTTTCCACTGCAGTCATCGTCACCTCGTAGACTAGCAGTGGCCATAGAAGCTTCGGAATCAACATGAATTGGAGACACCATACCTTGAATTTCCCGACCAGCCTGCATCGCTCGATCGCGAGCAGGCCTGTAGCCAGTGACTCATGTATTCGCCGGACTTCCGCTCTGTCAGATAACTTCGAATCGTAAACGCGACCGAGACTCTTCACCGGTTCCTCCAGAACCGTAGGGATCTTGTTCCTTGCCACCGTAAAACTGGTCGCCGACACCTTGCCCTTATGGATTGACAGACTCCTCGATTTCTGCGGTTTGAACTGCATACCGCTCCATTGGACCACCGCGTCCAATCTATTCAGGATCGTGCGGGCAGACTCCTCGCTGCCCGTTATTATAGTCGTGTCATCCATAAATGCGCGCAGTGGCGGCAACCAGTGATCCCCTATTTGAAGGCCCAGTCCGTAGCCGGCCGCCCCGTCTAACACGATCTGCATTGCCATGACAAACAGTATAGGTGAGATCGTACACCCCATAGCTATCCCAATCTGCAACTCAGTCCACCTCGTGGTAAACGTCGAGGTAGAGAAGCGCAAAGCGAACTTAGAGAAATATTGCTCGACCATTTGACTGATCTGTGTCGGTACGTGAAACATGCGAAGGGCTCGCCACAGTAGCCTATGGGGGACTGCCCCGTAGGCGTTGGCTAAGTCCAACCATATAACGTGCAAATTGGTTCTCTCATGCTTGGCTCTCTGGATAGCCTCCCAGATCATGGTCGCGTGTTCAAGGCACCCAGGAACGCCTGGAATGCCACCCTTCTGAACACTCGTATCTATGTACTTGTTAGTCATCAGATACTGTGTGAGCCGGCGAGCCATGACTGAGAAGAATATCTTACCCTCAACATTCAACAGCGAGATGGGCCTGAATTGGGAAAGACTCTTCGAGTCCTGCTCTTTGGGAATGTAGACCCCATTTGCCTTTGACCACTCTGGACATATGTGATTGCGGATCCACGCTTGTCTCAACAAGACGTGAAGCATTTTTAGGATTTTCGGGCAACGCTTGTAAAGAACGTACGGAACACCGTTCGGACCTGGGGCAGACTTGCCGCTGGCTTTTTTCACAACGTCCTCAACCTCAGACCAAAGGGGAGGTACCAGTTTAAATGGTACCTTCGGCACCGAAGGCTGTTTGAGTCCGCTAAGGATCTCTGGATTGTCATCAAGAGGCTCTCTCCTCTTCTTATCAGAGTACATCTTGCTTAGATGTAGCTCAAGTTCTTTCTGACTGACAACCAGAGTCCCAGACTTCGGTTGCTCGAATAGACCTCGGGCAAACTGATACGGGTCCCTAAAGAATTTCTCTCGCTCCCTTTTAGTTCTTCGTCTGTTGTTACAGAAACGCTCGGCGCGACAGAGGGCACTGTGTTTGTTCTTTAAATGCACCCACACTTCGTACAGCCCCTCCCGTTCGCTGCCCGTAGCGGCTTTGAACTGTTTTCTGAGGGCATTCTTGTCTGCCCGACACTTCAGAATGTCCCTCTGCCTCCTGCTAGTATTCTGCTTGGCACCCGGCTGTGCCTTAACTACTGTCCCGAACTCGCGGGAGCAGTGTTCATATATTACATCACCAAATTTAGTAAGCTTGTCGCCTAGCGACTTCTTGTTTAGAGTTTGTTTAAGTACCTCACATAATGTAGCCTCCAACTTACACCACACCACCTTCTCGCTCGCAGGTGGAAACCTGATTCTGGAGCGCACTTCTTCAGAAATCATCAAAGGTGCTCCTCCGCAGTCGACGTCATGGGCCTCTCCGGGCGAGTGGGGTTCCCCCTGCCCGTCGTTCCCTAACGACTCAGAAACTACCACAGGAGTAGTAGTTTTGCGACGGCGTTTACTGCGTGGAGCACCCTCGCATTTCATTCTTCCGGCATGCGTTCTCAGACCATGCAACCCCGTGAAGCTTTTCCCACATGTACAGAGCCAGCCCGGACGTTGGGCGAGTGTCTCAGTCCGGGGGCTAGCAAGGTCGTCAACGAGGGTATCAATCAGATTGGGCCCTTCATTCTCCCCCCCTTTCGGAGGGCCCTGGGGGCATATTTCATTGTGGTTGTTCGCAAATCGGAGGTATTATACTGTGTTAGGGGTGATCAACCCGGTCCACAGTCGACATCTGTCTCCAGATGTCAGTTTATCCCCCCGGCGATACCGGGGGGCCAGTCTTTCCATAGGTGTCAAAAGGACTTTCCCGATAGTCACCAGTCTTTCCTGGTAGTCTTGTGGGCTAGCCACGTACAATAAGAATAAACTCACAGGGAGCAAGTACAGCGGGGATCTACAGTCATCAGTAGAAATTATCCTCTTTCGACACACGTTTCGGCCCACGATTCCTAAACGTATTCGGAGGTGGGCCCACCTGAGTTCATGAAGCTCAGGGCTGCTTCCCCGCCGCACAGAATTACCGGATGGTGTTATACTTTCGGCCAGAGACAAGACGACTTGGTGGTTTCGAAGGAGGTACTGTGAGATAAGAAGCCGCCACGGCAGCGTAATTAGAACAGTCCGCATGCCTGGACGACCGAGCGACAAGCTTACTTTGGTTTACCGGACACATCTTGGACTTTTATTAGCAGTTGGCAGAGAGACACTGGCAGACAATTCGTACACGATGGACTTTTCAAAGGGATAAGAAACTCTTTTCCACTAGATACCCGGACCAGCTCACCGAGGCCCGTCCCCTACGTTGTTGCGCTGCGTCCAGAGCCAGCTGGATGCCCTTTCGGCCACCTCACCAAGTTTTTTGAGTGCCCGTTTCCGTTCATTACCGCGCAATCCTAACTCTTTAACCACATTGTAGAGCGAAGTGGAAACGAGGCCTCTCGCTCCCACTTCGACGGCAAATACCCGTACTGTGTAAGCCTCGTTTCTCCTCAAACCGGCTGCTAAATCACTGTATTTCTCGAGCTTATACAAATGATTCTCCTCCATCCGCGACTCAAACGGGACCGTCAACTCAATCAGGATGAGTTGCCGTTTTTGCGCAGAATGGAGAACGATGTCCGGTCGCAGGCCGGTTTTACGGATCAACTCGGGATACCGTTCATGTCCTGGCAGATCAACCGCCAGTAACCAGTCCCTCGCAGAGTCTAGCACAGATGGAGCGAATGCGTTTTTGTTGACATAACCTTTTGGAACCTGCCCAGCCTTGAGGAAACGAATGGGGACGATACTAGAACTGGCTCTGGCATTAGCCCTCATTCTAGCCTGGTCGACAACGGCTGCTAACTCTTTTAGCACCTTGTTGTGGCGCCAGGTATAGCGGCCTTGACCTAGGGCTTTCCTGCACGCGGACAGGACGTGCTCAAGAGTTTGCTTTGATTTGCACAACGGGCAAGTCGGATCGTTGGTCGCAGACCATTTAACCATGTTAACACCGGACGGTAATACATCGTACGCCGAACGAACGATAAAGCTCAGTCGCAGCGGGGTCATCCGCCAGATCTCACCCCATGTGAGTATTCTAGGCAATGCGCTCTCCAGGCTGACCCAATGGCCCTGCTGCGACTGCTGGGCTGCTTTCTGAACCCGAATCTCGTTTTCGTTGTCCCTCACCGTTTGTATCACCATGTCTCGGCGTTCTTTGGCTGAAGCCTTTGACCACCAATTGACCTTCCCGTGCCCTAGGCCTCGACGGTCGGTTTGTGTGTAACCCATTACCTCCTTCAATTTTAGTGCGTTCTGAGCAGCTCCTATCGCATCGAGGACCTTCCACTTCTGGCCAGTCTTTAGAGCGGGCTGGACAGCGGTGACATTTGGGTCTGAAGACTCACGCAGAAGCATGGCGAGCCTTACTTTGCCGACTTTAAACTCTTCTGTTATCGACTTGAACGGAAGTACCAGCTTAGCCTGCTTACAATACAGAGCCACGTCGGTCAGACAAGGCGGTGCACCAATCCACTTTCTTAAGGCTGTAATTTTCTTTTCCATGGTTTCCACTGCAGTCATCGTCACCTCGTAGACTAGCAGTGGCCATAGAAGCTTCGGAATCAACATGAATTGGAGACACCATACCTTGAATTTCACTGTGTGTGTGTGTTGTCCATCAAGATGATAATGACCACACTTTTTCATCAAGTATGAGTACGAAGATGACTGATGAGGCCGATGCGGGCCCGAAAAGTTCTTGGACAGTGAGGACAGGCAATGAGCATTGTGCCAGGAAGGCACTACTGGCAGACTGTCCAAGTACATACACACAATTCAGAGATCCACTTAGGTTATTTCAATGTAGTGATTTGTGCCGACATTTGCTATTATTTTTAATCTTTGGATTTTCTCAAAAGTTGTTTTAGTCTCTAATAAGAATGGTCTGTTTATTTTGGGAATCCGTCCTTTGGTCAAGATTACAGCTTTATGTCAGCGATCTATGGGAGTTATTGCTGGATCTGCAGAATTGATGCATGTGCTGTGCTCTCTTAGCCCGACCAAGCCTCTTTTTGGAGAGAGGCCGATTCTTATGCAATAAAATGATGTCGACATTAACAATTTCAGTACTAAATAACTCCTCATGCGTGTTTTTTTTTTTTTTTTTTTGGGGGGGGGGGGGGTCTTTCCTGACATAATATGTTGTTCTTATCTGCCTATCCAAGCATGCCACGCCATGCTCTATGCGCTCCACAGAGCTTTGCTAGTGTCGCCGTCTAGCCCGTTGTACCAAATATGGTTTCTTCGGCGAATTCTGCCGATAGTATTCTTTGCATGCTTGGATAGGCACATTATGCGGAACTACAATGTATGAAACATTTAATGAATACAGAATTCTCCTTGTGGGACCCGCCGTGGTCTAGCGGCTAGACGCCCGGCTCCAGATCGGAAGGTCGTGGGTTCGATTTCTGACAAGGGTTGGATTTTTTTTATTTTTGTGTGTGTAAAAAATGAATTGGCTCCCAGGTTGACCCAGCCTTGAGTGGGTACCAGGTACAGTCCTGGAAGTAAAGGCAGCTGGCGTCATGGTGACCACATCAGCCACCAGGTGCCGTTTGGTCTATAAAATATAGGTTTAGCCCTACATACCCAAAACGCCTGAAAGGAGTGGAAAAGGGTCCTTTAACTTTTTTTTTTTTTAACTTTTACTAGAATTCTGCCTGTGCCATTAATATCCTGGAGAGAAAATAAAACCCCACTATCTCTTAAAATTAATGACTTAAAAAGCGACTAATTAAAGCCTGACTACAATGGGATGGCTTCGGGTGGGTAGGTAGGTAGGTAGGTAGGTAGGTAGGTAGGTAGGTAGGTAGGTAGGTAGGTAGGTAGGTAGGTAGGTAGGTAGGTAGGTAGGTAGGTAGGTAGGTAGGTAGGTAGGTAGGTAGGTAGGTAGGTAGGTGTGTGTATGTATGTATGTATATATGTATGTATGTATGTATGTATGTATGTATGTATGTATGTATGTATGTATGTATGTATGTATGTATGTATGTATGTATGTATGTATGTATGTATGTATGTATGTATGTATGTATGTATGTATGTATGTATGTATGTATGTATGTATGTATGTATGTATGTATGTATGTATGTATGTATGTATGTATGTATGTATGTATGTATGTATGTATGTATGTATGTATGTATGTATGTATGTATGTATGTATGTATGTATGTATGTATGTATGTATGTATGTATGTATGTATGTATGTATGTATGTATGTATGTATGTATGTATGTATGTATGTATGTATGTATGTATGTATGTATGTATGTATGTATGTATGTATGTATGTATGTATGTATGTATGTATGTATGTATGTATGTATGTATGTATGTATGTGTGTATGTATGTAGGTGGGTAGGTAGGGAGGTATGTATGTCTGTATGCTTGCATATATGTATATGTGTGTATGTATGTTTGTGTGTGTATGTGTGTTTGTGTGTATGTATGTTTGTGTGTATGTTTGTGTGTGTATGTATGATTGTGCGTATTTATGTGTGTGTTTATTATGTATGTATGTTTGAGTCTTGTATGTAAGCATTATGAACGAATGTACATTTAAATGTATATATGTATGTATCTGTGATAAATCAGTATCTATTAAAATATAATCCTACAGAATTAATTCCACTTGGAATTTTTCGTCGACGATGTTTGAAACAAACTGGAGGCCCCTCACTCACGAACATTGTGAGAACTACTGGACGATTCCTTGCGAAAGTAGATCATTACTTCCACTGACAAATTACAGCATTAGCTTGTACGTAGATCTGAATAAATGTCGCGAGGTGAGTCTTCTATCAAGAAATCATATTTATGTGGCTGTCAATACTAGAAAGAGAGACATAGAATACCCTGTTTGTGTGAAGCATGTGAGGATTGTCTGCGAATAATATACTATTAAGTTAGAATGCATATTTTTGTCGTAATTTTGATATTAAAATCTGTGTAATTTAATCAGTGAAATTGTTGAAATTTAAAAACAAAATGACTTTGAGATGAGCCAATGAGTTTCTAGTTCTTTTGCATCTGGGTCATCGATAGTTATTAGGCGTAGGGGTGTTGCAGTCAATTAATAAGTACACGCAACAAGATAACTATGCGTCCGTGTTTTTTGCTGCTGTTGCATGTGTTTAACTGTATAGTAAATAAGCATGTTCACCCATCATATCATACAACAACTAGAACTGATGTGAGGAGGAATTTCATTGGCATGTCTCTCTAAGACAGTAGGTTTATTTGATTCTATATGCCCGGTTCTCTAGCCTAGTTGGCTAAACCGGACTGCGTGGTGACCGGCTGAC
>CAJHNH020002336.1:317500-405000 GCA_905116865.2 Candidula unifasciata | reverse complement strand
GCTATTGCATGAGCTATTGCGGGCAGCACCAGGCATTGTTGGCTATTTCAGCAATTGTATGATACCTTGTTTCCAATCCACTATGACGAGCGAAAGTGGGGAGCCATGTGCAGGCCAATAAGAGACATACCTCATTACATCTGCATAGAAACTCCCGGTATAACTAGACACAATCACAAGGTACTCATTACCATGCCAGGAAGACGGATCGCCTGCATGCACTGCAGGTAAGACGATCACTGGTCCAACAAATGTCCAGAGAAGAGGAAAAAGACCAACAAATGACACAGATCACGGAATCTGAGCCAAAGACAAAAGAAACAGAACCCGCAGCCAAAGTCACAGCTCCTGCAGCGGAAGAAATTCCACCAGAGGCTGCAGTAAAGAAACTCAATAAAGCAACTGAGAGCAAAACAAAGACAACAGCTCTTCCGAAGACAACACCAGCAGCACAAGAGATGCCAAAAGAGACCACAACTCAAACACTCAATACAGTGATTGAGAGCAAAAGCAAGGCACCACAAAAGACAGAGACAGCAAAGCCAGCTGGCAGGGCTTCCGTTCCCGCAGCACAATTGAGACCAGAGAAGACCACGACCGAAGAATTGTTAAAGCCTCGGAGACAGAGAAACTTCCAGAACCACCACTATCACCATTGTCCCCAGAACCACCAGAGGAGGACATGAAGCATCCCGACACACCAGAAACAGTCATAGAAGAGACAATGGACGACAAAGAAGAACCGAATTAGACGGCAGCACATTATGGGATTTTTTCGTACAGGAATTTTAAAAAAATGAGGAAAGAGGCCGGAGAACACACCAATTTTGGTTTGTCAGCATATGAAAAGTTCTATTATCGACACAATAGAAAAGATATCGATGTACAAGCACGGAAACAAGCAGAGGCAAGTCGCGAAGAAGGAGAACTAGCAGAACAGACAGATCTAGAGATCTTCTACGAGATACACAGAGAAGAGTTTCAAAGAAGAGCAGACCTTTTCTGGCAGGAATGGGTCAAAAACCAAACTGGACAATGGAAGGACAACAACTGACTTTTGACAAACATAAATAAACAGTGCCTAAACCCCACTATTACCAACCTCCCATAACCCTTTTCTTTCCTGTGTTTTTACTTCATTTGAACATAACACAAAACAGACACAATCATACGGCAACAGATGTAAACAGACTATCAAGACACAAGCAAACGGGCAAATACTTACACGATAGCAAGAAAACACAATACTCGCAAACATACAGAGTTGGAATAAAGGGGAAACCCCTCCCCCCCCCCCCCCCCCCCCCCAAAAAAAAAAAAAAACTAAAGTTGCTAAAGGAGCTGAAAAGAACTAAAAGGAGCTGGAGGAGGCTCCTGATTCGATCTAATATTTCCTGTATAACTGATGACTCATTGAGACTTTAATATGACATGTGTGAACACTTGTGACATGTGTGTTTATCTTACACTGTAACTTGATTTTACCATTTACCCCCTGCCCCCAACCTCCTCCATCTTTCCTTATTGGCGCTGCAGCAATTGAGACAACAAAACAAGCAATGCCGGAATTTAAAAGAAGATCCCACCATAATGTTCAAAAGCCAGCCTTCCAGCACAACAAATTTTACAGCAGATATGGATAGGAAACGGATTGAGGTTGCATTTATGTAAGGATTATTTCGCTGCTTTTTGTGTTTTTTTTTTTTTTAATTACATAACTATACGTATAGCAAGTTTTATGTTTTGTCTCTCTCTCTCTCTCTCTCTCTCTCTCTCTCTCTCTCTCTCTCTCTCTCTCTCTCTCTCTCTCTCTCTCTCCCGCCCCTTTTTTTTCTCTGTCTCTCTCTTTTCTCTCTCTTTCTGTCTCTGTCTCTCTTTCTCTCTCTCTCTTTCTTTCTCTCTCTCTCTCTCTCTCTACAGAAACATACACACGCATATGTATATATAGTGAGAAAGGAAGAAAAACAGGCCGCTGCGCAGGCAGACAGACAAACAAACAGAAGGATAAATAGTCAGACAGACGGTTCCATAAATAGGCAGCAGAATAAACTAAACATTTTTTAAAAATATAAATCAGTTCTAGGTTTATGCAAATTGTAATAAACCTAGTCGCTTGTCGTTCGTAGGATTGGATCTAATCAACTAGAAGGAGCAAACAGTAGTCTGGAGTATTCTTTAAAAAAAAATTCTATGAATAATTTTGGCCTTGTTAAGAATAAAGCGTTTTCTAAATGGCAGAAGTTTTACATAGCATTATAGGTTATTTTTGTCGTGTTTTCTATCTGAAATCAGGTGTGGGGCGCAATTTAAAAGGAAACCTAGTCTTTAATAAATAGACATTGCGCAAACATCCCAAATTGTCGAAGAATAGTCAACATGTGTTTGCATGTAGGATGCATAAAACAGACAGACAGATTGACAGACATACAGTTATCTATGTATATTGATAGATTTATAGATAGATAAATTGTCTGGGGCTGGTAGACACAAAAGTCACATGGTCACTTTTTCTATAGTCACTTATTCTTTACAAGATTGCTCTTGATGACACCAAGTGTTAAAAACAACTGAGGGGAGTAGACATAGTCAGCCACATTGTCACATATTCTATTCAAGATTGCTCTTGATGTCACCAAAAGCTGGACACAACTGGAGCTTGTAGGTACAGTAAGTCACATTGTCACTTATCCTATGCAAGACAAATCTTGATTACATCAGAAGTTGGGAAACACTGGGACTGATAGACACTGTACAAGATTGCTCTTGATAACACCAAGAGCTGAAAACAACTGGGTGCTAGTAGACAGTCCGTCAGTCACATTGATAATTATTCTACAAACGATTACTCTTGATGACACCAATATTCGGAAACAACTGGGGCTGGTAGACACAGTCAGCCTCATTGTCAACTATTCTATACACGATTTCGCTTGATGACATTAAGAGTTGGAAACAACTTGGGCTAGTAGCCTGTCAGTAAGTCGCATACTTAATTATTCCAAACACAATCCCTCTTGATGACACCAAGAGTAGGAAACAACTAATCTTTTTATATTTCATATGTTTTATTATCATTTATCTAATGCAGGTGTGGCGGAGTATTGTATCCTGAATATCTGAAGACGCCACCTAGAGAAGAGCTGTACCCGTTTGAAGCCTTTTACTTATCTGAACCGCCCTTATGGGATGAAAGTACGGTTGCGAGCCACGAACATTCAACAATAAGTCTCTATAGGTCCAAGTAAATAGACTGACTTTTTTGTCTTTCAAACATTTTTTTTTTTAAATTACCGAGTTATTGCATGATAATTGAATTTAGAAGATGATGCAATTAGTTAATAAGGTGGGGCTAGTAAATTATCGCACATGGTCACTGAGGATATGAAGTCCCAGTGTTGTTCGACGCCACGTTCAAACTAGCTGGTCGAGACTTGTGTAGAGTGTAGACCAGGAGACAGACAAAGAAGAGGGGCGAGAGGTAATACAAGGTAAGCCTACATACTCCTGAAGTTACCAACTTGAAAGAAAAGGGCAGGTACACAGATGAATGGTGAAGGGTCATTGACTACTTGATAGTGACTGGAGTCGTAATATAATTAACTTATACCATTCCATAACATCATCGTAATAGAAACAAATTAAATGGAAATACAGAGAAAGAACAAGAATGTATATCTTGAAAAGACAACTAGACACGTGTCAGTGAATCAAAAAGCAAGAAACACACGCAGTCATTAGATGAGACACAGACTGATAATGCATGTTAATAATACAGATTTTGCACTAAAACTAAAGTCAACGAAATAAACACAGATTAACAACTCGTGGAGATGGGTACTCAGTTGAGCGAAAATGACTGGAGGATATGACCTAGGCTGCATGCGATAGCAAAGGATGGATGGTTGAGTTTGATTTGGTTTAGGGATTATGCGGACACAGAAAACAATATTAATACATAAATAACAATGTTTCAAATGTTACCCATCACTTTGAATAGTGGTCTTCAACCTTTACCAGGTTAGGGCCCCTTAAATATAGCAAGGACCTCCCACCCCCACCCCCCACGACTCTCTGAGTAGATCACAAGACCCCAACGGCCCCCTTGAGTAATTTAATCATATAGCAAAACCAACTCCCAATCCCCAAAAGTATATATGACATAACCTCACGCCCCTTTTGAGTATATGGCAAGACCTTCACGCCCTTGAGAGTTTATGACAAGACCCCTATACGCCCAAGCCTGGAGTATATGACAAGATCATTGAGGCCCTTCCCCTTCCTTTGAGTATATGGCAAGCCCTCCCCCTAACCTATATGGCAAGCCCCCCCCCTCACCTTTGAGTATATGGCAAGCCCTCCCCCTCACCTTTTAGTATATGGCAAGCCCTTCCCCCCCCTCACCTTTGAGTGTATGGCAAGCCCCCCTTTTCCAACCTTTGAGTATATGGCAAGCCCTCCCCCTTAACTATATGGCAAGCCCACCCCCCCCCCCCTCACCTTTGAGTATATGTCACGCCCTCCCCCCCCCCTCAATTTTTGGTATATGGCAAGCCCTCCCCTCTCAATTTGAGTATATGGGAAGCCCCCCCCCCCCCCTTCACCTTTATGTATATGGCAAGCACCCCCCCCCCCCTCACCTTTTAGTATATGGCGAGCCCTCCCTTACCTTTGAGTATATGGCAAGCTCCCACTTACCTTTGAGTATATGGCAAGCTCCCACTTACCTTTGAGTATATGGCGAGCCCCCCCCCCCCCCCACCCCCCTCAAATTTGAGTATATGGCAAGGCCCCCCCCCCCCTCACCTTCGAGTATATGGCAAGCCCTCCTACCTCACCTTTGAGTATATAGCAAGCCCCCCCCCCCCCCCCCACTCACCTTTGAGTATATGGCAAGCCCTCCCCCCTCACCTTTGAGTACATGGCAAGCCCTCCCCCCTCACCTTTGAGTATATGGCAAGCCCTTCCCCTTCACTTTTGAGTATAGGGCAAGCCCTCCTACCTCACCTTTGAGTATATAGCAAGCCCCCCCCCCCCCCCACTCACCTTTGAGTATATGGCAAGCCCTCCCCTCCCCCTCACCTTTGAGTATATGGCAAGCCCTTTCCCTTGACTTTTGAGTATATGGCAAGGCCCCCATCACCTTTAAGTATATGGCAAGCTCCCCCCCCCCACCTTTGAGTATATGGAAAGCCCCCCCCCCCTCACCTTTGATTATATGGCAAGCCCTTCCCCCTCACCTTTGAGCATATAGCAAGGCCCCCTCCCCTCACCTTTGAGTATATGGCAAGCCCCCTCACCTTTGAGAATATGGTGACCCCCCCCCCCCTCACCTTTGAGTATATTGCAAGCCCTCCCCCCTCAGCTTTGAGTGTATAACAAGCCACCCCCCCCCCCCCACCCCACCCCACTCTATGAGTATATGGAAAGACCCATCCCCTTCTTACGCATTTGGCAAGACCCCTACGGCTCTTTGAGTATATGGCAAGACCTCCACGCAACCCTTTCCCCACCTGACTATACAACAAGACCCCCACGCAATCCTTCCCCCCCCCCCTGACTATATAACAAGACCCCCACGCAACCCTTCCCCCACCTGACTATATAACAAGACCTCCACGCAACCCTTCCCCCCCCCTGACTATATATAACAAGACCTCCACGCAACCCTTCCCCCCCCCCCTGACTATATAACAAGACCTCCACGCAACCCTTTCCCCCCCCCCCCCCCCCCTGACTATATAACAAGACCTCCACGCAACCCTTCCCCCACCTGACTATATAACAAGACCTCCACGCAACCCTTCCCCCACCTGACTATATAACAAGACCTCCACGCAACCCTTCCCCCACCTGACTATATAACAAGACCTCCACGCAACCCTTCCCCCACCTGACTATATAACAAGACCTCCACGCAACCCTTCCCCCACCTGACTATATAACAAGACCTCCACGCAACCCTTCCCCCCCCCCTGACTATATAACAAGACCTCCACGCAACCCTTCCCCCCCCCCCCCTGACTATATAACAAGACCTCCACGCAACCCTTTCCCCCCCCCCTGACTATATAACAAGACCTCCACGCAACCCTTCCCCCACCTGACTATATAACAAGACCTCCATGCAACCCTTCCCCCACCTGACTATATAACAAGACCTCCACGCAACCCTTCCCCCACCTGACTATATAACAAGACCTCCACGCAACCCTTCCCCCACCTGACTATATAACAAGACCTCCACGCAACCCTTCCCCCACCTGACTATATAACAAGACCTCCACGCAACCCTTCCCCCCCCCCCTGACTATATAACAAGACCTCCACGCAACCCTTCCCCCACCTGACTATATAACAAGACCCCCACGCCCGCTAGTGTATATGGCAAGGCCCCCACCCTATGCCCCACGTAAGTATATGACAAGGCCCCTCCCCCTCCCCCACCCGCCCTTGAGTATATGGCAAGACCCCTAAGGCTCCCAACGCTCCCTCCCGCTCCCTATCAAAACAACAAAACAAAATGTGGTTAAAAAGAGGAGCAGAATGAAGAGTTCGCAGCAAGTGAAACACAACAGTTAGAGATACGTTTTGGTCAGAATGTGTTTTAAATTAAACTATAAATTCCTCTGTTATCATTTTAATTAGAATATTTTTTTTTTTTAATTTCGATATGAAAAAAAAATATGCTTATCAAAACACACAAAAAATGTCCGTGGCTTTCTGTTTTATAAATTGTTCTCAAAATGTCTCATTATTTTATTTATCATCAAAGATTTTAAAAAAAATTTATAACTCATTATTACAAATGGACTCAGATTTAAAATCGTTTGACGTCTCCTGTGAAACGCCTTCGTCCCCCCCCCCCCCCCCCTTTTTCCCCCGCCTCCAGGTTGAAGACCACTGCTGTAAATGTAGATATTAATTGTTATTTATTAGGACATTGTTCGCTGCTTAATGTTTACATTCATGATGTTTTTGTCTTCTTATTCATTAAGAACAATACTCGTTGTCGGCGACCCCGTGTCCCTGGTCATCAAAATGTTTGACAAAAAGGGCAGGCCAAGATTAAAAGGGGGAGACAGGCTTAAAGTCTGGTTGAAGGATGTGAAATTTCAACACAGTATTAGTGCCAACATTACCGATTTCAACAATGGGACCTACCTGGCAACAACAGTACTCCCATGGGCGGGATCTGTACGGTAAGTGTCTTGCACTTAATATTAACAGTAAACATAACAATTGAGGTTTGTATTTTTAAAAAAAAAAGTGTATGGTTTTTAATTTTACCCTCTTCTCAAGTGGATTTCTAGCCCTATTTGGCAGGGGAAGGGGCGGGTAGTGTATGGGTGGGGAAGGGGCGGGTAGTGGGTGGGTGGTGGAGGGGAATAGACTCCCTGCCCCCTAACAAGCATGTCGTCGAAGGCAACTAATTAGTCTGCTGAGAGGCGAGGAATCGACAGTCGGCTTACAAATAAGCCAAATCTGTAAAAGCCCAACCAGAACGTTACAGCTGATTAAGGCTAAGACGACGAATTTAATTATCCACTAATAGTGTGTTTACAAAATATGAGTTAGTTAGTTTGCTAAGGAAAATAGTTTTGCCCTGACAAACACGCTGAGTGACTTCAATAAAAGCATATAAAAATATATTTAAGTTCTGTTGTTATGAATGCTAAGCAAGCTAAATAAATCTAATATACATTCCCATCTACAGAGTTATGGCCACTTTAAGACAGTCAAGAGAATTCTTCAGAGCACTGGCTTACGTGCACAGAACTGTTAAAGGCACCATACCGTTTATAGGCGCTTACAATAATTCTAAGGTATTTATTCTGAAACTGATTCAACATTTGATATGTGGAGAAAAATAGAAAATCTCTGTACACTTGTTCAGCGATGAGAATTTTTTAAATATTTTTGTTGGACATCTTCATTTCATCAATCCATTTGTTTAATTTGCAGTGACTACATTTCGATTCTCCTTCTGTTTCTCTCCTGGATGTGCCAAGTACCGCCATCTTATTTATCGTATAGATGGTAATACTAGGGTTGTTCACACATTTCTCTCATGTCTTCTGCCTTTCTTGCATGTATCTCATTTTATCTTCACAACAATTGTTTTCGAATTTTATTACCTTCCATTTTGTACTTCACCAACAAGGGAATATATGCTTAAGAGTGACTTTATTAATATCTTACCCCAAACAGGGGAAATTCTCAGGTCACGGGACAGTCTAATATTTCAGTGGGTGGTAGATAGGCTGCATGCAGTTGTGGGACCTAGGCTGCATGCAGTCGTGGGACCTAGGCTGCACTCTCTCGTGGAACGTAGGTGGGTTGGGGTTAGGGTCAGTTCTAGATGTTTTGGGGTCGTTAAAAGCAGCAAAAAGCCAGGAAACCTAGTCTTACCACCCTCTAAAATGATAGACTTTCCTATGACGTCATCTGGGTCAGATATTAATACAAAAAAAAATTTAAACATTTAAAATTTAAAATTAAGCAAATGGGTATTTTGTGTTTCCACTCATTGTCAACTAGATATTGCCTGGAAGATGAAACGCAGAGAAATGTAGACAAAAAAATTAACGATCTGTATTTTCATGTCAGCCTGCATATAGTAATATCTTCTCTCTGTATTATTTGCATTCACTTTCCTCTGGTACATATCATTGCTGTTCGTCTATTAACAATATTATGTGCACAAGACAGGTATACGTTGTTAAGCTCCTTATTTCAAATGATGTTTCCCTGCTATTTGTTACAGTCTCTTTTCTATTTCTCAGCAGGATATTTAAAAGAAGAAATGTTATTACTGTCTGCCTGTACTTGCCATTTTCAGAACGGTATATGAGCTGGGAGGGGAGTCACCGTGGTTTAGCGGCTAGACGCTCGCCAAACGATCGCAAGGTCGTGGGTTCGCTTCCTGACAAGGGCCGGATTTGTTTTAAAAAAAAATGACCTTGGCTCCCAGGTGGACCCAACCTTGAGTGTGTAGCAGGAACACTCCTGGGAAGTAAAAGCGACCGACATGATGCTGGCCACATCACCCACCACGTGTCGTTTGGTCTATAAAATATAGGTCTAGCCCTATATACCCAGTGAGCATAAAACGCGTGGAAAAGGGTCATTTACTTTACTTTATATGAGTTGGTGAGGGGCATGGGGGGGGGGGGGGGTGAGAGGTGGTTGTGAATGTGCAGAATTAAGGCTTTATGGCTAGTGCAGTTGTCCCTAATTGTGCAATAAGTGATGAGACCACGTTGCTCTAATAATCAGAAAGTCAATCTTGTGATATCCTTGCAATTAACATTATTGCGACGTGCTCACGTCTTTTTCTGCTTCTTCGGAAATCCCGTAATACATCCCTTGCTTTATCTTACATCCCCAATGTTATCATGATCATGTTTTAAAATATCTGTCATATGTCTGGTAATCAAATGTGGGCGGTGTTTCACGATTTGATCGTACGGCAAAGTCTAATATTGCCGACAAGATTGGGCGGAAAGGGTTTAAATGCACGCTGTTAGTTGCCCCGCCCATCTACGCATAGGGACCAAAAGTCTCATTGTCATTTGTCCAACTGTTTGTCAGAAAAGACTCAAATGTTCTACCGTAAATTGACCTACTTACTGAATGACAGAAAGGTCCAGATGTCCGCTACCATAGACCTCACTCGTAAGAGTGTCGCGACCAACTGGAGAAGCTATGACGGATGCTTGTTTTTCCTAAACTACCACACACGGAGTCCCATTGCAACTAGATTAAACGTGTCTAACGTGTTGAAGAAGATTGTTCTCGTTTGTGTGGTCGTCGAGGTCCTGGGCGTGTGGGCTGCTCTCTGTTGATCTCCAGAAGGTGCATCCCGTGTTGAGTGAGAAGCTCAACATACCGATCTGAGGTTAAGCTTTAATGTGCTCAATGCAGCTTCATCTTCTTTGACGTTAAACCGTTGACGACAGTGTTTGCCCTGATTTTTTCTTCTATTTTTTTTTTTTTTTTTTTGCATTTAATGTTCAGCAGTTTCTTTTGGTATATGTTTTATAACGGATTTAACTTTCGTTCCATATTTTTAATAATTCTTCAACTTTCATTGTTATGTTATTCTGTAATGATAATACCATTCTGTAATGATACTTTTGTTTCTCACTGGTAAATAACAAAATGTCTTGTCTGTCACACAGGCCAACGAAAGTGTCCCTTGTAGCCCATTTCCCATAGTACCTGGCTATCAAAAGTCCGAGTTGTGTAATCTGACTTTACAAAACGGCTCTCCCTGGTTTTGCGGTCGACCAAGGAAACAGGAGCTAACATGTTCAGATTATCAACGTGTTAGTTACTGGACAAAATGCATCGCTATGCCAATTACAACAGCTGAAGATGTATTACTAAAACAACGAACCGGCCAGTAAGTAATACAAGCACTATACTTTCTTGTGTTTGGTTTAGTGCTCTAATAATTTAGCAAAATGCAATGCTACACGTGTCAAATATAAACATGTGCCTGAACTAATAAACGAAGAATCATAACGGAAACGAGAAACAATAGCAGAGCTGCGGGTTAAAGGCTGGTTGCGTATCCTTTACAGGACGTTGCAGAACGAATCCTAACATCCCCTGGCCGTTGCGTGGTTTTTCTAGGCAAATTTACGTCCAGTAGTTTGCCATTGCTTTCTGGACAGTCCGCTTTCTTGATACCACTGTCGAAACCGACGCAAGGCGCACGGCCTGCAGCTGGGATCGAACCCGGCATTCCGGCATTACGAAGCGTTCGCATCGACTTAGCCACAGAAAAGCTGCGGGAGAAACGAGAAAATAAAAATGTAACAAAATACCTCTCTCTCTCTCTCTCTCTCTCTCTCTCTCTCTTTCTCTCTCTCTCTCTCTCTCTCTCTCTCTCTCTCTTTCTCTCTCTCTCTCTCTCTCTCTCTCTCTCTCTCTCTCTCTCTCTCTTTCTCTCTCTCCCAGTTTTAAAAAAAAAATTTGGAAAAAACATGTCTTGAAATTAGTTACACAGCTCGTTGAACATCAACAGATCAAATCTTTTGGCCAACCGACGAGAATGCTCTGGTACTAAATGCCACACCGCGCTAAAAAAAATATAATACATTTAGAGAAAGAGTAAAAATACGCTAAATATGGAATGATGCCATCAAGAACAGTCTCAAAGAAATGAAGATCAACGTCTGCAATGTATTAGAAAGAGCCCGCAGAAGATCTGACATCTTTCGACACCTTGCCCAACACCTAGAATTGGTAACTGGAGAGAGACAAAAAGAAAAAGAAGCTTTCTTGGCCTGGGGCTATCTAATATTAGAATTGTTTGTTGTTGTTTGTTTTAGTATCCAGAAACCTTGAGTTGTTAACCCTTAGGCTCGGTATTATGGATATCGCAACCTTTCGGCCTTGATTCCATTGTAAATACCGTAAATCTGGGAGAAAATGTGGCTTTTCTGCCTACCCCCGGGAGTGAACCCGGACCACAAGGAGTTCGTCACCCGGTCACCGCGCAATCCGGTTTAGCCAACTACGCTAGAGAGTTGGATGTGTTTAGTATTAAATGCATTGGTGATCTTGTTTAAGTTTTACGCCTCTAATTTTGACATCTAGTTTATTTTTTTCTCAAGATCTATCGTACACTAAAATGTGGCTATGTATGGCATCACCATCATCATTAACATCATCGTCATCATCCCGATCAACATCATCATGTGGTGCCGTTTGTAGTCACACTTTGCTCGCAGTTTATTGTTTCCGTGCCGTTGTTTCGTTATATTTTGGGACACGATTGGGGGCGTTGCTGTATTTGTTGGAACTTTCCCTCCCACCCCCCCCCTCCCCACCCCAACCCGTTTTGTGTGTGTATGTGTGTTTGTGTGTGTGTGTGTTTGTGTGTGTGCTGAAAGCGATGCCTGGAGTGACATTCTGTACCGTCACTAACAGATTGGACTCCATCTAGAATTTTATTTAATTAGTTAATTACAAGATGATCTTCATGCCGTAAAGCGTACTTCTACCGTAAAGCGTCATGGGTAGGAACAATTTGCGATCCTATGCTTGCTGACTGGCACAGGCTATCGTCATGCCTTGAAGGCGTAAAATAGCTGTAATGTTGTCGATCCATATTTTCGTCGCCGCCCTCTTGCTCTAGTAGCTGATCATCTGAGATGTAATACCTTGCTGCATTTTAACGAGATTGCCAAACGACTTGATCTGCTGTTTGTCTACTGTAACTGTCTTGTATCGCCTGTGAGAATCGGGTGGAGCAGAAATAAGCGGTTGACATACTTTTGTACTGCATGTGTTCTGTGCCATTACTTACAAAATACTGGTGTTGTTTTTTAAGTGTTGGGTGAAATCCGCAGCGATGAATCTTAAGGGCTGGGACTACTGAAGAAAGAAAGAAATACTTTTTTTTCCCCCAATATTATCTTTTTTCTTTATCCCACAGAAGGACTTTCTTGATTGGGAATATTATCTTAAAAGTTGAAGCAAGTAAGTAACCGATAAAAAATATATTCTTATCATAAATTAATTTACACTTTGATAGAAAAGGGTCGGAGCCTGACTTTTTGTTGTTTTAGAAAAACAAATTATCTCGACTTTCTGGTCGACTAAATTGTGTACCTTGTTAAAAAGTGTGTGTGTGTGTGTGTGTGTGTGTGTGCGTGCGTGTGTGTGTGTGTGTGTGTGTGGGGTAGGGGTATGTTTTGACAGGGAGTAACCTGAGTAACCTGGCACAACATATCACCTTTTCCTGTATGCTCTGGTTATAAATCTATCCCTCGTGATGATGATTTTGCATCTTTTTGAATAGGAGGACCAACTCCTACATCTTCACTAGGGTTCTTGTCCGTCTTGCTGAAATAGTACTTACTCTTGATTCTTTTGAGTTTAACGGCAAGTATTTTGACCAAACTACTGGTGTCGCGATGGGTACCAAAATGGGTCCCATTTGCACATGACATTTTTTAGGTTTTCTCGAATGTTAGGTTTGGTCTGTATGCACAGGTAAACCTGGCGTGTACAGGAGGTACACAGATGACGGTGTTGGTATTGCTAAAATGTCAGGAGATGAACTCGACCAATTCATTAATTTTATTAGAAACTCAATCCCACCATTCAGTTCACCTCTTAGATTTCCAACACCTTCGTGAATTTCTTAGACATCTACTTTTCTGTTTTAACCACCTGTGTCTATTGTAAACCTACTGATTCTCATAACTATTTTCTCTATACATTCTCTCACCTATTCTCGACTGTCTCCGATCCAAAAACAATTCCTTTTGGTACTACCAAATGCTCCTGTACAGGATGTGAAACGTGTCCGTTTGTGATCCAAACCCCTTCCGTCTGCTTCCCGAGGAGTTTATTTTACATTAGAGAAGCATTCGCTTGTGAATCGCATAAACCAATTTATGCCATCATCTGCAGCAGATGTAAAAAGACCTACATTGGAAAAAGCGGAAGAAAGCTAGCAGATTGCTTCCTTGATCATCTTGCTGACATTCGCAAAAATGTTCTCAAACCTATCTCCCTCCATTTTAACAGTTCTGACCATAAAGATAGTCTCTGTTCTCGTCCCCAACACTAAAGGTGAAATTTAGTTTCACAAGACTGTCTGACCCTAATGTATTCTGTAATCTCTGTTCTCGTCCCCAACACTAAAGGTGAAATTTAGTTTCACAAGACTGTCTGACCCTAACGTATTCTGTAGTCTCTGTTCTCGTCTCCAACACTAAAAGTGAAATCTAGTTTCAAACAACTGTCTGACCCTAACGTATTCTGTAGTCTCTGTTCTCGTCGCCAACACTAAAGGTGAAATCTAGTTTCACACAACTGTCTGACCCTAATGTATTCTGTAGTCTCTGTTCTCGTCTCCAACACTAAAGGTGAAATCTAGTTTCACAAGACTGTCTGACCCTAATGTATTCTGTAATCTCTGTTCTCGTCTCCAACACTAAAGGTGAAATCTAGTTTCACAAGACTGTCTGACCCTAATGTATTCTGTAGTCTCTGTTCTCATCCCCAACACTAAAGGTGAAATCTAGTTTTACAAGACTGTCTGACCCTAATGTATTCTGTAGTCTCTGTTCTCGTCTCCAACACTAAAGGTGAAATCTAGTTTCACAAGACTGTCTGACCCTAATGTATTCTGTAGTCTCTGTTCTCGTCTCCAACACTAAAGGTGAAATCTAGTTTCACACAACTGTCTGACCCTAATGTATTCTGTAGTCTCTGTTCTCGTCTCCAACACTAAAGGTGAAATCTAGTTTCACAAGACTGTCTGACCCTAATGTATTCTGTAGTCTCTGTTCTCGTCTCCAACACTAAAGGTGAAATCTAGTTTTACAAGACTGTCTGACCCTAATGTATTCTGTAGTCTCTGTTCTCGTCTCCAACACTAAAAGTGAAATCTTGTTTTACAAGACTGTCTGACCCTAATGTATTCTGTAGTCTCTGTTCTCGTCCCCAACACTAAAGGTGAAATCTAGTTTCACACAACTGTCTGACCCTAATGTATTATGTAGTCTCTGTTCTCGTCTCCAACACTAAAAGTGAAATCTAGTTTCACACAACTGTCTGACCCTAATGTATTATGTAGTCTCTGTTCTCGTCTCCAACACTAAAAGAGAAATCTAGTTTCACAAGACTGTCTGACCCTAATGTATTCTGTAGTCTCTGTTCTCGTCTCCAACACTAAAGGGAAAATCTTGTTTCACAAGACTGTCTGACCCTAATGTATTCTGTAGTCTCTGTTCCTAATGTATTCTGTCTCTCTGTTCTCATCCCCAACACTAAAGGGAAAATCTTGTTTCACAAGACTGTCTCTGAACACCTAATGTTGCGTTGTGTTCTTCATCTCTTGTTACTTTGTTTTTTAGTGTCTGTAACTGCCACCTGGCTTCTAGTGCTGCCTGATACTATGGGACTGATCGTCGACTCTAACATCTTACAGTGTTCCTACCTAATGTGTCTCTGTTAACCATGGATCCAGGTATCTTGTGTGTCGTCTCTGTAGTTCGATATCTTGTTTCATGTCTGCTCTGTCTTCGAGGCTAAATATGACTGGCTCCTCTCCCTCTAGGGTTGAGTTGGCATCTCCAAAACTACGAGGATCATTGAGACTTGTTGCTCGTCCTCTGAATCTCAACGAATAAAGGCATTCTTTGAGTTAGGCTGACATCTCCATGACAGAAGGCTGCCTTGAGAGTACATGTGACTGGTCTCTCCTCTCTTGAGTCTTGTGGACTGAAGAATTGTCCTGAGGGCTTTGTTACTCGTTATTTATACTTAGATGCTGGAATCCTAGTTATTTGTTTTCTTCTCACTTTTTCTGCTTCTAGAATATTCTAGTACTCCTCAACTTGTTTACTATGTACGTTCTCACGTGGGATTTTCTAAAAATATCTCGATTGCATCGGATTTCATCATCCTATTCTACGCAGATATAGTAGTTAAACTGACAATTGACGTTAATAGACTCCTACAAAACAAGTGCTACTAGGTTCTCTCAAAAAGGTCAAGGCCAAAAATGACATCAAATACTATTTATAAAATATTGTTTCTAAAACTTGTTGACTTTCTTCTCATCAAAAACTATGCAAAATTCTATCTCTTAACAAACAGAGGAATGACGTCAATTTTCAGTTTTGGCGGGAAAAATTAAGGTTACCAAAACTTGTTGATCTCCTTACATCCTAGCTTTGTGCCTACTAAAAAACAAGCTATGACCCACTCTGTTACAAAGACTGTCTGACCCTAATGTATTCTGTAATCTCTTTTCTCGTCCCTAACACTGACAACGAAATCTAGTTTCACAAAACTGCCTGACTATAATGTACCTTGTAAATTTTTTTTTAACTGACAGCAAAGTCTGGTCTCACAAGACTACCAGACCCGAATGTTCCCTGCAATAAAGTGTCTCCAAGATCTACCTGGCATCAGTCGGAACCAACTGGATACTTTTACCACAAAGTCTGGAAATCGTTTTTGTGTTTTGTCCCTGACAAGGTGGAGCAGGTTGATGAGTCGTGTTTGAAGAACCTACACGTATGTAAAATAAAATAATGTTTTATATGATTCTTTTTTTGTATCTGTTTTTGAATTGTGTTCTTCTTGTTGTTCTTGTACCATGTGGCGTTGGTTGTCATGTCTTTACTGTAATAGGGTGGGAAAACTTACAGTTCAGCAGTCTGAAAATCTTGGATTTATTCTGGTTTGAAAATGGCCAACAGGCCAAAGGAGAAGCATTTCCAGTTATTAGTATCAGACGGAAGATGGGGGAAATCTGGTTCACTGGTTTTTTAAAGACCAGACTGACTCAGTTTCAGCCTATTTGACTTCCGAATGCTCCCTGGGGAGACATATCTAGCTGTTGCGCTTTGCACAATGGGCCAGTCAGCAGGTATGGCGACCTTAGGAAGGGGCCGTGGTCAGACTGATTTCGCAGCCGGTGGTAGTTCATTTGGTTAAGTTTGATGGTTAGCATTTTAGATTCTGGTCGAGCACGTTGTTGTCGTTAATGGGTTATTTGTGAAGTATACGGTAATTCTGTGTTATGTTGAGTGAATAAACAGGTGTTCAATGTAGTTCCAGTTTTCCTTCAGCTTAGGACTTGTAGTTAGTGTGCCTAGTTTAGTTTATTTGTTATTTGGCTGATCTAGACTTACACAGAAGATGTCTTGCCTGGGTGAGATATTATTGATCTCTTCCCCGCCTAAGCAAGCTTTTTTTCTTTCTTTTTTTCTTCTTGTTACTGGGGCAGCTTGAGGTTGGGTTGTGGCTCCCACTCGCCACAGACATTGTTTAGAGCTCTTGTAGGTTCGGAGTCGAGGAGATTTCAAGGAGTAGATTTCATTATTATCCTTTATAGTCATCTCCTCTTTCTTTTCCGCCATTAAAAGTTAACCCCCCTCTGTTTTGCTCCTAGTACATTACGCTCAGTCAATTCTAACACGGTTTCCTATATTCAGAAATGTCACACTGTCCAATATAATCTCTCTTTATCTCGTTTTGCCTCTTTCCTCCAGCTTTCCCGTTGTAACCACTCATCCTAGTTTTCCCCTGATGTCACAACTTTTACTATTATTTGTTTACTACAAGACGATGTTTACAAGCCCATCTCCCTGGATGTTCAGAACTTTATTTTTGTTTCTTAGTGACTGCGAAATAAATTTGAATGCATAAAAACTATTGGTAATAAGCTCTTCGTCATGTAATTTAATTTAAGACATGTTTTTAATCTTTCTATCGTGTTCTACACATTCGTCTACAAAACAGTATCTCTGCTGGTCCACAAAAGTATTCATACCTCCCTGTTTGTCTGTGATTCATTTCCAAACATCGTAACTGGCTCGATATAGCTCTTGATAAATTTTGTTCTCATCCACATCCGCAGAAGTTTATAATTAACTAACATATACTTGTGTCAAAGAGTCCGACTCGTAATCCAACGTACCGCGATCGAAACCCACTGCGGGCTGCGTGGATTTGTATCGTGGTATGGGACGTCGCAGGTCGACCCAGCCTCAAATGGGTACCAGGATGGCTGTCCTGGGGAAGTGAAGATGGCTGGCATAATCCTGACCACATTACCCACCGAGTGCCGATTGGTATGTAAAAACATTGGTGATCTTCCAATATGCCCGATGCGCCTAAAGGCGTGAAAAGGGATCTTTACTTTACTCTACCTACTTGTGTCAAAAAGATTTGTCTGTCGTTTCAGATGTTTTTCTACGGTGACTCCAATTCCAGAATGTTCTACGATAGAGTCAAGTCAAAGATGCAGTGCCAAGAAACTGTGTTTGCTGGAAATGCAAAACGCAAACAAGACCGGAAAATGTGCACAAACAAAACTCACAATACAACAATATTGTTCGTTTCTCATACAAGTCCGTACCACATTGGTGAGGTTAGTCTTTTTTACAACGGTGCTAAATGAAGAAAAAAAAAGGGGGCGGGGGAGAGAGAGAGAGAGAGAGAGAGAGAGAGAGAGAGAGAGAGAGAGAGAGAGAGAGAGAGAGAGAGAGAAGCTGCGATACACATATTTACGTGTGAAATCAACGTCCACACTCCTAATTCGTCGTCTTTTACAATCATACATTACTTATTAGGAGGTCGTAGATCTATTCTTCTCACCCAAGTATCGGGCCTTCTGAGCTCACACGAGTCTTGACTTGTTTATTACCAGGTAGTTGCTATTTCATGACTCTCTATTTTAAAATGTAATTAAATCGAAGTAAACATCCCTTTTCACGCCTTTAAGCGTATCGGGTATATGAGAAGAGCGCCCATATTTTACAGACCATCGGCACCCGGTGCGTAATATGGTTAGAATTACACCAGCCGTTTTCACTTGTCCAGGACAGCCATCCTGGTACCCATTTAAGGCTGGGTCGACCTGCAACGCCCCATACCATGATACAAATCCACGCATCCAGCAGTGGGTTTCGATCGTGGTACGTTGGAATTACGAGTCAGAAAGGAAGGAGGAGGGAAATTGACGCATAATTTGTGAACATAAGGGTGCAGATATTGCAGACTAGCTGTAAACCTCAATTCAACATGCCAAAATGCTTTTTAAGGCCAAATGCAGAAGACACTTTTGTCTTAGACACGCGTTGCTTATATCACGTTTGCATCCCAAAATAGGTGTTTTTTCCAGTATCCCATGGCAATATAAACTCTAGTGAATTAGTCACATTTACGATGGGTTTGACACATATGCAGAATGGGAGGGATACGGCCATCACGGTAGGAATGAGAGGTCAAGAACCAGGGGAAACGACCTTTAGGATAACCCAGGGTTCAGCGGGGACAGCCTCTAATGACTGGAATATAGCCAAAAGGAAAACTACTTCTTAATGCTTTCTATGGACGTCCTTTTTTTAGACCGTTTGCTTCCAATGTCAATGTCTCTTTTGTAATTCTTTGCTTATTTTGTCCCAAAGTGTGTCCAGTAAATCTCCACCCTTTTTTTTTTTTTTTGTCTTACTGCAGTCGATACAGGTATTTGTCCAGATATTTCTTTAATATCCTTAGTCTTTTTGCATTCATTCCATTTTGTATTCCTGATTTTTCTAAGACATTTTTTTTTACTAATGCATTTAATTTTGTTCCATATCTTTGATGGTTCTCCAACTTTTGCTGTATAAGTTAGAATTGAAATAACGTTAGAATTGAAATAACGTTAGAATTGAAAAAAGTTAAAATTGAAATAACGTTAGAATTGAAATAACGTTAGAATTGAAATAAAGTTCGAATTGAAATAACATTAGAATTGAAATAACGTTAGAAATAAAATATAACACAGAGATTATATTTTATTCGGTACACAGTGATCGCTAACAGTAATTAAAATTAACGTTGACAATGATTACATCATACGGCAGACGCGGTGATAAGAGCGAGCAGAATAAGGATGACAATTGGAAATGGTATTAATTCAAATCATTTCTTTCCGCGTCGGTTCTGGGGTCCCAATTTGGGGACTGGGAGGGAGGGTGGTTCACTGCCCTATCTCTCCCTAGCAAGCATGTCGTAAAAGGTGACTATAAAGGGTTGTTTCTTTAGAAGTTGGAGTACATCAGCATGAGAGTCCGAGTACAAACAATCTGACACAAAAAGGCCACATCTGTAAAATGAATGTGCAATACAAAACTCTAGTTATGTAACAAGACCAAAGTCCAGAAGTGGACGAACAATCAGAACTTCTTTCTCAAAACAAAAGTTTACCGCTAGTGAAAGCTAAGAAGAAGAATAAACGGTCTGCAGCCTATGACAGGTGCTCACAGAGTTTTAAATTAAATTGCAGGCAGACTTCGTTAGCACCTCCTTGCTATACTCGCCCCAGCAACTGTTCGGCTCAGTTCCCTCAGAAGGTCATTACATAATCACTTTCAGTCACTACCTTCACTTGACCTCCCATCACATCAGCGTCTACCAGAGGTACCTAAGAGCAATGCGTGATGAGATCATCAAGCTGTTGAAGCGAAATCCACATGTTCTGATACTGTTCAGGGTAAGTTGTTTTCTTCAGTGCGTTTTTTCCCAGTAAATTATAAGTGTAATCCACAAACTGCGTTCTTAACTTCTTGAGTACCAGAAGGTTTAACTGGAGATTTCCATATGTATAAAAAACGCAACAGAAAAAACCACGAGTGTATTGCTTTCAAAGATTCTAAACACTGGGAAATCCAGATGTCTTAGTATACTGGGACCAACTACGAGAAGGACTAGAACATTTTACATTTTATGTAGGATTCACTGAAGTACTAATCACACATCACACGTTGTTTGGGTTTGAAAGAGTTATAGAAATTAATGGTGACTTTAAAATGACTGTTTGTCGGTTAGGTTAATAGCAGACCAGATAACGCGGCTTTTGGAACATGGGGAGAGCCAAAGGTATTAGTCCACTTTATTTCTAGATTGTATTCCACATTGTACTTCCTCTTAGAGCGGTCGAAATGTGTACACAAGTACGTGTATGTTTCTGTGGCTCTGATTTTCAAATTATCGATTTGTTTGTGCCCGGAGTGCTTATCTTTTCTGTATCTTGTTATCACCATCTATACAGTCTGCAGTCAATCAATTTAATCAGGTGCCGTCTCCACAGTGAAGGCTGGCTGCAATGGATCTCTAATACACTCAATCTCCTATCCTGATTGCATACTCTCTCAGACTGCTGTTCGTTCATCTCTTAATGTTGTCCTTCCACTTGTAACAATGTCCACCTCTTGTTGTCTTGCTCTTGACTTTTACATCCAGTATAGTTTTTAGAAGCAAGTTAAGTCTTTAAATGTGGCCAAAGTATTTCAGTTTTCTCTTGATTTCTCTCAGTAATTCACGTTTTAATTTGAAGGTGTTCCAGAACCTGTGTATAGGACATCTTGTTTCTATGAAATACAGCCTATTTTTCTATGTATCCTCATTTTCAGAAACTCGGTTCAGTTTTCTAGATGCCTTTTCATTGTCCTCGTTTCCGCACCATACAGCAGCATTAAATCTAATAACATTATGTTCATTATCTCTCTTTGGCTGTCATTAATTTGCGCATTTTATTCAACATAGTTTTTGCCATTCCTATTTTCTTTTTTTTTTTTTTTTTTTTTTTTTTTTTTTTTTACATCTGCCATCATCAGTTACAGAGTGTCCAAGATAAAAGATACTTGTCACTTGTTCTAATATCTCTCCTTTTATTGTGATGTTTATTGTTTTTGGCTCTTTTCCTTCGCTAATTGCCACCGTTTTTGTTTTTTTAATTATTAATGTCTAAACCATACTCTGCACTTCGCATGCTGACTTGATCCACTAGGTCTCGTAACTATAAACAGAATACATCTCAAAGCAGGCTGCTTCTGGATGGCCAAGGCCAAACGTATAATACAGCAAGTATGTGACCTAGACGAGATCAGTCACATAGAGGAATCGACAGATACCCCAATAGGCAAGCATGTGATGCTTGTGGTTGTCAGAAAGCTAAGGGAGGTACTGAAGGAAGCTGATTCCTGCTACAGTAGTCATGGAGATAAGCACTGATGTATCAGTATTTACGTACAGAAAACATCATCATCTTCAGAGAATGGTCTGTGAGGCGTGGGTCACGGTTAGCATTTGTGTACGCAGGGCAAATAATTGGGGAGAATAAGGGGATAATGACGTTTAATAGACTATTACATGCAGTATAACACAAAGATAACCGCTCCATCGAGAGCACTCGCATGGTCAGTAGAACACGCAGAAATATATTCAGTAATCAATTGTGTCAGACTTCACAAGCAAGTTTTAAAAAGTCGCAACAAGTAATCTACGCCTCGATTGGGTAGTTTTGTCTTCGAGGTAAAAATAGGAGACATTATAATTAGCTTCTCATGGGAACAATCATTACAGGTACCCTGGAGTGGCTGCTGCAGTGGAAAACTGATTAGGCAAGAGGCCGCGTTAGCGCAGTTGATAAGAGACCCGCTTTCAAATCCAGCAAGCCACTCGCTGCAGCTCACGGCTGGTGTTCGAAACAGGGCGGTTCTAAGGGGTTCACCCAGCTTCTAAGTAATGGATACCAGAGGTAACACTCTGAGGTAAATGGAGGAACGTCGCTGTATCTACGGAGTATCGTGCGGACGGCGACACAGGCGGACAGTTTTTTATAAGCTGTCCGTACTAGTGGCAGAGCACTTATGGTTTAGTACCGTTTGCAATGACACCGGTTCACATCTCCCAACTTTATAATTTTATATTTTTTTAACTGAGCACGCAGGAGAATGTCGAATGTTAATTGACCGTGACTGTGAAAACATAAAAGAAATTACACAGTAAAGTATATTTCCTGAAATGTTGCAATACCTGTCTTTCTCAGGGGCCACATGTTGCCGAGCGAGAGCCCTATGTGTATTACTGCGGCGATGTCTGGGCTCGGTATATCATCACAATACAGAAGGAGACGTTCAAGGATCTACGAGACCGTGTTATCTACTTCCCAACATGGGACATAACTGTGGCTTCAGAAGATACTGATGTTCACCCTACGTGCAATAATCATTTATTTGACTTGATGTTTCATTATCTTTGCGGCAGGGATCAATCGGCTTGAATCATTAATGCATATATATATATATATATATATATATATATATATATATATATATATATATATATATATATATATATATATAAGTAAAGTAAAGGACCTTTTTCCACTCCTTTCAGGCGTATTGGGTATATAGGGCTAGACCTATATTTTATAGACCAAACGGCACTTGGTGGGTGATGTGGTCAGCATCATACTGGTCGCCTTCGCTTCCCAGGACTGCACCTTGTCCCCACTCTGGGCTGGGTCGTCCTGGGAGCTAAGGTCAAATTTTTGGAAAAAGTCTGACCTGCGTCAGGAAAAGAATCTACGACCTCCCGATCCACATGCGAGCGTCTAGCCGCCTGACCACGGCGGCTCGCACTGCATATATATATATATATATATATATATATATATATATATATATATATATATATATATATATATATATAATACTGTAATCATCTGTGAAATATTGCTTTGTGAAGATGTTAAGCAACATTATAAACTATTCGTCTGCGGAGACACTTAATACATTTACTTATGTCGTTCTTCTTGTTTGTCTCCTTGGTTTTCTTGTGTTTTTTTTTTTTTTTCATGGTCTTCTTTGTATTCGCGTTAGCGAAGTCGATAAGAGGCCCGCTTTCAAATCCAGCTGCGACTCGCTGAAGCCACTGTCGGTGTTCGAAACCGAGCGGCTCCCGGTGTTCACCCAGCCTCTAGGAAATGGGTACCAGAGTTGACACTCTGGGGTAAATGGAGGAACGTCGCTGTAGCTACAGCGTTACGTGCGAACGGCGACACAGGAGAACAGTTCTTATCAGCTGTCCGTACTGATGGCAGAGCACTTATGGTTCATAACCGTGTGCAATGACACTGGTTCGCATCTCCCGACTTTATCTTTACCTTTACGTATTCTTCTTATTTTTGTTCTTTTTATTTTTGTTCTTGCTGTTGACGTTTTCTTTCTTTCTTTTCAATACCATTTTGTCTTTTTTTCCTCTTCTTCCTCGTCTCCTTTCTTCTCATTCTCCTTCTCCTCTCTCTCTCTCTCTCTCTCTCTCTCTCTCTCTCTCTCTCTCTTTATCTCTCTCTCTCTCTCTCTCTCTCTCTCTCTCTCTCTCTCTCTCTCTTTCTCCTTCTAGTTCTACATTTCTTTTTCCTTCCGCTCTTTCTCCTTCTGTGCAATCGGAAAAACTCTATGTGCAATTTGAGGAATTGGCGATTGGGCTACTGTAGAAGCCCTAAAACGGACCCAATCATTCTAGATGTAAACTGCTGGGTTCACGCACGAATGGAAAATTACATCAAATTTACACGTTAATAAATATTCGAGGAAATTCATGGTGATGACGAATAGAACATGAGGCCACAAACACAAGTCGCTGGAAGTCGTTGGAGAGAAGAAGCGCGCCAAAGCCATAGCAATACACACACACACGTGCGCACACACACATACACACACACACTCAAAGACACACAATCACACACTCACACACACACAGACAGACACAGACACACACAGACATACACACACACAGACACACACAGAGAGACAGACAGACAGACAGACAGACAGACAGACAGACAGACAGACAGACAGACAGACAGACAGACAGACAGACAGACAGACAGACAGACAGACAGACAGACAGACAGACAGACAGACAGACAGACAGACAGACAGACAGACAGACAGACAGACAGACAGACAGACAGACAGACAGGAAGGCAGGCTGACAGACAGACAGACAGACAGACAGACAGACAGACAGATAGACAGACAGACAGACAGGACAGGACAGGACAGGACAGGACAGGACAGGACAGGACAGGACAGGACAGGACAGGACAGGACAGACAGACAGACAGACAGACAGACAGACAGACAGACAGGACAGGACAGGACAGGACAGGACAGGACAGGACAGGACAGGACAGGACAGGATAGACAGACAGACAGACAGACAGACAGACAGACAGACAGACAGACAGACAGACAGACAGACAGACAGACAGACAGACAGACAGACAGACAGACAGACAGACAGACAGACAGACAGACAGACAGACAGACAGACAGACAGACAGACAGACAGACAGACAGACAGACAGACAGACAGACAGACAGACAGACAGACAGACAGACAGACAGACAGACAGACAGACAGACAGACAGACAGACAGACAGACAGACAGACAGACAGACAGACAGACAGACAGACATGTGCGTGTGTGTTCGCAGCATATGTATGTGTATTGAAAACAACCTGACGCAAATAACAAACGTTAAATACACCAAGAAGCATCTACATACATGCTTATTGGTAGTGAGTAGTACAATTTATTACAATAATTCTTTTCATTGAGGAAAATCTTTCAATTAATGCTCCTGGATAAATGATATTTGTTAAACAGATAGAAAAATACAATGTTACAATTTGCTTTTCTTTTTATGATGACTAAACGAAGTTAATGATTTCTATTTCTCACATTCAAGGCAACGATTTTATTTTCAGTTAATTCTTACATTCAGATGCTATTTATCAAACAAATAGAAAAAACATCATGTAACAATAAGCAATACATTTATTGATTATTCATTGTAAATGTTAAGATCATCTTTATGGCACATGAGACGTGACTATAAGTCTCTTATCTCCTCCTGAGTATGTGTTTTTGGGCTAACAACTCCCAATCTGTTCTGGCTAATGTTCTTTTTGGTCTTGTTGCTCCAGTTGGTACACCCATTGTATGCAGTCTATATTCAGTAAAATATTTTTTTTAATATATAAAATATAAATATATAGATTAAAATATACTAAAAAAAATTTTTTTTTGAACGAAACTGAAAGCGTCACAAAACGTTGCTCTCTTCACGGCACGCATAGAAGTGTTACTTTCTAATGCCAATTTCCCTGTTTCTAAATTTAATTTTAAAAAAAAAAACTGATGTCTTTGAAATATAATAATAATTGTTTCCTCATAATGAAAGATTACTGGTCTCTGCCACACATAAAATGCAACATTAAGTCAAATAAATGATTATTGCACGTAGGATGAACATCAGTATCTTCAGACGCCACAGTTATGTCCCATGTTGGGAAGTAGATAATACGATCTTGTAGATCCCTGAACGTCTCCTTCTGTATTGAGGTGATATACTGACCCCATACATCGCCAACGTAATAGACATAGGGCTCTCGCTCGCCAACATTTGGTCCCTGAGAAAGATAATCATTGCAACATTGTTGTCAGTACATTGTATGTTATTTGATTATAAATAAGACACGAAAAAGGACCATGTGAAACATATTTGTCACGCAGCATAGGACCGCAAGTTACATCCAGTTTCTCTAACCGGGTATCTGGCATCTACTTTGGTGATCTGCCCTCCAAACTGAGGTGTTTAAATCTTAGAATGGTATGGTACGTTTTTGGTAGCAGCCTGGTCTTGCAGGGGTACGTGTCTGACGATGTGTATGGTTCCTGATCAATAGTTTAACATCCCTAACCCAGTCAGTTTTAGTCTTTGCTTTAGTCTTGGTTTAGAAGCTCGTGGACCGAAACATTTGTCGACGAGAGGTTACTTCTACAGATGATTGGTAAACCCCTGCTGTACATGCTCCCGTGTGGAGTTTCTTCTTATAATTATTGGTCAAGGTTTCAGCTTCACTGCAATCGGGTTTTCCCCATTCTTGCTCCGTTCCTGTGCCAGTGTAAATCAAATGAATTGTCCCTCACTGTCCCAACTGACAAACTGGTGAACAAACAATTAGTCCCCTAACAATCCGGAAATATACACATGCAGTTAATGCATTCTTTAGTTTCTAGAGGAGTCAAAGCCAACAGTCGTCACCAGAAATACAGTTTATCGTTGGCAAAAGTAGTCGAGCACGATAAGTTAGCTATAGACGGGAAGAATTATTACAAAAGGTATTTCACCAGCTCACACGTAAAGCGGCTACCATACATGTTGAATACCACAATAAAACCGCTGCACAAACGACAGGTATATCCCAGGAAAAACACAGCTCACAGGGCTGCACCAAGCACTAAACTCGGTAGCTCAGGCACCGAAACTGTAGACTACCGTCCACATGTGGAAACTGCATTAGTAAAGCGCTGTCGGAAGCAAAAATAACTTTGAAGCTTAACTGTTAAGTGTGCAGATTACCCCTAACCATCCGGTGCCCCAATAAAACATGCTCATACAGTTTAACGGAACTTCTGGTAGTCATACTTGAGTGTTCCCTTCCGAATAGCAATTTCTTGAGTCAGCTAGTGTTATTCGCCCAGTATGCAGCTCTAGAAGGTTCAATTTCAATCACTCACTCATTCTTTGGTATATATGTATGTGTATATATATATATATATATATATATATATATATATATATATATATATATATACACATACATATATACCAAAGAAGGAGTGAGTGATTGAAATTGAATATATATATATATCAGTGTATAGCCAAAAAGTTGCCTTCATCAGCGATCAGTTTTGTGTGGGCATCTATTCCAGCATATTTGTTAGTTAGTTTAGTTGGCTGGTTAGTTAGTTAGTTAGTTAGTTAGTTAGTTAGTTAGTTAGTTAGTTAGTTAGCTAGCTAGCTAGTTAGTTAGTTAGTTAGTTAGTTAGTTAGTTAGTTAGTTAGTTAGTTAGTTAGTTAGTTAGTTAGTTAGTTAGTTAGTTAGTTAGTTAGTTAGTTAGTTAGTTAGTTAGCTAGCTAGCTAGTTAGTTAGTTAGTTAGTTAGTTAGTTAGTTAGTTAGTTAGTTAGTTAGTTAGTTAGTTAGTTAGTTAGTTAGTTAGTTAGTTAGTTAGTTAGTTAGTTAGTTAGTTAGCTAGTTAGTTAGTTAGTTAGTTAGTTAGTTAGTTAGTTAGTTAGTTAGTTAGTTAGTTAGTTAGTTAGTTAGTTAGTTAGTTAGTTAGTTAGTTAGTTAGTTAGTTAGTTAGTTAGTTAGTTAGTTAGTTTAGTTAGTTAGTTAGTTAGTTAGTTAGTTAGTTAGTTAGTTAGTTAGTTAGTTAGTTAGTTAGTTAGTTAGTTAGTTAGTTAGTTAGTTAGTTAGTTAGTTAGTTAGTTAGTTAGTTAGTTAGTTAGTTAGTTAGTTAGTTAGTTATTTAGTTTAGTTAGTTTGTCATTCCGCCGTCAGACTCACAGGTTTCCATTACTAGCCATGTAATTTAAGTGCTATAAAAACGCCATCTCTGAGACACATCTTACCCTTAAAAGTATTTGACCATGTGGATTTCGCTCCAACAACCTGACGACTTCATCACGTACTGCCCTTAGAGTCCTCTCATAAACGCTGAGGTGATGGGCGGAGAAGTGAAGGTAGTGGTTAAAGCTGATGATGTAACGACCGTCCGATGGAATTGAGCGGAATACTTTCTGAGGTGAGTACAGACCAGAACTCTTGAAGAAACTTCCCTGCAGAAAATCAGCTAAATTGTGTCTCAACGCTAAACAGCATTAACAGTTAATGCATACACACTAGCAAGCATATCGCAGTCAGATTCCAGAGATCCCCATGCGGGTTCTTGGGCCCTATTATACGGGCAGGGGGGAGGGGAAGACCAGACCCACTGCTTACCTTAAAGCATGTCCCTAGTGTCGACTAATTGGGGGCTTTCTTCGAAGTCGTAGTGCATCTGCATGAGAGGCAAGGAACCAGCAGTCTGCATACAGATGAGTCAGATCTGTAAAACAAATGCACACGCAACACCCAGGTTTTGGAACAGGAATGCAGTCCAAAAGTGGATAAACAACCAGAACTGTTATGCCAGAGTTTACAGCTGGTAAAGGCTAAGAAGAAAAAGAAGAAGTTTTAAGAGCAAGCTTCCTTACAGTAGATTCGTGGACTATCTAGTCATTTTAAAAGAAACAAAACAGAAGAGAAATGATCTGAAATGCTCTATAAAGATTCTTTTAATACTTTGGACCAAAGAAAATAAATTGTTGACACCCTAAAGACCTTAACAGCAAAGAAGATTGTCATGTAAACAGTATTTTGTCTCGTAACTTTGAATATTTTCACAACGTCCACGGTTAGTTGAAAGGGACGTTAGCGAAGGGCATGGTATCATTAAAAGTAGTAAATAACCCGACCAAGCCAAGATAGGCACATTTTTTAAAAATTTATTACATTTAATTTTCCTCGGGCAAGCTTCACTAGGAAGGTCACAGATAGTGAGCATACTTTGGATCTTGTTTCCTGGCAATGCCGGCGTATTGGGTAATAAACAGGCAGACAGATTGGCTGGATCTGCACCACTGGGTGGTGAATTGTGACATGACAAGGCAGATGTAGTCAAGGCTGTTTAAGAACAAACAACAGATTCAGTAAAGAAACAAGATTATTATAGCCCGGAGACAATGAGTCACCTATGTGTAACCAGAGGGTCTGGCCGGCTCACTACACTCAGAGGAAAGGCAAGACAGACATTTAACCAGATTGTGACCGGTACCATCAGTATTGGAAGTCTACGCTGGCTGCTGAAGATGAGGATGGAGCACGCATGGGAAGGCCTGGAGTGTTGTGATGTATATTCCTGACTCAACTCAACTCAATGTCCTCGGGCATTTGTTTTTGAATGTATTTAACTTTTTAGTTCTATGTCTTCAGGGGTTCCCAAACTTTCACAAGCTTAAATTGAAATGACCTCATAACTGAAAATACTTTATTTCGGTTACATACTTCTAACAGTTATAACTGCTGACTTCAAAACCACACTCGTCTTCTTTTCTTTTCTTTTTTTCTTTTTTTATGTGTTTAATCTGGATCATCCGTATTCCATCTGACTTTATAACTGGTCAGTCACTAATATCAACCTAATAAATATTTGTTTATCCTAATTAAAACACTCAATTTATTTTTCTTTCTCCTTCACTAAGGGGTTAAGCCTTTAGCGTCGAGTTCTAAATGTCAAAATTCAATGGATTCGCAAGTGGATTTTTACGAATGTCGCATAGAATCATCGCTGGAATATTGAGGTTCGTGGCTTGGGCGATTGTTCTGTTACATACATGCCTCGAGCACGCGAGCTCTGATAAATACACACACCTTAGATGTACCCGCAAACATAACAAATCTCTTCTTTGACATAATACGAAGTAGTAGTGAGTCACATTTCATAAGGATATCCTGAAAAGAGGTCGTCTTTCACGTAAATAAATAAAAAGAAAATGCAAGAATCTGGTACAGACGGAAGAAGGAATCAATCAATCAATCAAGAATTGGCATTACTACACTCGGGATATTGACATAAACGCTCCGTTCCCGTCTTCAGCAACCAACGAAGGGTTGACACGCTAAAGGTACCAGCTGCGACCGGATTAAAAGTCCGTCTCTGTTTCTCCTTCAGGGTTGAATATCTCCAAGAACCTCAGCTCAACCCCCATTAAATTAGTCTTCCAGTGTATGGATTCCCTACATGTTCTTTTGCACGTTTGCAAACTGAACAGAACGAGAATTGTTGATGGAAATAAAATCAGAGACAAATAACATATTTCAGCCACATTCAAAAACACAACATGCTTTTGACAAGACTGCTCGAGTCTTTAGAATTCACGGTGGCAGCTGTCCAGCCCGCTCTTAAGAAATGGAAAGTCCTAGATGCGATATAATCTGCTGAAGAAGTACGAAACTGAAAGAAGTCATGGGTTACACAGAAACCAACTGACGCGGCCTAGGGCATGGGAAAGTCAGTTGGTGGTCCTAAGCCACGGCCGAAAAGCGTAGAGACATGGTAAGACCGCAGATAAGGGACATCGAAAACGAGACTCGGGTCTAAAAGCCGCGCAGCAGTCGCAGCATGTCATATGGATCGGCCTCTAGGAAGGACGCCTTGCCACAAATACGTAGGTTGAGATCTGGCGAATGGCCCTGCTGCGGCTGATCTTTGTCGCAAGATCTGCACACGATGTGTTACCGTCTGGCGTCGGCATGGTGAAATGGGCATTTGACTACCGACCCTACATGCCCACGGTCCAGAGCTAAGCAGACGCTCGAGCACGTATTGTCTACATGCAGAAAAGTCATATACAAGGGACGATATACTTGGCGTCACAAAAAACTACTGAAAGACCTAACGGACATTTTGGACCAAGCCAAGATTGAGGCCAAAGCAAGGGTCAGTCCTACCGTCACCCCCATGCGCTTCCTCCAGGCTGCGCAGATTTATAAGGGTAAAGTCAATAAGATCGCATAAGCTCTATCAATACTTGTCTGTGCGAGGGGCTGGTTACGGGCTGTCGACCTGCCTGGTTTCGAAAGGTAACCAGAATCAATCCGGAAGATCGTCGTAAGGCCCGATATAGTCCTGCACTCTGCAGAAAAGCGCCAGCTCGTCCTACTAGAGCTGACGGTGCCGTACGAGTAGCGAATGGTGGAAAATCACATGCACAAGCTCGAAAAGTACAGGCAGCTCGTGGCCGGTCTGAAGAGAGACGAAGCGCACGCAGTAAAATCTTTGCCGTCAAAGTAGGCGCACGAGTTATTATCTCCACTTCTACTTGCAATGTTCTAAAGCAGCAGGTCGTGTGAGGCAACGAGAGTAAACAGTCTCTAAAACAACTGGGCGAAGCTGCTGAAAGAGCTTCAAGCTGGCTTTGGACGCAACGCACCGTCGTGGGGGATGGGCCTCAGTAGATTGATATGAGCCTTTAGTGAAGCTTCTTATCGCTTAAAAATAGCTGAGCTAGGATTGACACTGCGTTAAACGGTAGAGTTGGCCGAGAATACATGTTGTGATGTGCATCAGAAACGAGGAACTAGTTTGAATGGAACGTCTTGATTGCAAGGTAACTGAACTGTTATTAGCGTGGTAGATCTGAAGTGGTAGCAGTCGTGGCATATACCATAGAAGAACGAGTGTTGACCAAGGACAGCGACGAACCGACACGTCTGTTGGAACAGCAATAAACAGTTAATCGTTTGACTCGCATTATGTAATTGCTGTAACTTAGCCAGATGGGCGGTGGGAGAACTAAGGTCGCTCTTGGTCAAGAATTGAACCAAGGAGCCACACTACACATGGCTAACCTAGATAGGATCGACGTTTCCTTCGAAGCTGGAGTGTATCACCTGCGAGGCGAGGAACAAACTTTATGCACACAAAGTCAGATTTGTAAAACGGATGTGCACGCAACATTTAATTCATGGAACAAGGCTAACGTCCGCAGTTGGAAAAACAACCAGAACTGTCCGCAGAAATTTACATCTAGTGAACGCTAAGAAGAGGAGAAAAGGTGGAGACAGCACCTGATTTGACTGGCTGATTTTTGTTTAGCAAAAGAAGAGGCAGAGACAGCACCTCATTGACTGGCTGATTTTTGTTAATGGGAAGAAGTGGATACAGCATCTGATTGACTGGACTATTTTTTTTTTTTTTAATGGGAAGAAGTAGAGACAGCACCTGATTGACTGGCTTATGTTTGTTTTGTTTTTTAAGAGAAGAAGAGGTTGAGAAAGCTCTTTATTGACTAGACGACATTTTTTTAGAAGAAGTGGAGACAGAACCTGACTCTATGATTTTTTTTTTTTTTTTTAAATTTAAGATACTCACCCAGGCAATGTTGTATGGGCTTGTGTGAACCGCTTGGTACAGTGCAATATTATTTGTCTTGTTGTGGCATTGTTTTTGTTCTGGTTGTTCAACTTCACTACACTGGATCTTTGACCTAACTCTTTTGTAGAACATTCTGGAATTGGAGTCACCGTAGAAAAACATCTGGCAAAAGAAATAATTCATGATGTTTATCAGACAAAAGTCCAGTATCTATATATTATCGCATGTACTATATGATATTATGGTTTTTGTTTTAAATGTGTTCATAAATTGCTTCATAAATTTACCCGGCACTCACCGGAATGAATGACTAAGACTCAGATAAACCACCTCTGTATAAATAACAAATATAAGATGATCTCTGATGGATGTCCCAGCATACAGAGAAGTAGATGCGGGCAGTAAAAATATCCTATGCACAGGGAAAATGAAACTTTCAAAACAGCTGCCAGAAACTATGTGCAACAAAGAATAGATAGTTAAAGACTTTGCACTGTAAAAGTAACAGAAGAGTTCCAACCTGAGCTGAAAAACAGATTTGAAGCATTTGAACTATAGTTCGTTCAACTTCTAATGAACACACTTCCAAGCTATTTTCTGGAAAAGTGGCTGTTAGACCGCAACGATTTTTTGCATTAAAATAGGAGGCGAGGAAGCCCAAGAGAAAACGCAAGACGAACGCTAATGAGAGAGGCCAGAGCTGCTAGACTAGATTCTATCCATGATATTGAACTGATTGCACAGGACAGAGCGGAATGGAGGCAGAGACTGCAAGTCCTGTGTAACATACAATGGTATAAATTGATAATAAATGAATTGGTAAATTTGTTTTCTTTTAGTCACATCCAGTTTTCGTCCTTTTTAGGACGAAATTTTTTATTTAAAGCCCCACCCTGGCTTTTGCCAGGGGCAGCAATTTAGGCAGGCCATAAATATGGCCAATTGTCTGAACGCGGTTTCTGGGACCTCTCCACGGTGATCCTCACCCACATGGTGGCACTTTGTGTCATCGCTTGTGTGATGTCCTGGTGGGGTAGAAAGTCAGTCAGTCAGTCCTTTGTTTCTTTCTTCTTCTTTTGTCGTCTCACTGTTACCAGTTTATAACCCAGTGTCGCGGTTCTCTGTTTTTGTCTTGCGGGTCTCGGGTAGTTGTACCAATGGATTTGTTAAATTTTTTGCAGGTTTCATCTATACCATTTATCCATCTCTTTCTTGGTCTTCCTCTCGCCTTCCTCCCAGATGTTCTACTGTAAAAAGTCTCATATACAGTCTGGTCTGCCTGCATTCTCACTAGATGGCCGAATCATTTCATTCTTTCTCTGTAGAAATTTCTGCAGTGTCTGTACTTGCCTCCTGTAATATTCTATCCTTGTGAGTAATTATTAGCAATTGTGAGAGGACACATCCCTGTCTGACACCCGATGAGATAGGCAACTAGTCTGTCATTCTTTCTGTTGTTTTTACTATGCACTATCTTTGTTAAGAGCCATGATGTTACTTAAAAGTTGATCTTGAACACCATAATCTTCTAGAATTTCCTATGGTTTGCATCTGTAGACTCGATCAAATGCCTTCTCTTGATCTATAAATATAAGATTTTGACTTTTATCATATTCAATAGACTGCTTGCATATATGCCTTAAAAATATATTGCATCTGTACAGCTCTTTCCCTTCCTGAAACCGTACTGTCTCTTATTTAACTGGGCATTAGTACTAGTCGAGCTCTAAGTTCCAATATTTTTGCAAACATCTTTCCAGTAAGGCTCAGGGTGGAGATGCCCCTCCGTTTTTGTCTTTTGCCACTTATAAACAGCACTTTTTTTTTTCTTTTCCTGGATAGAAATTTTAACATCTTCATTCTACAAAGCTGTATGTTTCCTAAGAGTGACCTGCTTTTTGAGACCGCAGTTTTCTTTCACAATCTTCAGGATAAGGGTTTTAAAAATCTGTCACTCATCTTCTATGTTTGTTTTTTCTGTAAGGGTGTTAAAGGAGATTCTGACGCTCTACCTATTTTCTCCTTAACTTCTTTATCTTTCAGTTTCCCAGTGTTTATTACCTCTGCTTGTTGCGGGAGCGGCGTCCGTGGCTAAGGCGTTGCGAGTCTGACTCGTAATCCAGCGTACCGCGATCGAAACCTGCGTGGGCTGCGTGGATTTTTATCGTGGTATGGGACGTCGCAGGTCGACCCAGCCTCAAATGGGTACCAGGATGGGCTGTCCTGGGAAAGTAAAGACGGCCGGCGTAATGCTGACCACATTACCCACCGAGTGCCGATTGGTCTGTAAAAATATGGGTGCTCTTCCCTATTGCCCGATGCGCCTAAGGGCGTGTAAAGGGATCTTTGCTTTTACTTTTTGTTTTACTTGTTGGGGGGGGGGGGGGGGGTTCCCCAGCTGGTTCTAAAGCAAAAGTGCTACTGGTATTTGGTGTGAATCTATTAGAGCATTTGTGATATACCTGGCATTCTTTATTCTCCATTTCTCTTTCCTTTTTGTCAAAATGAAATAAAACTGTGATGGTTGACTTATATAGTTCCATTTATATCATGGTAATATCTGACGTCTTCGATGTTGATAAAATGTGTTACTGATAATCAAGTCATGTTCTGCACATAGATTTAGCAGCTATTCTCTGTTAGAATTACATTCAGTTGTTGTATCGCTTAAGGGTACCAGATATCTCTTCCATGACATTCTGCGCTCTCACACTCTTCCATTAAAATCCCTTAGTATGTACAAGCTGTCAGTATCTTTGACTTTACTGATGGTTTTCATTTAATTTGTCGAAGAATTCTATTCTTTCATCAAGATTTTAAGTATCATTACATGGAGCGTATGCTTGGATGTATGTTAGCCTTTTCTTGCCTAGTACTAGCCTGATGCTCATAATTCTTTCTAATATGTAGCCTGTTTCTTGTATAAATTTAGCTATTTCTGGAGCAATGATGAAACCCACTCCATGTTTCTTAGTCTTATTCGGTTGAATGCCTCTCAATGTTTGTTAGTCTCATTCGGTTGAGTGCCTCTCCATGATAAAGTATAGTTTTTATGTAATTTGTTCATACCTTGCCCTTTTCTTCTTATAGCCGATATCCCCATGATTTTAATTTTATTTTTAATTATCAATTCTACCAGTTGTCCTTTAACTTTGCAGGTCTAATGTCCACAAGAGACAGTCCTATAATCATGCAATGTTTTTTTAGTAGTAGCAGTCGAATAGGCCACTGCCGGCTTGCTAGGCCTGTCGCATGGTGTGATAGAAAAGGGGCTGGGAAGCTGACCTGATTGGTGCCCGTCTCTTTCCAGGCGAACCATTGCCTTGTAGGCCTAAAACCTCGCAGCTTCATTTTTTTCTTCCTTCAAAAAAAGAAAGTCTTTGATAAAAGCATTATTTCTTTCAGTCTCAGAAAAGCACACCTAATGCCCGATTCAAGCAAATGTGGTTGCAACACAAGTATAGATACACTTCATTTGCAGGGTCCAAATACAGAGCACATAGTGAGTGACTTGTATTGTTGGGTTGATTTAGTTTGTCTGATTAAACTTAAGGTGTGCAAATAGACAAAACAAGTTGGCTGGTGCACACGAGTCATATCCAGTAAACACGGTTCTTTGACTGGGGCTAAAAGACTCAAATACATCCATAGTTACAATTTAGATAGTATGCATCTTTGTTGTGGCAACATAAAGATGTGAGCTGTGGAATATCTCGCAATGATTAACGAAGTCAATAGGAGTTTTTGGAGCCGAAATGCAGCAGAGAGATTCTCAAAATACCGAGGGCAAAAAAGTAATGAACGTTTGACATCTTAACTGAACAACATCGAAGATTGACTCCTGTACAGCATATGTTCAAAAATAGAGGTCATTTTTTTGTTCAAGGGGGGAAGGCACATATCATCATAAAAACTAGCACATAACATAAGCAACACATTCGGCAGGAAGGGTCATGAGATGGAAGAACCAGGAAGAGGCCGAGTTTGTATTAGGAGTACTGCGATGTTAGCCACATTCTGTAAAGGACTTCTTTCATGATCATGATGATGATGATTACAAAGATACAAGAGCACAAACAAGAAAATGAAGTTTTACTTACGTACACATTTTTCAGACACGACTCATCAAGCTGCTCAACCTTGTCAGGGACAAAACACAAAAACGATTTCCAGACTTTGTGGTAAAAGTATCCAGTTGGTTCCGACTGATGCCAGGTAGATCTTGGAGACACTTTATTACAGGGAACATTCGGGTCTGGTAGTCTTGTGAGACCAGACTTTGCTGTCAGTTTTAGGGACGAAAACAAAACAATCACAAGGCTCATTAGGGTTTGGCAGTCTTTTGAGACCAGACTTTGCTGTCTCAAAATCAAGTCAAGGTTATTACTACTAGAGAATTTTTTTTTTTTTTATGTTGCGGCGAACAATATAAAATAAACAAGTGCATTACCTAGTCGAATTAAAGTTCACGAATCAGTAATTTAGTTCTGAATACTTCTGTTTGTTTCTGAAATGTTAGGATTTTACACATAGTTTTTTTTTTTTTTTTTTATAGTAGCTGTTGCGATGGCAACCATTATTTAATATTTTGTACATACATTTAAAGAGTAAAACTATTTATACACACAACGGTTCTTTCTCGATATCCTACCCTAAACAGAAGAAATCCATAGGTCACAGGACAGTGTAATGTTTTAGGGGGTGGTTTATAAAGTAATCTGGCATTTCATTTCCCGTGCAGTTTTATGCTGTGCAGTTTTCACTTTTCTGTGCTTCTGTTTTGTGTGCTGTGTATTTTTTTTTTTTTTTTTTTTTTGCAATTGTTTGTGTGTGTGTGTGTGTGTGTGTGTGTGTGTGTGTGTGTGGTGTGTGTGGACTCTAAGCGCAATCGGGATGCTGTAGTTTCTGTGTGTGTGTGTGTGTGTGTTTTTTTATGGAGAGGAAAATGCAGTTTTTGGATATGGAGAAGGATGCAGTTTTGCATTTTGTTTGTGCGTGCGTGTGCGCATGAACTCTACGTGCAAATGGCATGATGCCTTGCCAACCAGGGTACTTGAGGGGTGGCCCTTAAAAAGGGTCAATCGTTCTAGATGCATACTGCTGAGTCCACGACTGGACGTAGGCTGCGCTCTCTCGTTGGGCGTAGGTAAGTTTGGATAAGGGCCAGTTCTAAATGATTTGAGGTCGTTGAAAGCGCTTACATCGTGGAATATAGAATCCGCGATATCACCGGCAGCTGGCAACAACGAAAACAGACAACGTCTTTCTAGATGAATACTGCTGAGTTCACCAATGGACAGTCAAAACAATTGAACGCGTTACTAGATCTGGAGAGATGTTGAAATGCGACAACTAGTGCTGCTGCAACAAAGACGACAGACTATTGTTCTGGTGGCTATAATGTTACAATGTCTGTCAGAATGGTCGCGACACATCGTCTAACCATAACCCTAATATTAAACGTAAACCCTAACCCCTAACCCTACACACTAACCCGAAACCCTAACCCTAAATCCTAACCTGAAACCTAAACCCTAACCCTTACCCAACACGTCTGTACTATGCAGAATTCCATGATGTTGTCACTGAACGCCTTCACACACAAAGAAAGCTGCGCGCGAAAACCTAGGCAACGCCTTTACACATACATAAAACCAGAAAACACAAAACACAGACAGCGGGACACCAGGTTTTACCACCCCCTAAAATATTGGACTGTCCTGTGACGTCAGCTAGGGGTAGGACATTAGGGAAAAAAAACTACGCTTTCATGCACTGCACATGATGATGTTATCGCTTACTTACTTGCTTCTACTGTTAGAGTTATATCCCCTGCCAAGAAGTTGAATCTGTGGAATACAGATTATAAAGCCATAATATTCAAGGAATGGCTTCCAACAGTTGTTCACTCTTTCAGTCCTTTGTTGTTGCTGCTTCAGCACCTGTCTATTCTACAGTTATTGTACTTTACAAAAAAAAATTCTGAAATGCTATAGAACGATTGTTAGATCACCGTACCGAATGGTCTATAAAATATAGGTCTAGCCCTACATGCCCAATAAACCTTCAAGCGGAAAAAGGCGTCCTTTACTTGACTAATAAAAACGACTACTTAGGTACCAGTGTGAGTGAAGAGGGAGAGCTTGGAAGGGACTGATTTTCCTTCAAGTGAACTTTGATGAGAGCCACAATATGTGAAGCAGTGGTCTACACCTTTTTTTCTGGATTCTAGCCACACCCCCCCCCCCTCCCCATCTCTCTGAGTAAGACCCACACGGCACCATGAGTATACGGCACGACCCTAACGTCATCATGAGTATATAGTTAGACCTCCACCCCATCATGAGTATATAGCAAGACCTCCACGCCATCATGAGTATATAGCAAGACCTCCACGCCATCATGAGTATATAGTTAGACCTCCACCCCATCATGAGTATAAAGCAATACCTCCACGCCGTCATGAGTATATAGCAATACCTCCACGCCGTCATGAGTATATAGCAATACCTCTACGCCGTCATGAGTATATAGCAATACCTCCACGCCGTCATGAGTATATAGCAATACCTCCACGCCGTCATGAGTATATAGCAATACCTCCACGCCGTCATGAGTATATAGCAATACCTCCACGCCATCATGAGTATATAGCAATACCTCCACGCCGTCATGAGTATATAGCAATACCTCCACGCCATCATGAGTATATAGCAATACCTCCACGCCGTCTTGAGTATATAGCAATACCTCCACGCCGTCTTGAGTATATAGCAATACCTCCACGCCGTCATGAGTATATAGCAATACCTCCACGCCATCATGAGTATATAGCAATACCTCCACGCCGTCATGAGTATATAGCAATACCTCCACGCCGTCATGAGTATATAGCAATACCTCCACGCCGTCATGAGTATATAGCAATACCTCCACGCCGTCATGAGTATATAGCAATACCTCCACGCCATCATGAGTATATAGCAATACCTCCACGCCGTCATGAGTATATAGCAATACCTCCACGCCATCATGAGTATATAGCAAGACCTCCACGCCATCATGAGTATATAGCAAGACCTCCACGCCATCATGAGTATATAGTTAGACCTCCACCCCATCATGAGTATAAAGCAATACCTCCACGCCGTCATGAGTATATAGCAATACCTCCACGCCGTCATGAGTATATAGCAATACCTCTACGCCGTCATGAGTATATAGCAATACCTCCACGCCGTCATGAGTATATAGCAATACCTCCACGCCGTCATGAGTATATAGCAATACCTCCACGCCGTCATGAGTATATAGCAATACCTCCACGCCATCATGAGTATATAGCAATACCTCCACGCCGTCATGAGTATATAGCAATACCTCCACGCCATCATGAGTATATAGCAATACCTCCACGCCGTCTTGAGTATATAGCAATACCTCCACGCCATCATCAGTATATAGCAATACCTTTTACGCCATCATCAGTATATAGCAAGACCTACACGCCATCATGAGGTATTGGAGTGTAATCAGTAACCGTGATGGAGAAAGACCCCCGATGGAGAGAGACCCCTGATGGACAAAGACCCATGATGGAGAGAGACCCCCCTGGTGGAAAGAGACTCCTGATGAAGAGAGACCCCTGATGGAGAGAGACCCCTGATGGAAAGAGACCCCTGATCGAAAGAGACCCCTGATGGAGAGAGACCCCTGATGGGAAGAGACCCCTGTTGGAGAGAGACCCTGATGGAGAGAGACCCTTGATGAAGAGAGACCCCTGATGGAACCACTTATATAAAGGATCTGCTCAAGAATGGATTTTGAGCTGATGAGACCATTAGGAAAATAAATCACTGAGGCTCCTACTGTTTTAAACTGAACCAGCTTATCTCTGGAAACATTAAAATATACATGCCATATTTAAGAGTCTGCCTGAGAGGGAAGTAACCAACCGTCTGTATACAAATAAGACAGAATCTGTAACACAGATCTGTATGCACAAATCAGGTTCTAGAAAAAGACCTTAGTCAAGAAATAGATGAACAGTCAGAAATTCCACAGCAGTTCACAGCCATTGAATGCTAAAAGACGTTTCTTGCCTAATTGTGTGCTAAAAAGAAGGGTCATCCTATACTTGAGGGTGTCTTACACGGAAAAATAAGGTGAATTACTTACTGATTGCTCGGTTGTTTCAGTATTTTATCTTCGGTTGGAGTCACTGGCATGGGGATCTGTCGCCTCCAGTAAGTGACAAACTGATAATCAGAGCAATTGAGTTCCCGTTTGCTTGGTCGACCACAAAACCACGGGGTGCCGTTTTCCAAAGTGAGATTACACAGTTGGGATTTTTCATAGCCTGGGACCATGGGGATGCCACTACAGGGAACAGTCTCGTTGGCCTGTGTGACAAATACTATAAAATGTTTTAGTCTTCTCAATATAAGAAACATTAGAAACTGTGGTACCGTAGGGGCTAGACCAGTGTTTTCCAAGGTGGGTGCTACCGGTGTTTTGGGGGTGTTGGGACAGTCTTGATGGCGGTAAAAGCCTCACTCGAATTTGGGGATGGGGGACACTAAGACGTCTAGAGGTCAGTAGCAGCCTCGCTAAATGTAGCGTTTCAATTCGCATACAATCACTTTACGTCTCTAGCGAGATTTTTTTTTTTTTAACCCTCAGTACATAAGCCGTGACCTTTTCAACGAACTGCACTATCTTCAACTGCATTATTTTTAATGATCTAGGCGTAATGTATTCCAAGGTGTGAGGGGTTTTAATGACTCCAAAACATCTAGAACTGGCCCTAACCCAGCAGTCTCAGCCTTCGTCAAACGAGTGAATGCAGCCTATGTCCCACGACTGCGTGTAGCCTAGGTCCAACAAGTGTGTGCAGCCTAGGACCCACGAGTGTGTGCAGCCTAGTTGCCACGAATATGTGCGCGACGCATGAGGAAAGAGGCGAAGGAGACAAATAAGAGGCAGAATCAGAGGCATAGACTACTGCAGACTTGGTGTGTAGAGAGGCGTTTCACTGAAATGAACGCATATTCTAAAATCCATAGAAGATAGTGCAGCGTGTGTGAAAGGTCATGAAACATTAATGAAAGGCCAACAAATCTCGACGACATGAAATGTTTGTTTGTGGACAAAAACGTTACTTAAACCGCAGGCTCAGATGCTGTTCATAGGCATTTAATGAAACAAGACAACGGTAGAGTCTGCGAGAGCGAGAGATAAAACATATTGAGAGAGAAAAACATTTTGATAAACTGTTCGTACCTTTCTCATTGTTATGCAGCAGATAACACTCTAAACTCGCAGTAAGTTCTCAAATTAAAAAAAACAAACTGTTATAATCAATCAGGTTTAACCTTCTCCTTTACATTAATGAATGTGTTATTCTTTAGTTATGTTTTAATATTCCCATGCTGTGACACTGAAGCTAAAGGCGAGAGGGTGTACTTCATTGCATCGGGTTTTTATCCCATACGACTCAGTCTCTCTCCGCAGAACAGTTAGCACGACCTCTGTAGCTCGGGTGACGATCCCTAAGGAACTGTACAAAAATTGCACTCGTGAACTCAACGACGCAGCCGTGAAACGAACCTGCGACTTCAGAGTGTAAGACAAAGTGACCACTTCGCCATGGAGACCCCCTACTTGGACACTGTGTGAAAGTGTGCCTTGAGCCGACACTTCTACAAGAGCAGTTACTCACAACATGCAGTCTTTAATCAGAGACTTTCTGTACCAATGATTTAACATAATTTAAATAGAAAACCCTCTTAAGCTATTTACAGTTCCGCTGTTTAGCCTGTAAAACAGTTAGGAAGTCTCTCAGAGCAATGTAGAAGAGTCATTGTTCCTCGTGGTTTACGTAACTTATTTACATACTTTTTGTCATCAGAAAATCTCATCCAACAACCTAAATCAATGAGAGCTATATAGAACAAATACTCGAAAATGGCATGATGTTTTGGTGACCATTGAAATTCCAGCATAAGCCTTCTATCTGCCTCAAAAGCACCTGCAGAAAGTAGAAAATTTTGCAACTCGGAGCGCTTCATTTTCATGTAGCCACTTTGGAAGAGACCCTAGAAGCTTGCCCGCCAGTTCAAATGATTTGAATACGATTCCGAATCATAGCTTAGGGGACTGTAGTTTTACTGCGAAATTCCATTGAAAACAAAAGAGGTCACTGTGTGCTCGGCACCACCGAGAGCATACTATACAGATACAACGGTAAATGAGCCATAGGTCGAGCATGCAGAATATGGACCTCGGAAATATCAGAGACACCGAAGAGTACTTTATACGAAGCGAACAGAAGGGTTGGTTCTCAGAGATCTCTTCCAGTGCTGACGCTGCGAGGCATTCCAGTAGTAGGGAAACGATGATGAAGAACAAAAGAATAAGTGTGATGTTGACCACATTATCCATCGAGAACATCGAGATTGATCTATAAACTAATGTCTAGCACCATATGCACAATACCTAAATAAAGTAAAAAGTGTTCTTTTGTTTAGTTACTGTCTCGATATACAATTGTAGTGACTACTTTAAACTGCAGTTTTCATTTCATCTTTACATAACAGCAAAGTAAAGAAAACTTCACGTGACGACCATGGCCTTGCAGATCGAAAACCACTGCTGGCTGCATGGATTTTTATCGTTGTATGGGGCGTCGAAGGTCGACCTAGCCTAAAATGGGTACCAGGATGGATGTCCCGGGGAAGCAAAGACGACCGGCGTAATCCTGACCACATTACCCACCCAGTGCCGAGTGGTCTATAAAAATATGTGTTCTCTTACTATAGACCCCATGCGCCCAAAGGCGTGAAAAGGGATCTTTACTTTTTACTTTACTTTTAAAGAACCCTTCTCCACACATTGAGGCATGTTGTGCATATATATATATATATATATATATATATATATATATATATATATATATATATATATATATATATATATATATATATATATATATATATATATATATATATACTACATTTTATAGACCAGTCGGAACTCGCTGGGTGATGTGCTCAACATCCCCAGGATATTACCTGATACCCATTCGAGGCTGGGTCTACCTAGGAGGCAAGGTCATTTCTGAAAATGTCTCGCTCCGTTAGCATTCGAATCTAAGACCTTCGGATCCGCAAGCTAGAGTCTAACGACTACACCACGGCGGCTTACTTTAAATAGTTTTGGGAGAGAGGAAAGAAGTTTATTTAACAATTAAATGTGGCTTCACAGTTCTAGAAAGTATACCTGGGAATTATTGTACGCCCCTGCAAAAGGGATGGAGAATTTAATAGTTCTGTGGACATACGCGAGCGCTCTGAAAAATTCCCTTGGTTGTCTTAAAGTGGCCATAACTCTGTTGATGGAAAAACAAAGCACATTTAGTAGTGTCCCTTGCGGGCAGAAAGCTAATGTTACGATTGAAAAATTGAAGGATTCTTTTTGAATTACACAGGTCAACCCAGCCTAAAATGGGTACCAGGACGTATGTCCTTGGAAAGTAAAGACGGCCGAAGGAATGCTGACCACATTACCCCCCTAGTGCCGATTGGTCTGTAAAACAATGCGTGCTTTTACCATATGCCCAATGCACCTAAAAGCGTGAAAATGGATCTTTACTTACTTACTCTTCTTACCCTTTGTGTCGTGTGGTGTTAAAAACCACGCCACAACCTTCTGTTTCGTGTATTGTCAATCATTCTTGTTCTTTTCTTCTTCTTTTGCCCTACGGCCTATGCGGTACAACGTCTTAGGAAAGAGTTCGATGCAGTTTCCTGCCTTTTGCTAGTTGCAAAGATAGTGTCGTTATACTGCGCTTCTGTAGTTTCTCGTTTACACCCTCCGCCATCTCTTTCTATTGTTGTTAGAATCCGCCCCAATATGGGAGGCATTGTGTGTGTGTGTGTGTTTGTGTCTTTGTGTTATTTCAAGGCCCCATCTCTGCTGTCGGGCTTCTGAGGCTTGCACCAGGATGATTTTCATCCGAATGGTAGCACTTTGTGTCACCTGGGGTTTGCTGTTCGTAGTGCGGGCCTGGTGTGGTTCAACGTCACTCACACTTGCTTACTCGTCGGTCCTGATTTGGTTGAACGTCACTCACACTTGCTTCTCCATTGGTCCTGCTGGGATTGGACGTCACTCACACTTGCTTACTCATCGGTCCTGATGTGGTTGAACGTCACTCACACTTGCTTACTCATCGGTCCTGATGTGGTTGAACGTCACTCACACTTGCTTACTCATCGGTCCTGATGTGGTTGAACGTCACTCACACTTGCTTACTTTTTTCTTTCTATTAAGTGGTTCCGCCATTATTTATATGTAATTGGGGGTGTTGTCGGGGAGGGGTGGGGTCGGGAGCGGTGGGGTCGGGGAGGGGTGGAGTCGGGGAGGGGTGGGGTCGGGGAGGGGCCTTCATATAACCGAAGTGTTGAACGGAGTTTCAGGGACCTGTGCCCAGGTAATTTTCATCTGAATGTTGGCACTTTGTGTCACCGGATGTTTATAGTTCGTTGCGTAACTGGATGTTCATAGTTCGTTGTGTAACCGGATGTTTATAGTTCGTTGCGTAACCGGATGTTTATAGTTCGTTGTGTAACCGGATGTTTATAGTTCGTTGTGTAACCGGATGTTTATAGTTCGTTGTGTAAACGGATGTTTATAGTTCGTTGTGAGGTCCTGGTGGGGATGAACTTCACCTATTCTCTTTTTGGGTCCCCTTCTTGCAGCCTGCTGTTTTCATGTTGTACACTCTAGCTGCTGGCTGATTTGATTTGTTTTTTCTGAGCGCAGGCATAAACCATTTATTATTTATTTTAAATTGCGAGTGATCAAAGCGTTTGGATGACTACATAGGGAAAAAATTAATCAGGTTGCAACGGCACCATTCATCGTTTTGAAACTCTTCGTTGGCTACTGGGAAAGGGGACGGTGCAGGTGTGGGAATATCCCGAGTGCTATCATGTGTATTTCTTCAATCATTAAATTTAGAGATATGTTGTGAAAGTATCCACTTGGACGCTTGCTATTTTACATAGTCTTATGAGATCCACATACCGTACTGATCCCGCCCATGGGAGTATTGTTGTTGCCAGGTAGGTCCCATTGTTGAAATCGGTAATGTTGGCACATATGCTGTGCTTAAAATTCGTATCTTTTAGCCAAACTTTGAGCCTGTCTCCCCCTTTTAATCTTGGTCTACCCTTTCTGTCGAACATTTTGATGACCATTGACACGGCGTCACCGACAGTGAAAGTTTTACTGAATCAGAAACAAGAAAACAATGTGAAAATAATTTTTGAGAAATGTATTGAACCACCAAATAAAATTAATTCATAAAGAGTTAAAACTTGTTGTTTACACATTATTCCAAATGTCAGTGTATGATAGTTCTTAAGATAATTTTTACAAACAAAAACAAACAGGAAAGTGTAGAAAACTTTACCACGCATTCGGGTGTTTTTTTTTTTTTACACATATAGCGCTAGGGCTATATTTTACAGACCAATCGGCACTTGATGGGTGATATAGTCATCAGACCGATCGCCTTTACTTCCTAGGAGTTTACCTGGCACCCATTAAAGGCTTGGTCGACCTGGTAACCAAAGTAAATTTTAAAAAAACTTCCGGCTCTGTCAGGATCTGAACCTAAGACATTCGGATGCGCAGGCAAGCCGCTAGCCAACACTAGTCTATAAATTAACCCGACTCATGTGCCTGGAGGCAGTAGCGTTCCAAGGTCATGTGGCACCCGGTGCGGAAAATTGCCTCCCCACCCCCCCCCCTCTACCACAAATACTGTTTTATTTATAAATGTTAAAAACACATACTTTTGTCATTTTGTCACTACATCCCGTTGCGCCCCACCCCTTCCACCACCCCCCCCCCCCCCCCTCCCATTATAACTCCCCTTTCTATGCCACTACCTTGAAAATATGCGGTAGCGCAGGGACTGAAGCGTTGCCTGTCGGCCCCAATGACTTAGGTTCGAATCCCCAGAACATCAAACATTTTGTTTTTCAAAAGTGATCTGGTCGACCGCTCCAGATTTGAACCAAGAAAATTTAATGGGAAGTAAAGACGGCTGACAATTATTCTCTTAAAATTGCGTCTAGCATTATATGCTGCACATGTCGCTGACGTAAGAATTTTGTTTTGTTTGGTTTTTCTAATTTTTTTTTTTTTTTAGCATATATCCGCTTGTGCACTTTTAATTGACTTCAATTTTGTCATTCTTTTATTAAATATACTCATACTTCACTGTCAATATACACTATACTTATACTTCACTTTCAGTATGCACTATGCTTATATCTCACTGTCAATATACACTATACTTATACTTTACTGTCAATATACTGTCAGTATACACTATGCTCATACTTCACTGTCAATATACACTATACTTATACTTCACTGTCAATATACACTATGCTCATACTTCACTGTCAATATACACTATGCTTATACTTCACTGTCAATATACACTATGCTCATACTTCACTGTCAATATACACTATGCTTATACTTCACTGTCAATATACACTATGCTCATACTTCACTGTCAATATACACTATACTTATACTTCACTGTCAATATACACTATGCTCATACTTCACTGTCAATATACACTATGCTTATACTTCACTGTCAATATACACTATGCTCATACTTCACTGTCAATATACACTATGCTTATACTTCACTGTCAATATACACTATGCTTATACTTCACTGTCAATATACACTATGCTTATACTTCACTGTCTATATACACTATGCTTATACTTCACCGAAAGGGGGGGGGGGGAGAATGAAGGGCCCAATCCAATTGATACCCTCGGTGACGACCTTGCTAGCCCCCGGACTGAGATACTCGCCCAACGTCCGGGCTGGCTCTGTACATGTGGGAAAAGCTTCACGGGGTTGCATGGTCTGAGAACGCATGCCGGAAGAATGAAATGCGAGGGTGCTCCACGCAGTAAACGCCGTCGCAAAACTACCACTCCTGTGGTAGTTTCTGAGTCGTCAGGGTACGACGGGCAGGGTGAACCCCACTCGCCCAGAGAGGCCCATGACGTCGACTGCGAAGGAGCACGTTTGATGATTTCTGAAGAAGTGCGTTCCAGAATCAGGTTTCCACCTGCGAGCGAGAAGGTGGTGTGGTGTAAGTTGGAGGCTCCATTATGTGAGATACTTAAACAAACTCTAAACAAGAAGTCGCTAGGCGACAAGCTTACGAAATTTGGTGATGTAATATATGAACACTGCTCCCGCGAGTTCGGGACAGTAGTAAAGGCACAGCCGGGTGCCAAGCAGAATACTAGCAGGAGGCAGAGGGACATTCTGAAGTGTCGGGCAGACAAGAATGCCCCCAGAAAACGGTTCAAAGCCGCTGCAGGCAGCGAACGGGAGGGGCTGTACGAAATTTGGTTGCATTTAAAGAACAAACACAGTGCCCTCTGTCGTGCCGAGCGTTTCTGTAACAATAGACGAAGAACCAAAAGGGAGCGAGAGAAATTCTTTAGGGACCCGTATCAGTTTGCCCGAGGTCTATTCGAGCAACCGAAGTCTGGGACTCTGGTTGTCAGTCAGAAAGAACTTGAGCTACATCTAAGCAAGATGTACTCGGACAAAAAGAGGAGAGAGCCTCTCGATGACAATCCAGAGATCCTTAGCGGCCTTAACCAGCCTTCGGTGCCGAAGGTACCATTTAAAATGGTACCTCCCCTTTGGTCTGAGGTTGAGGACGTTGTGAAAAAGGCCAGCGGCAAGTCTGCCCCAGGTCCGAACGGTGTTCCGTACGTTTTTTACAAGCGTTGCCCGAAAATCCTTAAAATGCTTCACGTCTTGTTGAGACAAGCGTGGATCCGCAATCACATATGTCCAGAGTGGTCAAAGGCAAATGGGGTCTACATTCCCAAAGAGCAGGACTCGAAGAGTCTTTCCCAATTCAGGCCCATCTCGCTGTTGAATGTCGAGGGTAAGATATTCTTCTCAGTCATGGCTCACCGGCTCACACAGTATCTGATGGCTAACAAATACATAGATACAAGTGTTCAGAAGGGTGGTATTCCAGGCGTTCCTGGGTGCCTTGAACACGCGACCATGATTTGGGAAGCTATTCAGAGAGCCAAGCATGAGAGAACACAATTGCACGTAATATGGTTGGACTTAGCCAACGCCTACGGGGCAGTCCCCCATAGGCTACTGTGGCGAGCCCTTCGCATGTTTCACGTACCGGCACAGATCAATCAAATGGTCGAGCAATATTTCTCCAAGTTCGCTTTGCGCTTCTCTACCTCGACGTTTACCACGAGGTGGACTGAGTTGCAGATTGGGATAGCTATGGGGTGTACGATCTCACCTATACTGTTTGTCATGGCAATGCAGATCATGTTAGACGGGGCGGCCGGCTACGGACAGGGCCTTCAAATTGGGGACCACTGGATGCCACCATTACGTGCCTTTATGGATGACACGACTATTATAACGGGCAGCGAGGAGTCTGCCCGCACGATCCTGGAAAGATTGGACGCGGTGGTCCAATGGAGCGGTATGCAGTTCAAACCGCAGAAGTCGAGGAGTCTGTCAATCAATAAGGGTCGAGTGGTGGCAACCAGTTTTACGGTGGCAAGGAACAAGATCCCCACGGTTCTGGAGGAACCGGTGAAGAGTCTCGGTCGCGTTTACGATTCGAAGTTATCTGATAGAGCGGAGGTCCGGCGAATACACGAGTCACTGGCTACAGGCCTGCTCGCGATCGAGCGAATGCAGGCTGGTCGGAAAATTCAAGGTATGGTGTCTCCAATTCATGTTGATTACGAAACTCCTATGGCCACTGTCAGTCTACGAGGTGACGATGACTGCAGTGGAAGCCATGGAGAAAAAAATCAACACAGCCTTGAGAAAGTGGATTGGTGCACCGCCTTGTCTGACCGTCGTGGCTCTGTATTGCAAACAGGCTAAGCTGGTACTTCCGTTCAAATCGATAACCGAAGAGTTTAAAGTCGGCAAGGTAAGACTCGCCATGCTTTTGCGCGAGTCTTCAGACCCAAATGTCACCGCTGTCCAGCCCGCTCTAAAGACTGGAACCAAGTGGAGAGTCCTCGATGCGATAGAATCTGCTCAGAACGCACTAAAATTGAAGGAGATAATGGGTTACACACAAACCGACCGTCGAGGCCTGGGGCACGGGAAAGTCAATTGGTGGTCAAAGGCCTCAGCCAAAGAACGCCGAGACATGGTGATACAAAGGGTGAGGGACAACGAAAACGAGGTTCGGGTCCAGAAAGCAGCCCAGCAGTCGCAGCAGGGCCATTGGGTCAGCCTGGAGAGCGCATTGCCAAGAATACTCACATGGGGTGAGATCTGGCGGATGACCCCGCTGTGACTGAGCTTTATCGTTCGTTCGACGTACGATGTATTGCCGTCCGGTGTTAACATGGTTAAATGGTCTGCGACCAACGATCCGACTTGCCCGTTGTGCAAATCGAAGCAAACTATTGAGCACGTCCTGTCCGCGTGCAGGAGAGCCCTAGGTCAAGGCCGATATACATGGCGACACAACAAGGTGCTAAAAGAGTTAGCAGCCGTTGTCGACCAGGCTAGAATGAGGGCTAACGCCAGAGCCAGTTCTAGCATCGTCCCCATTCGTTTCCTCAAGGCTGGGCAGGTTCCAAAAGGTAAGGTCAACCAAAAGGCATTCGCTCCATCTGTGCTAGACTCTGCGAGGGACAGGTTACTGGCGGTTGATCTGCCAGGCCATGAACGGTATCCCGAGTTGATCCGTAAAACCGGCCTGCGACCGGACATCGTTCTCCATTCTGCGCAAAAACGGCAGCTCATCCTGATTGAGTTGACGGTCCCGTTTGAGTCGCGTATGGAGGAGAATCATTTGTACAAGCTCGAGAAGTACAGTGATTTAGCAGCCGGTTTGAGGAGAAACGAGGCTTACACAGTACGGGTTTTTTTCGCTCTACAATGTGGTGAAAGAACTAGGATTGCGCGGTAATGAACGGAAACGAACACTCAAAAAACTGGGAGAGGCAGCCGAAAGGGCCTCTAGCTGGCTTTGGACGCAGCGCAACAACGTAGGGGACGGGCCTCGGTGAGCTGGTCCGGGTGTCTAGTGGAAAAGAGTTTCTCATCCCTTTGAAAGTCCATCGTGTCCGAATTGTCTGCCAGTGTTCCTCTGCCAACTGCTATTAAAAGTCCAACATGTGTCCGGTAAACCAAAGTAAGCTTGTCGCTCGGTCGTCCAGGCACGCTGACTGCTTTAATTAAGCTGCCGCGGCGGCTTCTTATCTCACAGTACCTCCTTCGAAACCACCAAGTCGTCTTGTCTCTGGCCGAAAGTAAAACACCATCCGGTAATTCCGTGCAGCGGGGAACCAGCCCTGAGCTTCATGAACTCAGGAGGGCCCACCTCCGAATACGTCTAGGAATCTTGGGCCGAAACGTGTGTCGACTTCACTGTCAATATACACTATGCTCATACTTCACTGTCAATATAAACTATACACTATACTGTCAATATACACTATGGTTATTGTCTAAAGGAAGACTAATTTACATACCTGAGAAGTATATTTGCGAAGGATGACACAATAGGTCGGGAAATAGAAAAAAGTTACCAAAAGGCAGATGCTCAGATGTCATAGTAATTATCACATCCAAACAAACGGTTTGTCTCTCTCTCTCACACACACACACACACACTCTCTCTCTCTCTCTCTCTCTCTCTCTCTCTCACACACACACACACACACACACACACACACTAAACATCAATAACAAAACAGCTCTGACATTATCCAAGGCCAACCTGCATACGACAAACAGCTGTAAGAGGAGATGCGCCCTGTGGGAGTTGCCATCTTAACATTGTTGGTTCTGGGATCCCATTGTGGCAGTGGGGGATCTAACAAGCGTGTCGTAAGAGTAGACTAATTAGAGATGTTTCCTTCGAAGACAGAGTGCATCTGCACTCAAAGCGAGGAACCAACAGTCTGCCTACATGTAAAGCACATCTTTAAAAGGATGTGCATGCAAAATTCAGATTATAAGACAAAACTAGGTCCACAAGGGGATGAACAACCAAATATTTCCGCCAGTCTGTAGTCTGTGAACATGATAAAGAAAGAACTGCCATAGACCTATTCAGAAATGATCAGGCAGACAATAAAAAGAATAGCGTGTACCAAATACAATGAAAATCAGAAGGTAAAATAATTTGGTGACAACGTATGAATGCAACATCTTTGCGGATTACAAAAAACTCAGATAACAGAATGCTGCTCCTATTTGGTGCATGTCAAAAGTGTGACCTCCATCATAAAAATTGTCATGGTGGTCTGCATTATTTTGTCACATGATCAATAAATACTCTTGACATGCTTAACAACAATACTGATCAATGCCGTGCGCTGCACTTACTGTACCGAGGAGCACACCAAGGGACATGACTCCGTTTCCCTGTCTAGACTGATGGACATGGGGTGCAGCCCAGAGCTACAAGAAATGAACATTTCACTAAGAGGACACGACGTTTTATTAGCCAACACAGAACAGGCGTCATCGGTCATTTTACACTTGTGGAGCTTTTGAGGGAGAGATCGGAGCACCTATGGATATGTCCGGAGTGCTGTGATGATAATACTTTCTAATCACTAATCGCTAATATTGACAATGGCATGGTTATTGTAATTTAACTCACAACTTTAAGGTTTTCATTTCAAGCCCACTCTTGATAAATTGATAAAATGTCTTCCTCAATCACACTGGCTCAGTAACTTGCAATTTTAAAAGTAGACGACAGATACTTTACCTACTTGTATCCATACAGGCTTATTGTTGAGTATTTGTGGTTCGCGACTGTACTCTCATCCCATAATGGTGGGTCGGATAAATAAAAAGCTTCAAACGGGTACAACTCTTCCCTGGGTGGCTCCAGCAGATATTCTGGGTACAGCAGACCCCCGCACCTACGTAAGATTGACGACAGTACATTTTCAAACATGTCTTTTTAAATCTTCATGAAAAATTGTTATGTAAACACCAGGATCTGTAAAGCCAGCTGCACATTTGGCAGACTGTACACCAATGTCTGGCATCGAAGTGGTAAGTAAAAGACCCTTTACCACCCCTTTAGATGAGTAATGTGGTCAGCATCAAGCCGGTCTTCTTTACTTCTCGGGGATTGCACCCGGTACCCACTCAAGGCTGGGTCGACCTGGGAGACAATCGAAGTGGTATCAGTCTGCAAACCAAGTTAAAGCTGTACAGTGCTGTGGTGCTGGATGATCTTCTGTATGCTTGTAAAACTTGGACTGTGTACAGACGTTATGCAAGGAAGCTTAAGTGTTTCCATTCAGTGTGGCTAAGAAAAATACTGAAACTCAAGTGGCAAGACAGGGTCCCAGCATCGATACCTTTCTAATGAAGTCAAAAGATTCGATGGGTACATCACGTCGTCCGCCCGCCAGACCTTCGGCTCCCAAAAATAGCCATTTGTGGTAAGATACAAGAAGGTAGACACCCTCATGGCAGCAAGGAAAAAAAACTGCTTGAATGACATGTTAAAGGCATCACTAAAAGCCATTAGTATAGACCCTGTCTTTGGGAGGCGGTTGCACAAAAAACGGACTACATAACGAACGTCTATCTAAAGATGGTACACGGGTAGTAACCATAAGTGCTTCGTCCTTCTTCTAACTCAAGCCTGAATCCGAAGAAGCTCAGCACTGTGAACAGGCTCTGCAGCACCGGCGAGGATCCTGAAATACTTTGAGTAGATTTTTAAGTCAAAAGTTTTGCCCCGGCAGCGCCGTTAAACTACTCTTTTCGATTTCCAGATTTCCAACTGCCAAGGGATTTTTAACGTGCGCAACATTAACAATGCATACCGGAGTCCAATCCCCAGAAACCAGAGAAAATTACTAGAAATATAAGTCCACATAAACAAATCCCAGCCCTTACCGGGTATTGAACCCAGAACCTCCAGCACTCGAGGCGGACACCATGCCTGGAGACCAGGCAGGCCCCCCCCCCCCTCGTCTATCCAAAGTGAGGAAACGAACTGCAAGGCTTCGAGAAAAAGCGAAGCTGAGCAGTCCAAGCGTGCTAGGAAGATTGGTAAGACATTCCAAATTTGTACTAGATACTTTTAAGCCTGTATTGGGCTTAAAGGTCACCTCCGGACGCTTAGAGCCCAACTATAGTTTCACAATGAATGAAAGAAAGGGTGATCCTCATCCCTTGTGATGGACGTAACACACGAACAACAAACACTGTTTATTAGAAATCGCTTAAGAAGAACACTTGGCTAACATGCAGAAAATGTTGGCCCCAGCAGGAAATCTGTTACTATTTGTCCCCGGTTAAAACGAACATTTTAAACTGTGTCCCTTTTAGACAAAGTTGAAGTCTCAAGGATTGACTTCATTGCACTGGGCTTTATTCCAAAGGATTCAGTCTCCCTCAGCAAAACTGCTAAGAGCGCCGTGCAGAGCGCGAATTCCGTAGCTTCGGCGACGATCTCCAGGGAAAAAAATTTGCACTCGTAAACTGAATGACGCTGCCGTGGACGAACCCAGGACCTTCAGAGCGAGAGGCAAACGGATTAACCACTAATCCACCTGAAGACCCACCCCTCCCCCTCCTTGGAATTTCTATAAACGATATTTTATTGTTAGTTTAACTTTATTTTTTTAAGCGCTTGAAAAATCAATTAGTCAGTTGCCGTCTCCAGAGATTAGATGCAATGGATCTCCAGCACACGCTGTCTTTTTTCTTTTTTTTTTACAACACTCTCAGATTGCTGTTTGTCCATCTCTTGATGCTGTTCTGCAACTTGTAACGTTGTCTACCTTTTGTTCTCTTGCGCTCAACTTTCCCCTCCAGTTTGCTTTTTTAAAAGCGTATTATGTACTTTAACGTAGGCAAAATATTGCAATTGTCAATTATTTCAATTCTGTATTTCTTTCAACAATTCTCTTTTTTTTTGTGTGTGTGTGTGTGTGTGTGTGTGTGTGTGGTCTTTTTAGAATATCAGTGTAGGACTATTTTTGTTTCAGTCAAATATTACGTATTCTTCTGTACATACGTATTTCCATACATTTAGTTTTCCGCATCCTATTTTGTTTACGTTCGGTTCACAGTTTGTTTTCTCAGAAATCCTAGCGAGGGGAGAAGAAGCCAAAGAGAAAACCTAATTATACTAATACTTCATTTGTAATTTCGTCATTCCCTTGTGGGATGCCATGTTTCGTTATTTTGAAGCTCCACCCCGGCTCTTGCCAGGGTCTGCAATATAGCCAGGCCATAAATATGGTCTAATGGTTGAACGCGGTTTCCAGGACCTTTATGCGGGTGATCCTTATCCACATGGTGGCACTTTGTGTCATCGGGTGTTTATCGCTTTTGTAATGCCCTAGTGGGGTAAAATGTACTACTTACAGCAGTTTATATACAAATATACACACACACACATATATATATATATATATATATATATATATATATATATATATATATATATATATATATACATATATATCTTGTCATTCCCTTGTGGGATGCAATTTTATGTATAATGAAGCCCACACCCTAAATATAGCCGGGCCGGAAATATGGACTAACGGCTGAACGGGGTTTCCGAGGACCTCTCCACGGGTGACCCTCATTCGCATGGTGGCACTTTGTGTCACCGGGTGTATATCGCTTGTAAGATGTCCTGGTGGGTACAACTTACATACATATACCTCCATATACTAACCACGTAAATTTTAATCGTTATAATCAGTTTGAAGCGAACTAGAGAAACAAAACTCACACAAATGCAGTTTCAATCCGCCTCCTATCTACTTCGGCTGTAAACTTTGTAGTGTTGGAGGGCTGGCTTTTGAACATTGTGAAGGGATCTTCTTGTAAACCCTGGCATTCCTTGTGTTGTTGTCTCAGTTGCTGCTTTGTCAAAATTTGAAGAAGAGAGTGATATTTTTAACAATATATAAGGTCAAAACACTCTTACACAAAAGAAAGGGAAACATGGCAAGCTTCGTACACTGAGATAGGGTGACATAGGTACATTTTAAATACATTCTTTGTAAGCAGTTTGAGGTTTTCAAACAGCGGATCAACATCATGGCACACGGGTAGTAACCCATAAATGCTCTGTTCTTCTTCTAACTCATGTCTGAGTCCCAAGAAGCTCAGCACAGTGCACAGGATCTGTAGCACCAACAAGAATCCTGAAATACTTTGGGTAAATCTTTAACTACAAATTGTGCTCGAGCAGCACCGTTAGGCTACTCTTTTCGATTTCCAACACTGAAAGCAGTGGAAAGGTATAGAGCCCACACAATCTTAATTGCATGATGTGGACATCTGGCCAATGAACAAGCAACTGTAACATCGAGCTGAGTCCCTGTACATGTGGATATACAGAAGAATATGTGGTATTTAACGGAAACAGAAACAATCAAATTCAGAGTATCTGGAGATACTGCGAATTTAAAATAGGGCTCCTGTAGAAATAACATGAGACATTTTAACCGTGTTAACAATCATTTTTTTAAAGGGGGAGGGGGGGGGGGTATCCGTTCTATGACACTGTGGAACCAACCTAAGCATTTTCGAGCTATTTGATTTCATTCAGCAGTTTCAAGTTCAATAGTTTGCCAGTGCCCACAGTAGTGTGGGATCACGATACCGTTTCTGAAATTACCGAACAGCGGTCTGCTGACAAATCATCTGCAGCTGTATTCAAACCGGGTAGCTCAGAATTATAAAGCGCGTAGTCTGAAACGCACAATATAAACTGTGAGGGAGGCTAAGCACGCTAAATGAATGACATTTTGCAATGAAATAGGGTGCGAAAAATCCCTCACAAAATATGCCGGAATTAAAGATGGACAGTTTGCTGGTCTTATGATCTGACGAAGATAAAGGTTAGGCAACCCTGCTCAGATTTCTCGAGCAAACGAAAAAGACAGACAGAGACGAGAAGAAGCAGATGAAACAAACTGAATAGGATGAAGAAGATGACACGTTGTACATCTCTGTTGCAAACATCAGAGCTATACTGAAGACCTGTTGCGACACAGCCCCAGGGCCCGATGGCATCAGATGCAGTGACTTTAAATGCCTGAAGGAAACAGACACAATAGAACTATCTAGGACATTTAACGAGAGCATTACAAGTGTCATTGTTCCCGATGACTGGCTTCACAGTTACCTCAGTCCCGTTCTTAAGCCTGTGATAGAAATGAAAAGGTAAACAGCTATAGAATGATCACACTTCAGAAAACACTAGGAAAACTCATGGAGAAAATCGTGGCCAAAAAGTTGACCCAAAATTTAGTCAAGTGGTCTTTTGACACTTACACTAGTTGGGTACCGCCCGGGAAGAGATATCTGGTGCAATGCTGCAGTATTTGACTACGACACGTATGAGTTCTTCCAAGCAGGAATGAAAACTGCTGCCACCGCCACTGACTTAGAAGACGCGTACAAGAGCGTTCCATACACCATGCTCATCAGAATGACGATGGATATGCAAACAGAGACAAAATGGCTCAACTGGATCGCAGCAGCGCTCTTCGAAAGAAGTGTCAATGAGATGCGGTACGCAGGCATAGAAACTTTAACGCGTCCTAATAGGCTTGACCCAGTGATCAACATTGTCTCCCATGTTTGTGTGTGTGTGTGTGTATGTGTGTGTGTGTGTAAACATCATAAGTCACCAGTGCACAGATAATAGGTCGGGGCAGAACGATATCGTTCGTAGACGATATCCTTGTGTACCGAACAGGAAACAACAGGTATGAAATTACAACCCTACAACATGAATTAGATCAACCCAGTGAATGGTGCCTCAAATCAAGTGCACAGATAAACCCGGCGAAGGCTTCCTCAACATGGAGCTCCTTGAATACCCACATTGTCAATACACCTACGCCAGTCGTGAGCATGTGCGGTATAGAGATGGATAGAACCACTCACTGCACAACGCTATCAATGATATAACGGGGATGTTTCTGAAAAAGAGGCTTCTATTGAATGGCCGAGGCAGAACGTCTAATCAAGCAAGTTTGTTACCTAGACGAGATCAGTCGCGGAAAAGAATCTACGGATACACCAGTAGACCTGCATGACTTTTCTAAGGTTGTCATAACATTTGGGAGGTACTACAGGAATCAGATACCTGCCAATGTAGTCGACGAGATTAGAGCACTAATTGATCAGCATTCACACCCAGAAGACGTTGTCATTTACACAGTGCATCCGTAAAGCGCGGAGCAAGATCTGCATAGGCATACATAGCACAAAGGATGGGGAAAACAAAAACAAAAAAATATAAAAGAGGATAGCGGTGTTTACCAGACAACTACGTCAAGCATAGCCATGTAGATAGTTGCTGCTTCCAGCACATTTGCATGGGTGGCAGAACAAGCGACCACGGTAATTGTTTCAGACTTTATGGACATGCTTCAGAAAATCCCACAGGGAGTCTACGCTCCGAAAGGTTAGAAAGCATTTGGAAGTCACAGTTAGCCTCATTATCTGGATTTACACACCTTGGTACGCAAAAAAAAATGGTGATGAGAGAGCTGACCAGCTGGCAAGTAATGCACCAATGCAAACGGGAAGAAGTATGGAAAGAGCTGATATTATCAACGCTATACAGACTAGGTTGGAAATAACGGCGAATCTCTGACGCTAACACGAATGCGTGACCGAGGAGTTCAGCTTGGTGAAGCACGTCTCCGTCGTCTTTGATGTCAAGAAGAGGATACCATAACCAACTCCTCATGGGAACAATCAGTAGAGAGGAGCAGCTGCTGCATCAGAGGACTGAGCACGCATGGGATCGTGATAACATAACATACATGTGAGGGATCGAAAAATCCACCTCCGATTGGCTGGTAGAAATATACAAACTACCACCAAAGCACACTAATCATTGCTTGCGTCATTCAGTGCTCACTGCAACCAACATACGGTCGCATTTGTTCAGTGGTTCACGAACCGCGTACGAATAAAATATGGACACTGGCATTGCCTGTTCCTCCAGCTGTAAAATTCGTGGCGTGATTCGTTTTTATCGGCTTTTTCTTTTAAACATACACTTTTAATTAGATTCAGTATGTACATTCATTTCCTTTAAAAAAAATTACATATACATTTTTCGGGATTAGAAGTATATTACATTCTCTATTGCCTTTCTTGTGCACCATCCCTCAGCCATTCTAGTGACACACAGTAAACTTCCGGTCAAAATGGGCGCCAGGCACGGTCACTGTTTCGTGTAGAGGCAAATTTCTTGCTTTTGTCAGAAGGTGGCCGTTGCATTTTTGATAGCGCCATGCAATGGCGAAGGATAGAACGACTTGGCTTGAGTTGGTTGAAGGCCTATGCTCTATTGGGAGATAGAAAGGCAGAAGAAAAAGGAAACCGTTAAAAAAAAATTTTTCCCAAACTGGATTCAAACCTCAGAACCTCGGCCCGGCAAAACAGGTGTCTGGTCATTGAGCTATAAAGAATTCAGGCTTCGTATATAGTATTTTAGCAGATGAATCTAATGTTATGTACTCACCTCACGAAATGTCTTCAGATTGATGTATATGTCAGTGCTATAATTTGTCTTTGGCGGTAGTAATACATTTTCGCCAGGAATTATCCAGTCGCTTTTATCTTGTTGCTGAGTAATGTGGCTCCATTTTTCTACAAACATGGGCGGCGCTAAATTCCTTCTGATCGATAAAATCATGTGTATTACTGAACAAAAACACCTACATATAATAAAAAAAATATACACATACGCTCTCACACTCATGCAAATATCATAAGTATGATTACAGATGTAATGGAGCATCGATAAAGATCACAACTGTATCATCATCATTAAAAAGCAGCTCCTACAGAGAACGTGCTCCAATAAGGCCCCGACCTATATATATATAAACTGTAGATTCAGAGAATGGGGCGTGGCCTGTCACCGTAGTATTGGCGGTGCCCTTATGTGATTAATATTGATCGCATGTGCAACTGCTGATCTGTTGGTAATATCTGCTACCGTCGATGATGAACTGCATTTCTAATGTCAAACTGTTTGTGTTAGCACTTCTGATAGCTACCGTTTTAATGCACGTGTATGCTAGTGCATATGCTGAGACAGCAGTCTGTCAATCTTTCCACAACTGTGATGAACATTCTGTGTGTTTTTCGTTGGCACAGGAGCGGAGCAACAATGAGGTGACCTATAAAAGTGTCTGGTATATATATATATATATTATATAAGCACGAAAGTTTTCAGACCTCATGCATGGGCTGCTAAGTGTGCCTCTAAAATACTTTGTGCATCTTCGTGTTGGAAAGGTCATGGCTGGTACCATGACCTTCGTTACTCTTTCTAAGCCATTGCGACGTTTGCTCAAGCACAAATATTTCAGTACCGAAGACAAGACGCTGCTTATAAGCCAGATCTTTTAGAATGTAAATATTTCTTTTCTTTGTGCTCCGTTCTAAACATCTTTATGCAGCATTTTCAACTCTTCTTTAACGATTACCACCACTGGTGAAAGATTCAATGTTACGCGAAACAACATGTGTAACGTTGCGACAATTTGGAATTAAGTGTGTATTTCGACAAGAAGGCTGTGAGCTGTATACAACCACAGTGCAACGGGAACATGGGGCACATCATCTACACATCAGACATTAGCCGTAGGAGACGGAACATCTATGGGTATGACTGTAGGACGTGATGTCGATTCTTACATCAGTCATCAGTATGTGACGTTGTACACTCATTCTAGCATTTGTTGTTTTTACTAGGCAATCTTTCTTTCAATAGTCTGTCAGTGCTCTCTAAATGATTCGATGCATACTTTTGTTTTATAAAAATCTATTTAAATTGGCTTGCCATCATTTTACCTACAGCTGACATCTAACTCCAGAATGCTACGGTAACATAAAACCATGTCCATAAATCCTAAACCACAGACAGAAACTGTTTTTAGATATTTTTTGTCATGTTCTTTTCTGTCAGAAACTGTTTTTAGCAGGATATAATTTTATAAACTGCCTTACCATCTGAAGACATATTTTGATTGCTTCAGTGTTAAATGATTTCTACAGAATTGTTGATTAATTGAAATGGATATTCTGGGTGGCATTGTGTCAATAAATATGTTTATTTAGTATGACCTTACTATCTGGTTAAGTTAATTGGTATCTGTTTGAACTGCTTGTTTTGATAAAGCCTTTTACTCGTTGATTTCTACGAGTTCAATTATGAATGTATGGAACCTCGAGAATTCACAAGTTTGTTTAGAAAAATATATACTTATTCAATCATTTTCGGGGGGGGGGGGGTTTACCCTTTTCTTTCTTTATCTGAGTTGTCAGATTGTATTGAATTTCATTCCATTCTTTGAACTCATGGACCAATAAATTTACCCTGAACAAAATTTTTTTTCGAGCCGTGTCAAACATCAATTTGGGAGGGATTATAGGGGATCTCCAGGCAAGGATACATTCCGCCAACAAGCTAACGACACTCTGCAATCGGCCATCCGTTCTAGGATTATGCGATAAAATACGGTGCAATGAAATCGACCCTCACGAATTTTACTCCTAACTTGTGACACATACCAGTATGTCTAACGTATATCAAATCTGCTATCTGTACATGAGAACATGCTCGTGTATTTTATCTAGCAAGTTGTTAAAGAAGGTTTTCAGTACTGACTATTTTTCGGACTTACTGACTATTTTTCGGACTTACTGAACATTTGTTGGACATACTGAGAGGCACATTAGCTACTTCAAAGTGGACTTATTATTATTTCTAGACTGTAGGTTCTAATCCAGAAACATTGACATGTCATTTCACTCACACTGTAAACAATATTAAATGTATCGAAAAGTAATACATTCATTACTACTACTACTTCTTTTTTTTTTCTTTTTAATATTATCATTATTATTATTGTCATTATTATTATTATTTTTATTAATATTACTATTTCATTCTTCTTCTTCCCCTTCTTCTTCTTCTTCCTTTCTTCTTCTTCTTTCTTCTTCTTCTTCTTCTTCTTCTTCTTCTTCTTCTTCTTCTTCTTCTTCTTCTTCTTCTTCTTCTTCTTCTTCTTCTTCTTCTTCTTCTTCTTCTTCTTCTTCTTCTTCTTCTTCTTCTTCTTCTTCTTCTTCTTCTTCTTCTTTTCTTCTTCTTTGTGTCCTCTTCTTCTTTGTTTCTTCTTCTTCTGTCTTTCTCTTCTTTTTTCTTCTTCTTCTTTTTTTTTTCTTCTTCCTCTTCTTCTTCTTTGTGTCGTCTTCTTCTTCTTCATCTCCTTTTTCTTCTTCTTCTTCTTTTCTTCTTCTTCTTCTTCTTCTTCTTCTTCTTCTTCTTCTTCTTTTTCTTCTTCTTCTTCTTCTTCTTCTTCTTCTTCTTCTTCTTTGCGTCGTCTTCTTCTTCTTCTTCTTTTCTTCTTCTTTCGTCTTTCTCTTCTAATTTTTTTCTTTTTCTTTTTCTTCTTTTTTTTTCGTCGTCTTCTTTTTCTTCTTCTTCTTCTTCTTCTTTTTCTTCTTTTTCTTCTTCTTCTTCTTCTTCTTCTTCTTCTTCTTCTTGTTCTTCTTTTTCTTCTTTTTTTGTGTCGTCTTCTTCTTCTTCTTTGTGTCGTCGTCTTCTTCTTCTGCTTCTTTGTGTCGTCTTCTTTTTCTTTGTGTCGTCTCTTCTTCTTCTTTTCTTCTTCTTCTTCTTCTTCTTCTTCTTCTTCTTCTTCTTCTTCTTCTTCTTCTTCTTCGTCTTCTTCTTCTTCTTCTTCTTCTTCTTAATCTTCTTCTTCTTCTTCTTCCTCTTCTTCTTCTTCTTCTTCTTCTTCTTCCTCTTCTTCTTCTTCTTCTTCTTCTTCTTCTTCTTCTTCTTCTTCTTCTTCTTCTTCTTCTTCTTCTTCTTCTTTTCCGAGCGTCTTTTTCCTAATTTTTCATTTCTTCTTCTTCTTCTACTGTCTCTGTCAATCTACAATTGGCCTTCTGTTTCCAGTTTGAAGACTCCATGTGCTCGCAGGTAGTCGTTTACTTTGGAAAATTAATAGGTTGCTAGAAGCTGAAGACGTGATCCAAATGAAGAGGCCATGGAAACCAAGGAAATCTACTCCCTGTTTAGTTTACCAACCTCATTATTTAGATTGTTAAGGACGACGCTCAAAGTTTAAAAGGGACCTAGTTGTTTTCCGCCGTACCGTGTTCAGAGTAGTGTTTCTAATTCTTGTAACATGATGATGATGAATAGTGATTATGTTGCGGATGATGATGTTGATGATCATTACAATGTGACGAGGATATAGGTAAAGCTTCCTTGTTTCCTTCATGTCCACGAGTATACATACCTCAATGAGAAAACAATTGCTAACACGACAACAGCCACAAGAATAACCAAGGATTTGAATATCATTGGTCGTCTGCCCATCTTTGGCCTCGAATTCTAAAGAAGAAATTGTTGTTGCTTGGTATCACAATGTATCAAGCTGAAAATGTTGTCTTATTTCTTCTTCTTCTTCTTAGCATTCACCGATTGTCATCTCTAGGAGGAAGTTCTCGTTGTTCGACCCCTTGTGGACGTGTAAACTTCCAAAGAGTTTAGCGTGCACATCCGTTTTCCGTATCTGGCTCATGTCTGTGCAGACTGTTCCTCTCTCAGACATAAGTGCTCCAAATTTAAAAGAAACCGCCATAATTAGTCGAATTCTACGACACGCATGTTAGGAAGCAGTGGGTACATACTCTACCCCCTCCCCCCCCCCTCCACCCCCGCCTTCCAACCACCCCCAAATTGGACCCGGAATCCACATGGAGATATAGTCTCAATGGAGATTCCAGAAACGAAATACAAAATAGCTGAAATTCTTTTTGTTCCCGTTTTTATTTTTGTTCTTCTTCTTCTTCTTCTTCTTCTTCTTCTTCTTCTTCTTCTTCTTCTTCTTCTTCTTCTTCTTCTTCTTCTTCTTCTTCTTCTTCTTCTTCTTCTTCTTCTTCTTCTTTTCTTCTTCTTCTTCTTCTTCTTCTTCTTCTTCTTCTTCTTCTTCTTCTTCTTCTTCTTCTTCTTCTTCTTCTTCTTCTTCTTCTTCTTCTTCTTCTTCTTCTTCTTCTTCTTCTTCTTCTTCTTCTTCTCCATCTTTTTCTTCTTCTCTTCTTCTTCGTCATCGTCTTCTTTTTCTTCTTTTACTTTCTCTTCTTCTTCTTCTTGTTCTTTTTCTTCTTTTTCTTCTTTTTCTTCTTCTTCTCCTTCTTCTTCTTCTTCTTCTTTTTCTTCTTCTTCTTCTTCTTCTTCTTCTTCTTCTTCTTCTTCTTCTTCTTCTTCTTCTTCTTCTTCTTCTTCTTCTTCTTCTTCTTCTTCTTCTTCTCCTCCTCCTCCTTCTCCATCTTATTCTTCTTCTTCTTCTTCTTCTTCGTCTTCGTCGTCTTCTTTTTCTTCTTTTTCTTTCTCTTCTTGTTCTTCTTGTTCTTTTTGTTCTTGTTCTTCTTCTTCTTCTTCTTCTTCTTCTTCTTCTTCTTCTTCTTCTTCTTCTTCTTCTTCTTCTTCTTCTTCTTCTTCTTCTTCTTCGTCTTCGTTGTCGTCGTCTTCTTTTTCTTCTTCTTCTTTTTTTCTTCTTCTCTTTCTTCTTCTTCTTCTTCTTTTTCTTCTTCTTCTTCTTTGTTTGCCGGCTGTAAGTTCCGGCGCAAAGTTCTGGTTGTTCTCCATTTTGACTTTGGCTTTGTGGCCGGCTCGAGTTTTGTGTTTACATCCCTTTTACTGGCTAATTTGTGTGCAGTTGGTTGTTCCTTGACGCTCGAGCTGATGCACTTTGACTTTGAAGGAAGCCCCCAATTATTTGACCCCTACGACTTGCTTGTTGGGGAGGCAGTCGGTCTATTCTTGCTTACTCTACAATGAGTCCTCAGAACCCACATCGGGAAACTGAAAAAATAGTAAGTGAAGAAAAGAAGCCTCTTTGTTAGCGTCGTTTCGTGCATATGATGCTAGATTGTTAATTAATAGATAGATAGGCATTCCTTGGGTGCTGTGGCAAACATTTAATCGACTGCCTTTACCTCTCATATGTCCTCGCACTGATATACAGTGTGTTAGTAAAGTTTTACCCCACTTGATAAGCAAAAAGAAAAAGAAATATTGGAAAAAGGACATAAAAAATCATTTTTAAAAACTGCTAAAAAGTTAATTTAATTAGTTACAAAAGATACTGCTATGATCTAATGCTGTCTTGAGGAAAGCTAGAATGCACCAATGACATATTTATTATAGCTTATTAAATAAATTTAAAACAGAATATTGTGGTTTCCATAATGGTAGACCTGAAAGTTCAGGGGCAATGGCAAACTATCGAACGTAAAATTTGCCTAAAAAACCCACAAAGGCCAAAATATTACTGGGGTTGATTCTTCAAAGACCCATAAAAGATAGGCAACTAAAAAGGCAATGAGCCAAAAGTCCTCGTAGAAATAACCCTTACATGTAAAACTAATGTGCATGCACAGTTCAGGTTCTGAAACAAGACTAAAGTCCACGAGTGGACCAGTGATCACAGCTTTCAGCCGGAGGTTACAGTTGTGAAAGAGAAGAAGAAGAATAAGAAGAAACTCCACAGGGGAGCATGTACAGCAGGAGTCTACCAATCATCTGTGGAAGTAATCTCTCGTCCACAAAGGTTTCGGCCCACGAGCTCCTAGATATTTCCAGGAAGTGGGCCCACCTGAGTTCATGAGCCTCAGTTTTGATTTTCTCCTGCTGCAAGTATTACCGAATGTTCTCGGACAGGACAAGACGAAACTGGTGACTTTGCAAAAGGTTCTGTGAGATACTGTATTTACATAGTCGCTGTGGTAGCATAATTAGAGAATAAACTTAAAACCTTTTCTGCATTGCATGTGAATGACTGCCACTTACGCCCGTCGCAGTCTGACCAGTCACTTTAGTTGCACGAATTCTCTGTTCGAGTTTGTGTATTTTTTTTTAATGACTCAGTAAATAAAATTAATTATGTCTACATTACCTTATATAACAGTGGTGGTTGTGGTGGTGGTGGTGGTGGTAGCAGTATTGTTGTTGTTATTGTTGTTCTTGTTGTAACAGCAATAGCATCAACAGTAGTAGTATTAGATTTTGCAACAAAATGTCTTGTTCAACTCCTATTGTTATCACTGGGATGTATAGTGTGTCAATTGTTTTCAATGCATACGTGAACTATACGCCATTATTCCTTTTTGTTCAGTCATTACTATTTATTTGAAAGTATTTTAAAAGAATTTCCTGACCACATTTTCTAATTTACAGTTAAGAAGAAAAGACTAATGTTATTATATCAATAATTGACGATATCTTATTCTTTAAAATAGTAGATTCATTACTATAGCACATAGGTAATTTGAATAGTTATTGCTGTTTAATTATATGCTTACTGATAAAGTCAATAACATATCCAAACCTCCAAGAATTAGATGAGAAGCACCACTTGCATATCAGCACGCTGACAATTAATACCATGAACCAACCACGATTTAATATCGACAAGACGAAATTTTGGATCAATACTGAACAACAATGGCGGCTGCACAAAAGGGATCAGAAAAAGATTAGCTTTAGCAAGGCCGGGATTAAACAGCATTCAAAGCCTATCGCAAAGCTGTTGTAATTGAGTTTAGGCAAAAATTCTCAGTCTTGTCTTGTCTTGTCCACAATTGCCTCACAGCGTAGTGGGGAGTCGCAGTTTTCTATCCTGGGCCAGGTGTGTTGCATGTGTTGTTGTTAGTCCGTGTTGCCTCAGGATCTCTGATATATTGTCTATCCATCGTACTCTCGGTCTGCCTCTTGCTCTAGGGCAGTAGTGCTGTTCGTTGTATGCTCGTAGAGGCAGTTGGTCGGTTTGCATTCGCATCAAGTGGCCAAACCACTCTATTTGTTGCTTCTTTATGTATTGCAGGCATGGAGTGGTTCCTACAATTGCTCTAATGTTCTCGTTTCGAACTCTGTCTCTCCTTGTGACATTGGCAGCCTTGCGTAAGCATCTCATTTCGCACGTCGTGATCTTTTTCTCCTGTGCTCTTGTTAGGGACCAGGTTTGGCATTGGTAGCAGAGGGTTGGTATAAACATGCAATTTATCAGTTGTCGTTTTAGTGCCATAGTGATGCTTGGGTGTTTTAGCAGTGGGGAGAGTTGGTAAGTTACTGCGTTCGCCTTTTGACATCTTGCCTCAAGTTCCCTATCAATTCTTCCATCATCTGTGAAGATGCTACCCAAATATTTAAATTGCTGCACTTGTTTGAGTTGTTCGTTGCTAACTTGAATAGTTAGTATATTATGTGTTCTACTTATTCTCAGTATATGCCTATTTCCCGTCGCAAATTATAGATGTGTACTGGACTAGTCCGTTAGTTAGTTGGGTTATCATCACTACACTCCGGACGCGTCCATAGGTGCTCAGATACTCCTCTCAGTATCAACCCCAGCGTCCGGTGGCTAATAGTATCAGTTCCTAATTGATTAACTAGTCTTCTGATATGCCTGGTGTGTGTCTTTTTTTTTTTTTTTTTTGGTTTTTTTTATTTTTTGTGTTGTTATTTTGCTATGCAGATCCTTATTCCATAGTCTATCATTCTGGCGAGTGATGTGAATTACCTGCCCCAAAATCCTGAATGAATCAGGGTAATCGACTATTACTCAGTAACTAAAGGGGAAAAAATCGTAGCTTTTGAACTAAAATGCTACGGAAAATTATCAGAGTATCGGGAACCAAGAAGAAGGGAAACGCGGACATGCTACTTGATCTGATCATGGAAGAAAACTGGCTCATAAACAGCATTCTGCTCGATAGATGGGGTATTTTACATATGTTAAGAGTTAAAAGCTGATGGAGGGCATAGATTCCGGAAAAAGAGGCAGCGGCAGATCTCTGCGATTGTGGACCCAAAACATTGAAGACGCATTGGCTATAAAAGCACATAAAGCTGCATAATCGGCTGAAAAAAGAAAGACTTTATGCGTGTAGTTAAAAGCGCGACGTTCTGTAAAGGAACTGCTGACTGATGATGATGATGATGATGCATATCAATACTGTGCTACCAGAGCTAAACTTGAACAGTATCCAAGACACAACTAAAACCTGTGAGATGAGATACTCCAGGAATGCCGCCAGCATAACCATCAGAAACCCAGTGATGAGATAGTTGCTGCATCGGAACACAGAAAACGAAATATTCGGACCGATGTATCAGGATGTTGATACGGACAACAAGTATCAAGTGGTTAATTTGCCCATTTTTCTTTAATTGAATTTTCACTCCCTGGCCTTGCCTTTTGGATTTTCTAATAATGCAAAAACGTTCACAGAATCAGTTTCGCACCGTCAACTGACTGTCCTTTTTCTTCATCTAAATATCATCTTAAGAAAGAGGATAGGGGCTTTTAAGCTGAAATGCTATAGAAAGATTCTCATAAAATCTTGGACAAAGAAGAGGAGAAATATTAACATCTTAAAAGATCTGAACATAAAGGAAGATTGGCTAATAAACAGCATCCTTTCTCGGTCATATCAAGCGCTACGACGGATTGAAAAAAAAATATATCAGAAGGCATGGTACCAGGAAGGAGGGGCAGGGGCCGACCGACACGAAGATGGGCACAGGATATAAGTGACTCCTTGAGTATGAAAGTACATGAGGCGGGAGAACTGGCGAGATACCAAATTTCTTTCAGGCAGACTGTGATGAGAGCGACGTTCTGCAAAGGACCTGCTACATGATGATGATGAGATATCGTCATGGCAGCATTTCATTAAAAGAAGGCCCGGCTCTCTAGCGTAGTTGGCTAAACCGGATTGCACGGTGAGCGGGTGACGAACTCCTTGTGGTCCGGGTTCACTCCCGGGGGTGGACAGAAAAGCCACATTTTCTCCCAGATTTACGGTATATACAATGGAATCAAGGCCGACAGGTTGCGATATCCATAATACCGAGCCTAAGGGTTAACAACTCATGGCTTCTGGATACTAAAACAAACAAACATTAAAAGAAGAATATTCTGTGCAATCTTTCTTTGCCAGTTGTGGTGAGAAAGATTCAAGATCTATATAAAGCCTATATGCCGATACACGGAAGGTAATCATGGACGGTTAGCCGGTTGTGGTGAGAAAGATTCAAGATCTATATAAAGCCGGTTGGTGAAGAATGCCATGGAAGGGGTGGTAATGTGGTTTTATTGACGTGTGATGAGAACAACTTGGATTGATAATTAATGTGTCTTGAAAGAAACTAACTCACAAAGAAAATTGATTACCCATATCATTCTTTGATGGTGTCATGAGAAGAAGCAAACCTGAGTATTTTTTTTTTTTTTTACGGTGGGAGAGTTGGAGGGAAAAGAAGAAGAGGGATACCAGAAGACGAGTTCTGCATAGGTTGACGACATGGCATGGAAGTTCATCTATGTCAGAACCGGCGAGATGTTGACCACATCAGCCCCCAAGTGCTATTTGGTCCATAAAATATAGGTCTGGTCCTAAGTACTCAAATTGCCTAAAGGCGTGGAAAAGGGTCATTTACTTTACTAGAAATATTAAAAAGAAATGGAGATCGATAAACAACATTTTGTATTGATAAAAGATGGGGGAACCACGCTTTGATGGACCGGCTGCTTGGGGTAGAATGTTCTGAAGTCTGAAGCCTGCAGATTCGAAGGTAATGAGTTCACGTGCTGACGAAGCGGGGTTTTTATTCCCCCTATACGCCCAATACGCCTGCAAGAGCGGAAAATGGCTCTTTTTTTTAACTAAACTTTATCTGATAGACGGGGAGTCGCCGTGACGGAGCGGCTAGACGCTCGCCTGCGGATCAGAAGGTCATAGGTTCGCTCCCTGGTGAAGCCTGACTTTTTCAAAAATGACCTTGGCTCCCACGTCGACCCAGCCTTGAGCGGGTACCGGTTGTAGTAACGGGAAGTGAAGGCGGCCGGTGTGATGCTGACGACATCACCCATAGTGTGCCGATTGGTTTTGCTCTATATGCCCTATAAGCCTGAAGGCGTGAAAAAGGGTCCTTTGCTTTTCTTTATCTGATAGAGCTAGCAAGCGTTGATCGTCAGTTTGATGGATTATTGAACCAACGAACAAAACATGAACAGCTGGCGAGACACAAATACACACATTTTCTCAGGAGGTAACACTTTATGATCAGGAGGACAGTTAAACACGTGTGAGAACTAAATAGTTCGAGGTTGTTAACTGAAGACCACCCCATCCCCCTCCCAACCTCCACCTAACGCACACTCTCTCATTCTCTCTCTCTCTCTCTTTCTCTGTCTCTCTTTCTGTCTCTCTCTGTCTCTCTCTCATTCTCTCTCTGCCTCTCTCTCTGTCTCTCTCTCTGTCTCTTTTTCTGTCTCTCTCTCTCTGTCTCTCTCTGTCTGTCTCTCTCTCTGTCTCTCTCTCATTCTCTCTCTCTGTCTCTCTCTCATTCTCTCTCTGTCTCTCTCTCTGTCTCTCATTCTCTCTCTGTCTCCCTCTCTCTCTCTCTGTCTCTCTCTCATTCTCTCTCTGTCTGTCTCTCTCTGTCTCTCTCTCTGTCTCTGTCTCATTCTCTCTCTCATTCTCTCTCTCATTCTCTCTCTCTCATTCTCTCTCTCATTTTCTCTCTCTCATTCTCTCTCTCTGTCTCTCTCTCTGTCTCTCTCTCTGTCTCTCTCTCATTCTCTCTCTTTCTGTCTCTCTCTCTCATTCTCTCTCTCATTCTCTCTCTCATTCTCTCTCTCATTCTCTCTCTGTCTCTCTCTCTCTGTCTCTCTCTCTCTCTGTCTGTCTCTCTCTCTCTCTCTCTCTCTCTCTCTCTCTCTCTCTCTCTCTCTCTCTCTCTCTCTAACGCTGAATAATCTCCATCTGATACATGAATATATAACACGACAAATATCGATCTGAGTGATTGGAGAAAACAGTGTTTACAAGCGGTAGCGATTTCAACATGTGCAATATAAATGCCCAGGAGCCGCGGTGAATGAGTGGATAGACCGTAGCTAGCCGGACTGGAGTAATATGGTTAGAACCTGTACGATGATGGATTTTTAAACTTTTTATTACAGTCTTCTTTGTTTGCATGTCTGAGGAAAACATTTCCTTGGATTTTCAAACTAAGCCTTTCAGCTAGAAATTAGCAAGTACATACGCTTTCTGGGTTAGAATCTATATGGTGCAAATATATATATTTAAAAAAAAAATAGTATATGGTTTAAAAATATCGCATGTCTATAAAGTAGTATGGGAGTAGCCGTGGCGGAGCGGCTAGGCGCTCGCCGCGGATCAAAAGGTTATGGGTTCGCTCCCTGGTGGAGCCGGACTTTAAAAAAAATGACCTTGGGTCCCATGTCGGCTCAGCCTTGAGTGGATACAGGTTGCAGTCCTGGGAAGTAAAGGCGGTTTATAATAAAGATTGGTTTATAAAATTTAGGTCTAGCCCTATAATTCCCTATAAGCCTAAAGGCGTGGAAAAAGGTCCTTTACTTTATAGAGTAGTATATATTTTCATGGGTATTGATTCGTGTGTTCACCATCGTGTTAGGAAAATTTCAAATGTTTAACAATGATGATATATTTTCATACTGATGTCCGTTTTTTTTTTTTTTTTTTTTTGAAAACATGTACATCTTTTTCGGGTTTCTTTTTCTTCTTCTTTGCGTTCGGTTTCGTATGCTCAGATCAGACCATCAGGTGGGTTGCCTCTATGAACTTGCATGTCAGCAGCAGGTCCTTCGTGGTTCCCTATAGCTTGCTCTGCACACTTTGCTCTTGAGGCCAGGTGTCTTTTCGAAGTTGTAGGTAGAGTACTGTCTTTTCTTTTCGGCGTTCTTCGTTCCGAGAGCATATGTCGGAGATGACAGCATTGAACCCCAGAGGGCCAATAGTTTCCGGTGTATATATTTTGTTAGAGTATCATCTTATCTATATTTTGTCGCTTTATTTCTACCCATATCCATCAATGCGTGTGAAAGAACGTCTCTTATTTGTTTGCTTATCTTCATTTGGTTTCTGTAGCTGTATGAGGAAAATTTAAAATGGGGCGAGTCCATCTAAAAACTATTCTCTGCTTTGTTTGTGTTTCTTCTTCTTCTTCTTCTTCTTCTTCTTCTTCTTCTTCTTCTTCTTCTTCTTCTTCTTCTTCTTCTTCTTCTTCTTCTTCTTCTTCTTCTTCTTCTTCTTCTTCTTCTTCTTCTTCTTCTTCTTCTTCTTCTTCTTCTTCTTCTTCTTCTGTTTCCCCCCTTCTCCTCTTAATTGTTCCTCTTTTTCCCCATCCTTCTCCTCTTCTTCTTCTTCTTCTTCTTCTTCTTCTTCTTCTTCTTCTTCTTCTTCTTCTTCTTCTTCTTCTTCTTCTTCTTCTTCTTCTTCTTCTTCTCTTTTTTTCCTCCTCCTTCTCTTCTTCGTCCTCCAGTTTATCCCCTTCAGATTGCTACCTAAAAAGTTTGAAAACGTGAAATCACAAGATTTCACTCTGGATGGCAGACCAATAAGTCCTGAAAGTTCGACACTATCAGAGTGAACACACACAAAAGTTTCAGTGCTACGGGAGAACAAAAACGACGAGCTCAGATACTTCGTTCAACTCCCAAAGAAGCTATAATTAGAGCAACTGCAACAGCTACACCAACCCGGCGTAACCTGAAGTCTTAAGCAGGAAATGAATGTGTATGATGTGCAGGTAGAAAGCTGACATTGGCAGGTTGCTAGGGTGTCGGTGGTTGCTTGTAACGAGTTGGCTTTGTTATATACTATATCACACTATTTTTCATGCGTCTCTCAATGTTATGCTCCAGTGTTTATCAGTGTCTGCTGCGGATCCGAATCCCGTGGATTTGGCGCTGAGAGAGCTATAAGTTTTTTTTTCTCTTTCCTTTTTTCACAAAACGACCTAACTTCCAGTTCGACCTAAACTTAAAAGGGCACTAGGTCAAGTCCTCGAAAGTAAATAAGACTGACTGAAATTTTACTACATCATCCACCAAGTGCCAATTTCTTTATAAAATATTTGTCTAGACCTATATACCCATGTGGGCGTCAAGGCGAATAAAAGGGTCCTTTACAACTCGTTCAACCGTAAACATTTAAGGTGCTATTGTTTACACACCAATGAATATGCTTGATAATGTGACTTACATATCTCTATATTACTTCTTCCAGAAAACGATCTTTAATTTCATTTGGCGAAATCATCTGTAATTCTTTTCTTTGAGTATCTGCCAGAACCTTTCGTCACTTCCCCTGCATCAATCTCACCATACTATGGCGATCCATCTGCTCCTTCAGACTGTACACGCTCTCCCACAAGGCCCTAACCACGTCTGACTTATCATGCATCAGTATTCCACCAAGTTAAGCAGGGCCAGCCAGTCTGTCCGCTTGTTCATTTCCCAACACACAGGCGTATCACGGTTTTAAAAAATCCAGACAATACTCCTCATCCTCATATATATATGGAGTCAGATTACCATAGTTGGATTGTCACACAAATGGCAGTTGCTCTGTCTAATCTGCCAAAACTCTCAGGACATAAACCGCTTCGATAGTGAAAGAGGGCATGCATGCAGAATCCGGTTGCTGTGCAAAGAAAGAAGACGCGACTGTCAACTCTTACTAGGTATGGTGAACGTAGAGATATTGAGTTGGCTTCTGCATCAGGGGAGGGGAGGGAACACGAATGATTCGGACCGAAGTACTAGGATGTCGATACGGACAAGTCATAATTTGCCTCTGTTTATTTGACTGTGTTTTCACTCGCTGTTCTTGTCTTCTCAAATTTCAAACAATGCAGTCTCGTCCACAGAACCAGTTTCGCAATGTCAACTGTCAGTCTATTGTTTTTACTGTCTATTTTCTTTATCTGCACATCCTCTTAACAACATTTCACAACCTGAATAATATTCCATGCTATTTTTCTTAGTCAACTGTGTTAAGGAAGAGAATTCTTTAAATCTGTGTACATCAAATATTCTGATATATGGAAGCGAGTACATTATTTTAACACCTCGTTCTATTTACCTTCATAAATCTGCCCAGCCTTGAGGGAGCGCATGGCGGTACAGGTAGGACTGGCCCTCGCGTTGGCCCTTATCCTGGTTTGGTCCACAATATCCGTTAACACTTTTAGGACTTTATTATGGCGCCAGTTGTACCTTCCATAGCCTTAGGCTTTTCTGATCGTGGACAATACGTGCTCGAGCGTCTGCTTAGCTCTGCACAAAAGACATGTCGGGTCAGTAGTCGCAAGTCACTTAACCATGTTGACACCAGACGGTAAAACATCGTACGCAGATCTTGAGAAAAAGTTCAGCCGCAGAGGGGCCATTCGCCAGAACTCACCCCATGTGAGTATTCGTCTCAAGGAGCTCTCGAGGCCGATCCGTTGGCTTTGCTGCGATTGCTTGGCTGCTTTTTGAGCTCGAGTCTCACATATTGTCAATAACCCAACGCCAACTGTAACTCTGAGCTCAGAGTTTGTGGAAAGAACAAAGGCTATAAGATACCCGGTAATACGATTTGTTCGCAGCTTGGCTTATATGAGCACACAGACCAGGTGATAATAAAAGCCAAGCGGGGCTTGAGAGCAATGAGAGTGATGGCTGCAGTGAGAAGTGACCAGGGATCTAGTGAAGAGCCTAGTGCAGTGAGAAGTGACCAGGAATCTGGTAAAGAGATTAGTGCAGTGAGAAGTGACTAAGGATCTGGTGAAGAGATTAGTGCAGTGAGAAGTGACCACGGATCTGGTGAAGAGATTAGTGCAGTGAGAAGTGACCAAGGATCTGGTGAAGAGATTAGTTCAGTGAGAAGTGACCTGGAATCTGGTGAAGAGATTAGTGCAGTGAGAAGCGACCAAGGATCTGGTTAAGAGATTAGTTCAGTGAGAAGTGACCTGGAATCTGGTGAAGGGAGAAGTGCAATGAGAAGTGACCAAGGATCTGGTAAAGAGTTTAGTGCAGTCAGAAGTGACCAAGGATCTGGTGAAGAGATTAGTGCAGTGAGAAGTGACCTGGAATCTGGTGAAGAGATTAGTGCAGTGAGAAGTGACCAAGGATCTGGTGAAGAGGTTAGTGCAGTGAGAAGTGACCAAGGATCTGGTGAAGAGATTAGTTCAGTGAGAAGTGACCTGGAATCTGGTGAAGGGAGAAGTGCAATGAGAAGTGACCAAGGATCGTGTGAAGAGAGATGTGCAGTGAGAAGTGACCAGGAATCTACTGAAGAGAGATGTGCAGTCAGAAGTGGCCAGGAATCTGGGGAAGAAAACAGTGCAGTGAGAAGTGACCAGGGATCTGGTGACGAGAGTAGTGCAGCGAGAAGTGTCAAGGAATTTGGTAAAGAGAGTAGTACAATAAGAAGTGTCCAGGAATCTGGTGAAGAGAGTAGTACAATGAGAAGTGTCCAGGAATCTGACCGAAGCTCAACACTTAGAATATGGGCGAGACGGACATACAGTCAGATTAATAGTGGTACTATCATAATTGAAACATTTGAAGTGCTTCTGAAGGTGGGAACGGTGCGCTTATAGAAATGTTAAAAGTGCTACGATGTCGCTTCTCAATTCCTAGCATTAACACTCTGTCCTGTCATTTCTTGTCCCCATGATTGAAATAAGGTACTGTATCCTTCTTCTCCTTCTTCTAGCATTATTCCCCACTAGACACTAGTCGTTAACAAGAGCTGAGTTGAGTTGATTCAAGATCCGATATCACAGCACTCGGGGTATTCCCAGTTAAAAGTTCTGATACTAATGGTGCCAGCTGCATTTTGTTTAAACGTCCGCCTCGCCTTTCCTCTGAGCCTCGAGCATCTGCCAGAACCTCTTGTCACTTCCCCCTGCATCAATCTCACCAGACTGGTGATCAGTTTGCTCCTGCGAACTGTAAACGCTCTCCCACAAGGTAATAACCACGACTGTCTTATCATGCACCAGTATTCCGCCAAGTTGTGCGGAGTCAGCCAGTCTGTCCGACTGTTTACATCCCAACACACCGGCGTCTCCCGGTGAAAAAAGTTTAGACAATACTCACGCGTGTCCGCCACAGCGAGGCTTGTCACTCTGCACGAAGCAAGCCTGTCCTGACATTCCTCAGCATGCTTTCTGAATCAGTTACAATCACAGTATGTGTGTGTGTCGTGTTTTCTAATCGTAAACCAGTCGTCCTATTCTTCGTTATCGAATGCTGTTCTTTCCTCACATTCCACCCTTGATCCAATTATTCCTTATGTGTCTTTGATCCCAGTCCAGCGATCTTCCTCAGCATGTTCAATGAGTCACCTAGACAACATGCCCGAGTCAAGAAATAACTGTTTTCATTATAATCAAACTGCTCACCAACCAACTGTCTTCAATCTACAATATCGCTATGGGAGTAATTTTTACACATACAACCGTAAAATTCTCTACTCCTCAAAAAAATAACATGTATATGTAAAAGCGAACAACTGTATAAAAACATTGTGAAACAAAACTATTCTTATCCTTCTCGCTGATGAGAACCACTTGGGTTAGCAATGCTTTATTCGAATGATAGTGATCTGCGCATTATCCTGTCTACGTCGTTCGAACACTATGTCTACAGTAAGAACTAGCCCTGTGTCAGAATTAACCTTAGTAGAAGCACAGCGAACACTTGAATTACCATTCTCTGGCTTTAGTGCGCTCTAGCGCAGTAAACCTGTCATCCGGGTGAACGCCTGTTTTGTTGGCACCTTTCCATTTTTCCAGAAACCAGTACTGTGGGACTGCCAAGGGTTCCCGTGGAGACAATGGCCGATAGTTTCTGTCTGAGGACTTGACTAAAACAAGACCAAACACACACGCGCGCGCGCGCGCACACCCGCACACGCACACATACAGAGAGAGAGAGAGAGACACACACACACACACACACACACATATTGCTGATTAAGAAGTCTGGCGATCTATCTGGCAAACCTTGACACCCCCAGGGTAGCAGAGAATGGACATCAGAGAGCATTTAAGAGGGAAGCAATTCGTTATTTCATAAATGTAATACATAGTTAAACTAGTTGTTTCCCCTACTTAATGTATTTATTGATTAACCCTTTATTGTGCCATTTTTGCGGTGTAGGCTGGTTGGGGGGTGGGGGGGGGGGGGTCTTTGAGCATGAGAATTCACGACCGCATAGTTAGTGCTGTCGCCACGACTGTGCAGGTGAGGACTGTATTTGATAGACAAAGCACTGAATGAAAAGAGGATTTGCTGCAGTAGGTGCCTAGATGCTTTCATGTCGGCCTGAAGGTCATGGACTAGAATCCATACCTGCCGGAATGGCTGGCTAGATGGGGCGATGACACCTGCACCCAAGTGGACCCGGCCAAAGGTGGATAGCAAAGGCTGCTAGTATGTGGTTGACCACGTCAAAGACCAAGAGCCGATTGTCTATAAAAAACATGAATGAAGCATCGTATGTCTGATGCGCTATTTGCTTGAAAATGGTCTTTGAGCTTTTATTTGTCTCACATTGTGGACTGCAGATGATTTTTTTAACTGACTATATTTACTTCCAGATTGTGCTCCCATTGACATGATGAGCTCTGTCTTCAGCGGTCCTAATCATCATCATGTGCGAAGGCGCTCATGTTTCTCTACAGGTCTAGGTCCTGGATCTTTAGAATCAGCCCCACTAATGATTGTCTACCACGCCGTCGCTTCAGGCCGTCAAACATCGTCTCTTCTGGTCTACCCCTGACTCTTCTACTTCTCGTCTCCACGATAGCTATCGGGACGCTAGCAATACAGATTTAGACGCTGTCAACTCCATATGAAGCTCCTGTCGTAAGGTCATAACCTGTCCAGATCTGGCCAACCACGGAAATTGCTCCAGTCGAGGCGCAGAGAGGCCCCAGCACCCGCCTCTACCAGAAGCAGCACCAACCTGGATTCCACACAGAAATCATGCAGTGTTCACGCTGCAATAGAGCGTGTCTCACCTTCGCGACCTGCCGCAACAGCCCATCTTGCAGGTACTGCTCAAAGCAGCACGAATTCAAGAATTGCCCCCTGGCAAAACTAGACACCGACTTAAAAAATCTGAACAACAACAGAAGGTGCTCGAACTGCACAGGCGCTCACAGTGCGAGGTCTCTGGGCTGCCTGTACCTCAAAGAGATGAAGTTAGCGGTGACTACTGCCGACGCCAGAAACACGCAAATGTACTGCGCGCCCAGGGCAACCAGATCGCCAGCAACATACCAACCGAGAAGCCAGCCTGTCCATCCATCAAAAGTCAGGACACCTGAGAAGGCGAACGCATACACCAAAGACTCCGATCTTATACGGGCGACATCGGAACTCCACCGCTGCCACCGCTGAAAGAACCGAGACGCTCGACCTCACCTCCCTAATGCCTGGAGAAATTAAAGTCATTAAAGAAGACAGGCTGGCACAGGTTAAGTCACAGACTCAAGGTCAGTTCGACAAGCAGACTGGAATTATCGAGTCACTACGCGTCACCCAGGCAGCTGAGGAAACAGGCAGACAGGAGGAGAGAGAGAAGAGGAAAAAGAGCGGAACGAGCTGAAAGAGGCGCAAGAGGCAGCCTACATAGAAGTCACCCGCCTAGTGCAGGCAAAATCAGAAGAAGAAGCAGCCGAGACAGCAGCCTGAACAGAGCGCCCTATTACAGAAATAAAGAGAGGCAGCCAGTATAGCAGTAAAAAAATAAACAAGTGTCAGCAGGGCTGTCAAATGCACCTACACAAACAAATCAACGCAGAAAGCAGAAAAAGGCACAGCCACTGAAGAACGAGTAATGAAGCATCAGACACAGCTGACAGAACCCACCAAAAGCTTAGACCAAAGCACCGAAACACGCAAAGAAGACCAAGTTTTGGAGAACCCAGAAGCGGGTACCCAAAGCCGACTAAGTGATGCAGATGTGGAGGAAATTCGCCGACGACTGAATGAGGAAAAGTTCTCTCACAAGTTGGAGGTGAATGGTAACTGAGTCTTTTCAGTGTATGACATGGAAGCGCGGAATAATGAGGAGGAAGGCTTACCGCCGGAAGAAAGCGAGACCAGCCGTTATCGATAATTCCTTTTTAATAAAGAATTGAGAACAGTAAGGAAACGACTGATCAAGCAGGAAGCACAAGACAAGGCGCTGAGCCAGAACTGCACGACGCCACAGAGACCCAGACAAAACCACCAAGGCAGCAGAAGCCCATCACAAGAGATCCAACCCAACCCGTTTCAGGCCGCCCAAGGCGCAAATGACGGTCCTTTTCAGGGCATTATATTCCCTTTCCAAATGTAGTTAATCAAAAACCGCCAAACCCGACACGGCAGACACCAAAGGAGCCAGCTCGCCACCTAATGAAACAGTTGAGATGCCGCACGCAGAAAATACCAGCACCATACCAACAGGAGTTTCCCCCTCCCAACCTCCACTCCCCCCCCCCCCCTCCCCGTCTCACCCGTTCCATGCCAACCCAGGAAAAACTGATTCATTTCCACACTGCAGAAGATAGCCAAACAAAAACCGCCAATATGCGCCCAGCCAGACCACGCAGACATGTTGAAGCAAGGAAACAAAAATTGGGCTAAATTCTTTTAGCCACATAGAAACTTAATTTAAGGCTAAGATAGGCAAGAACCAGTCCTCAATATAGCAGGCCCACGGGTGGCTTGAAGAGAATTAAGCTTAAATTGTTGTTCTACAATTTGATTCCGATTCCGATGACTGTCCATTTTGGCTTTCAGACCGAACCTATAGGAGACCGACCCAGCTGTTGTTGCTCTGCACATTGGGCTAGACAGCGTGGGTACGGGCGACTGCAGGGAAAGACCGGTTGCCTGGCTGATTTCATGATGTTGGTGCGTTTTCTATAGTTAGCCTTGAATTCGTCTCTAGTAGACTGTGTTGGGATATGTCAGTGCGTATTATCGCCTGGAGCTAATTCATTTTATTAGTGAAGTGCTTGGCACGTTGAGGATTGTAAATGTTGTATTATTTGTGAGCAACGCTTAGAAGTGTCTTTTGTTCAGTGAAATAAACAGATGTTGAATGAGGTAATCATAGTTCCACTTGTTTTTTGGTTATTTTGGGACTTGTGGTTAGTTTACCTAGTTTATTTGTTGCTTTGCTAATTAGATTTAACACAGAATTCTCGTGTCTGGACTCAAATATTTATGTTTCTAGTCCCCGCCTAACGAACCTTTTTGGTAATTTAAGGCCTTTTCGCTTCTAGTACAGGTGGCATCGTCGGGCAGTATTGGTGACCATGATTTGTTTGTCTAGTTAGTTCAGGTTATTAGAGTGATTTAGATTTTAGATTGGTTTTGAATTGCCCCCTGTTGGGGTTTCCTTATCGCAAACTTTCGGCGTGTGCTTAGTTAGATGTTACATCATTTTGTTCAAAGATTAGTAGCGTTGTTTAGTGGTTTAATTTGCCAAGTCTAGTCGGCGCAGATTATCATGTTGATTCACCTTTCACTTTGGTTCCGAACTTGTGTAGTTGCGGCCTGTGTAGTTAATGGTGTGTGACTAGATGTTAACAGTATTGTTACAGTGGGAGTGGTCCGTGTCTATTGTTGACTATGAGTGGTTTTTGTTCATTGTCCACGGAGTGGCTTGTATACTTTTCGACCTGAGCTTGGGGTCAGTTTATTTGTTATTCAGTCTCTGCATCAAGGTTTAACTGTAGGTTTGTTCATATATTAGAGAGCCTTGTGTAAAGTATACCAACCGAGCCAGTTTCGCAATAAAGTTTTTTAACATTGCTGTGACCACAATGTCAATCAGTAGGCTTCGGTCTAGGTAATTCCCGTTGTCTATTGTAGTAAGAGGTAATTGCGGAATGTCTCTCGAATGCCAAGCGGCCAAGAGAATTGTAATAGGGGTGAATTTCCTTCGATGGCCATGCGGCCAAGACGGTGGTTGAATTATTCTTGATGGCCGGGCGGCCGAGGCAGTGGCAAGAGTGCGATATGTCTTGTGGTTAGTGTGCCTTGTTTATGTGTTGCTTTGCTGATTCGATTTTACACAAAAGATCTCATGTCTGGGCTAGAATATTTCTTTCTAGTGCCCGCCTAACGACCTCTCTTGTTCTTTAATTTTAGGGCAAATTTACTTCTAGTACATTTAATTCTTCTCCTCCTCCTCTTTTTCTTCTTCCTCATCATGTATCTCCTCGTTTTCTCTTCTTAATTTTTTTCTCAACTTTTTCTCCTTCTAACCGACCTTCTTTTTCGTTGTCCCAGTCTTATTCCACGTCTACATCTTTGTTTCCCCGCTTGTTATTTTCTGCCCATCTTTTGTTTTTCTTTTAACTTTGCAACTGTTCGGCCATAATGTCAATGTCAATGTGTGTTTCTAAAGTTATTCAAATGCATCGGTTTTCTATGGACAATCGTTCGATGTTGTTTATCTGTTGATCACGAGAGCTCAAATGTTTTTAATAGCAAGGACAGTCCAATCGCTAATTCCTAGACTCAATAATATTGACTTGACCAGCGTGGACATATGATCGCCTCAGGACACTGCGAAACAACCTTAACGAGCATCTGTGCAGGTTGCCTGTTATAGTGTCTCCCGTCAAACTTCAAAAATCAGTAACTCAGTAACCGTTCGGTGTAAGTGGGTTTGTTTTTTTAATGAACATTAAGTTTGTAATTTACCTTTTTTTTCTAAACAAACATTGAGTTTGTATTTTACTTTTTTTTTCTAAACAAACATTTAGTTTGTATTTTTATCTTTTTTCAAACAAACATTTAGTTTGTATTTTACGTTTTTCATGTTTTTGTTTTTAATTGTAAACAAACAATTAGTTTGTATTTTACCTTTTTATTTTCTTAACAAACATTTAGTTTGTATTTTACCTTTTTTTTTTTTTTTTTTGGTGTGCGTATATGTGTGTGCTTTTGCGGTGTATCAAAAAACTGACACCGATTCCAAGCAAACAATCGGCATGTTGACATGCAACTTGCTTAAATTGCGTAGAGGAAAGTTTGCAAAACATCTGATTGTTTCGGTATCTCTGGCATAAGTCTCCAGTGCGTTGCAAATCTTTCATTAAGGGAGGAATAGGCTGTCAATAATCACCACGCATTGCTGCACATGTGAACTGATTTCCAGACAATCTCCGTACATGTGTCAGTTACTGTATATTCTATTTTGCAGGGGTATAGAAATTATTAGTCAAACAAAAATCAAAGAAATTCCCCGCTTCAAGAAAACAGCAGCATCTGCGCAATTGAAGTCATGGGAAATCTAAGGCTACACGCAAAAATCCGTGTTGACCCTTACAGAAGATTTCGAGATACCAGTTGTGTAGCGGCATGATTTTGGCAATGAACTGGGTGTACAAATAACAGAACATGTCGTGAATTCTGGCCCAGCGAGCCAGCTTCATACTGAAAGTTATAAGAAACTAAAAAATAACTTTTAAAAATATTTTTTTAAATCAAACTGCCTATCGGTATAAATCAAGGAAACGATCATAAAAAAGAAGCTTGTTAGCTTGCTGGTCATGGAGTTGGAAGTTCATATCCTCCTCCGTCAGGCCAGATTTTTCAAACGGGACCTGGCTCTCACTCCAGTCAGCCTAACAAATTGTTCTAGAGAAAATGTTCGAGGAAAAAAATGGTGTCCCCACTGATACAGATCAAATCATCGAACTAGTGCTGAATAGTCTCAGAATAAATTAAATTACCATAGTGTGCCCAGTACGCCTCAGTGCGTGCAGCCGTGTCACTTATTTTATTTTCCAATTTGATGTAATTTCAGAAAGGTTTATTGCCAAGAATTTATAGTCTAATATAAAACCCTTGCAGAGAAACTACTAAAAGTTTCTGCAGTGTTATATTGATTTTTTCCCTTGATTCTAGTCCTAACCAACTAGATTCAAAATGAGAAAATGATTTGCTCTGTACAAACAGATTGCACTGCACTGGAGTTTCATTTTGAAGCTGTGCGAATCAATACCAGCAGAAAAAAAATAGTTATCACCTTTCTGTCGTCTTCTTCTTCTTCTTCTTCTTCTTCTTCTTCTTCTTCTTCTTCTTCTTCTTCTTCTTCTTCTTCTTCTTCTTCTTCTTCTTCACTTCCTCTTTTACCGCTTCGGGTGTATAGTGAAATGTAAGGTTCTGCTTCACGCTCTTCTAGCCGCTTCGACCATAGACACATTGTACTGGTGTAAATTTAGAGGTCCTTCCTTTAACACCGCCATATTCCAATACAGTTTGATCAGTCCGTATATATCTCGTTGTATTCTCTGTTCTGTAGCGATAATGAATCCATTGCCTGCTTGCGAGGAAGAAAAGGAGGAGGAGAAAAAGAATTAACGAAAAAGAAGAAAAGAAGAAGAAGAAGAAAAAGAAGAAGCAGAAGAAGAAGAAGAAGAAGAAGAAGAAGAAGAAGAAGAAGAAGAAGAAGAAGAAGAAGAAGAAGAAGAAGAAGAAGAAGAAGAAGAAGAAGAAGAAGAAGAAGAAGAAGAAGAAGAAGAAGAAGAAGAAGAAGAAGAAGAAGAAGAAAGAAGAAGAAGAAGAAGAAGAAGAAGAAGAAGAAGAAGAAGAAGAAGAAGAAGAGAGAAGAAGAAGAAGAAGAAGAAGAAGAAGAAGAAGAAGAAGAAAGAAAGGAAGAAGAAAAGAAAGAAAGAAAGAAAGAAAGAAAGAAAGAAAGAAAGAAAGAAAGAAAGAAAGAAAGAAAGAAAGAAAGAAAGAAAGAAAGAAAGAAAGAAAGAAAGAAAGAAAGAAAGATAAAGAAAGAAAGAAAGAAAGAAAGAAAAAGAAAGAAAGAAAAAGAAAGAAAGAAAGAAAGAAAGAAAGAAAGAAAGAAAGAAAGAAAGAAAGAAAGAAGAAAGAAAGAAAGAAAGAAAGAAAGAAAGAAAGAAAGAAAGAAAGAAAGAAAGAAAGAAAGAAAGAAAGAAAGAAAGATAAATATATAGAAAAAAAGAAAGAGAGAAAAGAAAGAAAGAAAGAAAGAAAGAAAGAAAGAAAGAAAGAAAGAAAGAAAGAAAGAAAGAAAGAAAGAAAGAAAGAAAGAAAGAAAGAAAGAAAGAAAGAAAGAAAGAAAGAAAGAAAGAAAGAAAGAAAGAAAGAAAGAAAGAAAGAAAGAAAGAAAGAAAGAAAGAAAGAAAGAAAGAAAGAAAGAAAGAAAGAAAGAAAGAAAGAAAGAAAGAACGAGGAGAGGAGGGAAGAAAGAAAGAAGAATATAAAATTATCTTTTTTTCTTTGTATTATCGCTTCTATTTTAATCAAACATATCTTCCAAGTATTTTGAACATCTTTGTAAGAGACCAGTTTTTCATGTTTCATAGTTGTATTCTTTAAAATGAGCCAGTCAGCTTGTATGCAACTACCCTTTGATCATATCCTTTTTTTTTTTTTTTGCTACTTATGTAAAGCTCAGTACATATCTTAAATTGTTTTGTCATTTATTTCTCCAGGGTTCAAAATCAGTTTAGGACGGGCTGAAGCCGTTTACTAATTTTCTAGAAGGCTCTGGAGCTTAAGTCTTGTTTATATGCCTAGTACTAATTTTATAACAGTTACTATGTTACATATTTTGGGGAAGGGGTGTAGAGAAGTTTCTCAGGATGCATAAAATGTGTATGATTTTGCTTTAGGTGTGTGTGGGGGGAGGGGGAGCGCGGGGTGCTGAGGTTCCGCGTACTGACGCTCCTGAAAAAGGGTATCAAGATTTTTGTTGGCAGAAATGTCAGAAAACGGAGGGTTAAAAAAAAAATGGGGGTGGGGGGGGGCGATGTCAAAAATGAAACAATGGTGCCAGTAGAGAGACAGAATATCCAATAACGACGGGCCTGGAAACGACTAACAAAATATTTTTTTTAACTGTAAAGAATCGATAGAAAGAGGCAGAGACGAGAAGAGAGGCATTGGAGAACATCGTTAAAGATCAACGGTAGAAGAGGCAGAGGTAGACCAATAGAGACGATGTCTGACGGCCTGAAGCAATGGCGCGGTGAACAGTGAACTGATTCAAAATACCCAGGACCGAGGTCTGTGAAGAGGCCTTAGCGCCTGCGCAGTGAATACCACTGTCGAAACCAGCGCAGGGCTTGCAGCTGGGATCGAACCCGGCACCCCGTTTGCAACGCCGACTAAAGGATAAATATATAGTCAGTCAAAAAATCATCTGCAGTTAGTTAGTTAGTTAGTTATTCCTCTTGTGCCAAAGATGGCGCATAGGGCAGAGGTCATAGCTTTCCACGTCTGTCGGTTCGTTGCCACTTGATGTAGGTCTTGAGTGCGACTGAGACCTATGGTTGAGCTCTCCCTTGTGATGGTTCTACGGAGAGTTTCTTTTGGTCTTCCCTGTTTTCTTTTACCCTCTGGTGACCATATGAAGGCTTGGTGGGGAAGTCTCTGTATGTCCATTCTGAGTACGTGACCGATGTAATTCCAGCGACGCATTCTAATAAAATCAGACACATATTTTTGTTTTGTTTCCTGTCTTATAGATGTATTGGACCTAAAGTCCGACCAGTGAACATTCAATAGCTTTCGGAGGCATCTATTCTCGAAAGCGACTAGTTTCTTATCGATTGATACTGATGATTTCCAACTCTCACAACCATAAGTTAGCACTGGGATCACACAGGAATTGAAGACCTTAAGTTTCGTGTTGTTGCTGAGTGATCTTGACTTCCAAATGTTTGACAGTTTGTTAAAGGTACTTGATGCTAACGCGATTCGAGTCGTTATTTCTGATGTTGTATCTCCCGCAGAGGTTATCTTGCTCCCTAAGTATGTGAAGCTGGTGATTTTTTCAAGAACAATATCCTTTAGTTTGATCTGCAGTCCGTAACGTTAAAAAAAAAAAATAGCAATGTGCCATTTTCCCACAACTGGCGTACAGGACACGTGATGATAGATTCATATTTGAATAGATGATTGTCCCTTGGTCAGTGACGAGATCAATAACACTTCAGCAGACTCTACTTCCCAACGACACCAATCAGTCATCTCCTTAGGGATGCAATTTGTCGTTATTTGAAGCCTCATCCTGGCTCTTGCCAGGGGTCGCAATATAGCCCGGCCATAAATATTGTCTAATGGCTGAACGCGGTTTCCGGGACCTCTCCACGGGTGATCCTCATCCACATGGTGGCACTTTGTGTCATCGGATGTTTATTGCTAGTGTAATGTTCTAGTGGGGTAAAATGTACTACTATTAATTCTACTTCCCAGAACATTACCTTGTACCCACTCTAGGCCGAGTTGACTTGGGAGCCGGTGTTATTCCCCTATCCAGCCGGCAAGTGTGGATTCGAATCCACCACCTTCAGACTAACATGAGAGTATCTAGCCACTACACTGCAGCAAATTCTCCTTCCTTCAGTGTCATTTCCATTAGGAAAAATATTCTCTCCTGAGGTGTTAGTGTTTGCCAGTGAGGTCGTTAGACTTCTCTATGTGCAATGTGCGTGTGAGTTAGCGCGAGCTTGTGTGTATGTATGCGTGATTGTGTGTGCGGGATTGGGTGTGTGTGTGCGCGCGCGCGTGCTCGTGTGTATGAGTGTGTGCATGTATGCGTTTGGTCCTGTTCTAATCCAGTCCCCACACAGGTACTGTCGGCCATTGTCTTCCCATCGATCCGTGGGCCGTCCTACAGATCTGCTTTCCTAGTTCTTGGCTCCCCTATGGCTGCCGTGGTGGTCAGTTCTTTCACATTCTGAACACACGTGAGTGCGTTTCCTCCCCCCACCAGGATAGGTGACGCAAAGTGACGCCAATCGACTGAGCATCACCCGGGCACAAGTCCCGGAAACCCCGTTCAACCGTTAGGTTATATATTTTAGGGCGACCAACGTCATTCGATGTTGGGCTATAAAATAACCACAAAAATTCGTCTCATGATGGGGCCTTCTTGGTTTTTCCGAACACATGACTACATCATCTAAGTGTGAGTGAGCTCCCTTTAACCACAAATGGTAAAAGCAATTTCAGCATTATCATGGCGTTGTCTTGACAGACTTTTGCTTTAGCATGGACGAGTGTCAGCACAACATGCCATCTGAAACATGGTGAAAATATGGGGGTGACTGCAGTCAAGCTAATACAAGGAATTTCCAGAGAAATTTGACTAAAAAGCTCAACAAAATGGGGAAGCAGAAAAACCTTCACACAACCACAAAACGTAAAGTTTCAGACGGGCAGCCGTTTTCAAACATAAGTGAACTAATTGCATTTGTTTGTGTAGTTTACCTATGTTTGAAAAAGGCCGCCCGGCCGAAACGTTACGTTGTGTTGTTTTGTGCAGGTTTTTCTGCTTCCCCATTTTTTTGAGCTTTTTTAGTCAATTTTCTCTGGAATTCATCCGATACATGCTAGTAAACTTCGTAAGATGTGGAGAAGCATGATCGTAAACGCCAAATGATGATACCTTCATGATGACATAGATAGTCATTGGCAGTTAAGCCATCGACCGTACAGTAGGCTAAAAATAAAAATGGCTGTTATAGTCTGTCGTTAGCCGTCTAATATTTGATATTGCTATTGGATAATTATGGGGTAGGCGTTTCTTTAAAAGTTATGCTGACATATCAAGATACATGTAAGCTGGCATACACAAAATGAAAGTGTAAATTAATTTTAGACTCATTTGGGCGGTAATGGGGATAAAGATAGGAAACTGTTAAAAATATTAAAATATAAATACAAAATATGAGAGGAGCTTTCATAGTACTAGGAAGTTTGTGCAAATCAAAAAGAATTAAAACTATTGTTAAACTTAACATTTGTAATTCTATTGCCAAATTAATACTTCTGTATGGAGCGGAAACATAGAGAACAACAAAAATAATTACCAGGTAACTACAAACATTCATTAACTGGCGCCTGCGCAGAATAGAGGGAATTAATTAGTATGACAGAATCACTAATGGTGACCTTTGGAAGAGAAACAAGTTCTTGCGGACCAAGAGATGAAGAAAAGGCGCTGGAATTGGAGAGGACACGTTGGAAAAACTGAGAACAGTAACACTGGAATGTCTTTGCACTGGGACCTACAGAGGTAAAGAAATAAAGACACACACACACACACACACACACACACACACACACACAAACAAGGAGATGGGAGCTAAAGGACCCTTTTCCAAGCTTCAGCGTGTTGGGCATATAGGGCTAGGTTAATATTTTATAGATCAATAAGCACTGGTGGGTGATGGGGTCAACATAGCACCGGTCGCCTTTACTTCCCATGACTACACCTGGTACCCATTCAAGACCGGGTTGACCTAGGTGCCAAGTTTCGTACCGTCCGGACCCAAACCC
>CAJHNH020002336.1:305000-312500 GCA_905116865.2 Candidula unifasciata | reverse complement strand
AGACACACTAACAAACACACATAAGCCCACACAGACACGGACACAGACACACTCACACACAGGCACACATAGACAGAAACACGCACACAGACACACACACACACACAAAGACAAACACACAAACGTATACAGACAAACACAGACACGCACACAGACACACAGTGACACACTTACAGATACACCCCTATACATACACACAGAAAAAACACACGCACACAGACACACACACACAAAGACAAACACACAAACTTAAACAGTTACCCGTACATACACTCATACATACACGGAATCATACATACATAAACACGCCTACACGTGCACACATGTCACTTTATTTGCCTTTGTTTATGAGACACACTATATACTGTTTTCGTCTAGTAGGCTATAGCCTTATCTCATTTTACCTTCCTGAGAGGAGCCGAGTGCCTACTAAAATTATACTTTAAAAGGTTTCGCTACTTGGACCTGGCAAACGCCTGACCTTGACACCTGATGACATACTCTATGAAGAATGACATATGGGGATGACAGGTTTCCCACAACGAAGCAAGGGATCTAGTAATTCAAGTGTTTGCCTGCTTGTGTACTAAGGTAATTCTCACGCATGACGGATTCACGGTGTAGACATTGTGAGAACGACTCTGACGGGACAGGTTATACGCGTATCACAGTTATTCACATAATGTAGAGCTAGCCCAAGTGGTTTTCTTCAACGAGAAGAGCGAGAATAGTTATGTTTTCATAAAGTGTTTCGGTTGTACATACAAATGTAATATTGAGAATATTTCAGAGCGTTGTTCTTTTATACGTGTAAATATTACCCACATAGCGCTATTGTAGATCCGTCAGTTCTCATCGTAGATCTTTTCATAAAGGTAATGCATTTTATTAATTAGTTTTTGAATATTTCACAGCTACGCCAAATTTTTACAGACATTTGCTTATACATTTGACCAGACAATAATATTACGTCGTCCCTATGGGGATGCAATTTTTAGTAATTTGAAGCCCCACTTGGCTTCTGCCGGGGACCCTGAATATAGCCGGGGCATAGATATGGCCTAACAACTGACATGGCTTTCTGAGACGTCTCCACAGATGATCCTCATCCGCATGGCAGCACTTTGTGTCACCGAGTGTTTATCGCTTGTGTGAAGCCCTGGTGGGGTACAACTACATACCTACATCAAATGTGCGTTCCGGTGACGAGAGGCGTAGGTTCCCATTGAAATATGTAATCAGGTACAAACGAATACATCTTAACCTAGAATACAATGCCACCTGCTAGTGTGGAGAACAGTCAGAGATTAATTCCCGACGACCAAACAGGACGCTTGTAATGTTACAATGAAATCCAATGCGTCCAAACAGTAGTTCAACGCTAAAGGCCAGGAATAGGAATAAACTCACAGGGAGCAAGTACAGCAGGGATCTACCAGTCATCAGTAGAAATTATCCCCGTCGACACGCGTTTCGACCCACAATTCCTAGACGCATTCGGAGGTGGGCCCTCCTGAGTTCATGAAGCTCAGGGCTGGTTCCCTGCTGTACGGGATTACCGGATGGTGTTTTACTTTCGGCCAGAGACAAGACGACTTGGTGGTTTGCAGAAGGTACTGTGAGATAAGAAATCGCCGCGGCAGCCTTTAAAGCAGTCAGCGTGCCTGGACGACCGAGCGACAAGCTTACGATTGGTTTACCGGACACATGTTGGACTTTTATTAGCAGGTGGCAGAGGATCACTGGCAGAAAATTCGGACACGATGGACTTTCAAGGGGTGAGAAACCCTTTTCCACTAGACACCCGGACAAGCTCACCGAGGCCCGTCCCCTACGTTGTTGCGTTGCGTCCAAAGCCAGCTAGAGGCCCTTTCGGCTACCTCTCCCAGTTTTTTTAGTGTTCGTTTCCGTTCATTACCGCGCAATCCTAGTTCTTTAACCACATTGTAGAGCGAAGTGGAAACGAGGCCTCTTGCTCCCACTTCGACGGCAAAGACCCGTACTGTGTACGCCTCGTTTCTCCTCAGACCGGCTGCTAAATCACTGTATTTCTCGAGCTTACACAAGTGATTCTCCTCTATACGCGATTCAAACGGGACGGTCAACTCAATCAGGATGAGCTGCCGTTTTTGCGCAGAGTGGAGAACTATGTCCGGTCGCAGGCCGGTCTTACGGATCAACTCGGGGTACCTTTCATGGCCCGGCAGATCAACTGCCAGTAACCAGTCCCTCGCAGAGTCTAGCACAGATGGAGCGAATGCGTTTTGGTTGACCTTACCTTTTGGAACCTGCCCAGCCTTGAGGAAACGAATGGGGACGATGCTAGAACTGGCTCTGGCGTTAGCCCTCATTCTAGCCTGGTCGACAACGGCTGCTAACTCTTTTAGCACCTTGTTGTGTCGCCAGGTATATCGGCCTTGGCCTAGGGCTTTCCTGCACGCGGACAGGACGTGCTCAAGAGTTTGCTTCGATTTACACAACGGGCAAGTCGGATCGTTGGTCGCAGACCATTTAACCATGTTAACACCGGACGGTAATACATCGTACGCCGAACGAACGATAAAGCTCAGTCGCAGCAGGGTCGTCCGCCAGATCTCACTCCATATGAGTACTCTTGGCAATGCGCTCTCTAGGCTGACCCAATGGCCCTGCTGCGACTGCTGGGCTGCTTTCTGGACCCGAACCTCGTTTTCGTTGTCCCTCACCGTTTGTATTACCATGTCTCGGCGCTCTTTGGCTGAGGCCTTTGACCACCAGTTGACCTTCCCGTGCCCTAGGCCTCGACGGTCGGTTTGAGTGTATCCCATTATCTCCTTCAATTTTAGTGCATTCTGGGCAGATTCTATCGCATCGAGGACCCTCCACTTCTTGCCAGTCTTTAGAGCGGGCTGGACAGCGATGACATTTGGGTCTGAAGACTCGCGCAAGAGCATAGCGAGTCTTACTTTGCCAACTTTGAACTCTTCAGTTATTGAATATATACCATTGATGTATTGTCGAACACACTTGATCAAAAATGGGAAAATGTGCAAATAATAGGACTCTTGGTGAACACTAACATTAACAAGCCAACACTCGCTACAACACGCACACTCTTTAGAAGAATTAGAATGACATCTTCAAACAACAGGTCAACAGTCTGACCTTGAGTGTCCGGACGGTCACATCGATCTCCTCTTCGGCAGTCTGAACAGGGCAATGTCCCTCTTTAGTGATTCGGTCTAGAGAATCCTTCCTTTAAAATATACCGGTTTCCTGCCGAGCGCAGTAATCAGTATACCAGCTTTCGGCTAAGGTTTCTAGTGGCATCCCGGGGTAGAGCGTCAGAAAGGATCTAATGAGACACGACCACACGTCTGTCTCCTTCAGACTTTATACTCCGAATGCTGCCGTGGCATCCAGATGTAAAACGTCCTCAAGGATCCACACCAAAGCCGGACCACACGTCCGCCTTGGTCAAATTTCGACTTCCAGTCTCCTATATTACAATTCCTCAACAACATTACGTATTGTTTTGACGTCCTTTTTGCTCAGTCAGTATTGGTGTGTTTTAGTGCATATCCGCACGGGACACTACCTACCTACTTATTTGACCAGACTTGTGAAATATTATTTTTGTTAGGCGCCCCACGCTGTTTTTAGCATTTGGAAAACTGTAGATAATTTTTGTAAAGAGAATTTGTCGATCATTAAGCTATGTATTAAATTATTGTTGTCTCTTTAGTGCAATACTTATGTAACGTTTCCTAAGCTGAAGCTAATTTTATTATTTAAAAAAAAAATTATATCTGCTAATTAGTAATCTATTGAATTACTGTTAAATTATTGCTTGTTTTGGTTTATTCGTCTTTTCATAACAACCCCCCCCCCTCCTCCAACACACACACAATTACCCCCCCCCCCACACACACACACACTTACACACACACACACATACACACACACACATACACACACACATACACACACAGTCTGTCATAACCCCAAGTCGATGTCTCAATTTCGTTTCGGATAATTGAAAACTGAGAGTCATCCACATAGTTTCCATTGAAAATATATTTGATTAATGTTACACTTGACAGAGGAACTGACTTCAAAGACCAAGTCGATATAGTTATTGCAAAAGCAAAGAAAGGATTTAATGCACTAAAGGTTTTGGGTGCTGCTGATGTTAATAAAAGAATGTTATATACACTCAGTCAGAGCCTTGCCATGTCAGCCATTGAATATGGTATAGAGAGGCTAACCGTGTCAAAAATTTAAGTGGAGACATTGGAAGGCATACAAAACGAAGCTATGCAAATTATTTGAGGATACACAAGAGATACACCAGTCGTATGTATGAGACATATCTTGGCTATGCCAACCTGTGCTGATAGACATGGTATACTGCAGCTGGGGTACTATCTTAGAGTGTCAAGTGATACAGAACACATCCTGAATACGGAACTGGACACTGTAATTAGTGACACACCAAAGAGGAGCAGATCCTAGATAGCTCAGGCTGAAAAATACAATCAATATTCTCTACAATATTTAATAAATTTGGCGAGAAAAAAAAACTGGGTTAAGGCACCAGAGGGCGGAGTAGAGCTTATCAAAGTGATAATTAAATTCGGAAAGAGTGCAGTGAATGGGTGGCGAGACGTGCAGATGCAGAGGTTCAACAGCTGGTCGATAACATTTCTAGGTCAGGATGTGTGATTATGTACACTAACCAGTTGCCAGGGGCAGGAAAAGTGGATGAGGAGTCGTTGCAAAAGCATGAGGTAGAAGGACAACTGAAGAGAATTTGGGATATACATCACCACACCCAACAGGAGAATGGAGGTTGAGGCGGTAACTGCGGTGCTCCGATGGGTGGATAAATCTAAACCATACATGTTGTCATAATGTGTGATTCTCGCAAAACATGCTCAGGAAGGGGAATCAAGTTCATGTTTTTTTTTTTTTTTTTTTTTTTTTTTTTTTTTGTGGAATGGATTTCATTAATCCAGACGCCGTGGGTTGTGAGATTAACGTGAATATTATGCCTCAGCCATTCAGTTGTGTTTGGAGATGAGCAGGCCCATAGGTTTCGTGGAATGGCCAAATTGTCGGGTGTTCTGCATTTGCACAAGGCAGAGATGGTCTCAAACGTGTGGGGCAGGGAAACAGGTGAAAATAGAAGAAAGCGAAAATCAATACCTGGAGAGAATGATACTTGAGGAACGCCACTCGAGAGAAGGCAAAGCGAGTAGTATACCAAATGGCATAGACACGATTCGCTATCTTTTGAGCAGGTAGACAGAGATAATATGATCTTGTCCGGAACGCTGTGATGTGAAATCTTTTACCCAGATGAATCCAGATTTGAAATATAGTTGTCACTATAAACGTATTATATTTTGCAACCGAATTTACTAATTAAACATCCCCGTGTGGGCCCTGGGGCCCTATTATAGGGAAAACAAGAAAAGACCCACTGCGTACCCAAAAATATGTCGTAAGAGTCGACTAATTGGGAGCTTTCTTCGAAGTCGGAATGCATCTGCCTGAGAGGCAAGGAACCAGCAGTCTGCATACATATATGTCAGATCTGTAAAACGGATGCACACGCAACACCCAGGTTCTGGAACAAGACTGCAGTCCAAAAGTGGGTGAACAATCAGAATTTTCCACCAGAGTTTACAGCCAGTGAAAGCGAAGAAGAAGAGAAGAAGACTAGTTAAAACAAAAATAATTTCCGGATGTTTTTGCAACACATTGCTTTGCTATCACACATGGATATAAGTGCAAAACATGATCTCTACCTTTTATCATAAAATAGTGTAGACATGGAAGGCAGTGTTTTTAGGGTATCTTGGACTCTGTTGGTTATTTCATATTTGTGACTGCGTGGCTTCTCACATTATTGCAACACTATCTTCACGTAGCCTTCAGCAACAATTCCTGACATGGCGGAGAACTGATGCTGATAAAGGAAGAACCCTTCTTGCGCGCTACTTGGAGCAAACTGACCAGAAAGACGAAGCTGCAAGAATAGGGGTTAAGATGAAACTGTCGATGCTGTGCGAGAACATTGTGCTAGGCACTGATTTTACAATCATTGCAGATACCTTAAGAACTTGCCTCAAGAAATCGCGCAGCACTGCTCCGGGCCCTGGTGGTATCCTACAAGGACATGCTGATGATGTCGAATGCTGATTTGAAAAGCGTGGCAAAGGAATTCAGTATCAGCATCCAGAGTGGCCAGATACAAGAGGAATGGCTCCACAGTTATTTGTTCTCACTACCGAAGCCGAATAAATACCACTCAAAGATCTGCGGCTACAGAATCATCTCGATGCAGAATACTGTTGGCAAACTTTTGGAGAAAAATTGTCGCAAGAAGATTGACCACCTACTTGGAGCTACTCGATAAGTTCCCACCAAAACTTGAAGGGTACGGGTTGAATAAAGAGACGTTGTTCAATGCTGCAGTTTTTGCTTACGATGCTTACCAGGGATTTCAGATTAAAGAAGAGACATGTGCGGCAGTGTTGGACTTAGAAGATGCCTACAATAAAGTACCATATGAATATTTAATGCAATTACTGCTTAAACTAGAAGTAAATCCTATTCTGATCCGCTGGATTGCTGTGGTCCTGTTCCAGAGAAAGATTGTACTCAGATGTGGGTAGCTGGTCGTCAGAACCGCAAACGATATGTCCAGGCTTGCCACAGGGATCACCGCTATCACCAGTCTTATTCAACGTGTATACGGTGATGATCACTTTGAATGGAAAGGGAAGGACTTTGTCATTTGCTGACGACATTTTGATTTATCGACGAGGGCGTGATAGACAGAAGATCGCCAGCACAATGCACAAAGAACTCGATCGAATAGCCGCCTGGTGTGATGGTCCCAATGCCTATGTTAATCTTTCAAAGGCATCGTGTCATGGTTCTCTTTGAACAATCACATTGTCAAGTCGGACTTACCAGAAGTGAAAATGCGTGATAATGTATTGATCAGAACCCACGTTATGACGTTTCTCGGGGTGAGGCTCGATCGCAGCTTGTTATTCAGGGAACACGTTGACCACGTGATAACAAAAGCACGCAAAGGTCTATCTGCAATGAGGATTATGGCTGCTTCCAATTTCGAGCAAAGACTACTAATACTTCTATTCTACGGTCTGGTCCTTTCCCCCATTGAATACGCTCTGGCCATCCTCACTGTCAGTGCTACCCAGATTGAACGACTTGAAAAGCTGCAAAATAAAGCCATGCGCATTATTTTGGGATGTACAAGAGACATATCCCGTGGAGCAATGAGGTTTCTACTTTACTTTCCAACTATGAACCAAAGGATCAGGATCTGGGGGGCTTTGGCATACTTTAAAATATGTGCTGATAAGAAACACCCACTGCATCAAGCGCTTTTTAGTGAAAAGGGCGACCGGCTGAAGAGGGGAAAATTATGGTTATGTCGGACAGAAGATGTTTTTAGGCAAATATGCAGCCTAACCGATATCA